>JBANSL010000007.1:29687037-30287037 GCA_037127255.1 Persicaria tinctoria | reverse complement strand
CAGATGCGGGGGAAGCGAAGCCTCGCTCCCTTGGAGTTGAAAGCTGCGACACGAAGGACCTTTCCAATACTGTTATCTTCCACAATTGATTTTAAAATTGAATCACTTACATACTTAGTGGGCAAACCCGGTAGACGAATCCAGAGATCAAGCTTTGTGATGGATTCCGACCAAGGGTCGAAATCTAGGCTCCACGGACGGAGGACCAGCAATTGGCTAGCCACATGGAAAGGGCGATTCTTCCACACCGAGTCACGGTCCTCCGGGTGATCGAACCTAAGTTCGAACCACCTGTTAGCCACATGTATGAGCTGGAATCCACCCTTCAGAAACTTCCAATCGAATCTGATCTTCTTCCTCACATATTTCGCCTCCACTGGTTCACCCACGATGGTAGCAAAAAGGGAGGAGTTGTTGAGGGAGGCGATGTTCTCCTGAACATTCGACTGGATTGCTTTCAGCTTCTCGACATCAACCTTGGATCTCTTCAGCGTCTTCTCAATCTTGCCCTTAGAGCACGTTGCTCCACCATGAAGAGGAACCGAAGGGTTCACAGGTAGCTTGGCATCAACGCCTGTTTTGGGGCCCTTTTGGGGGGTAATCGAAGAAGGCACGACATCGTCGGTCTCCATGGGTTTTTTCCCTTTGTCCGAAGACGGGGTAGCCATGAAAACAGAGAAGACAGAAAACTTGTTAGAGAGAAAGATTGGAAGAAGGGGAGAAGGGATGAGATTGAGAAAGGTGTGACGAAAAATAAACCTTCGCCCTGAATTTAAAGTCGAGGCCGGCCCGAGAGAGGTACACCATCGCAACGGGTGGAGGGATGGGATGTACCGGGCCATCCGAGCAATGATTTCCCAGATGATCGGACAAGACGCACCTGCCCGAGGACAATCTTGCACTTTTCTATCCATACCCATAATCCGTACCCCTATTTCACATCGACAGAGCCAAGGAGGATGAGGAGAGGGGCGTTGACAACGTTTCAACCCCCTGTTGCCTAAGACTGCCCAACGCCAACCTGCCAGCAGATAACCACCACACGCAAAAGAGCCTGATCGACACCAAAGAAAGGACCTCCGATAATCGAAGCACAACAGGGGCATCCCCTATTGCCATCATTGAGATTGTTAACCACGTAGGTTTTGAATAGGGAGATGGAATTAGTCTCAAAAAAGTTCTGATTAACCACCCATGGAGGATTATTAAGGATTTGACAAGAGCAGGATGTCAACGATGAGGGATTTAGCATGTAAGGGTTCTTTGAAAGGGGAAAGTGTTCTTTTGTTGGTCGTGGTCGAAAGGAAAGGCCCCTTTGATTTTTTTTTAGAAATAGCCAAAAACATAAAGAAAAAAATTGGGAAAAAGCCAAGAACACAAACTATTTTGGAAAATAGTTAAAAAAGGGTAAGTCGCTGTTACAAGCAGCGACTCTACCCCAAATTTAAAAAAATTTATTAAAATATTAGAGTCGCTATTTGTAACAGCGACTTAGGTATTTTTTCTTTAATTTTTTAATTTTATATAGGTTTATTTAGCTGAAAAATAAAAAAAAATAACAAAAAAAAAATAGAAATACAACGAGAGTCACGGTTATAAACCGCGACTCTCCATAACTATCCAAATTTGCCGTTTTGGGGTAGAGTCGCTTTACCCCTGTTTTGGCTATTTTTCAAAATAGTTTGTGTTTTTTGCTATTTCCCAATTTTTTTTTGTGTTTTTGACTGTTTCTAAAAAAATTCGTGCCCTTTCCGCTTAAGATCGCTTTATTAATATTTAAAAAAAAGGTTAAGATGTCATCATACGGGGAAAGTCTGACTTCTAAGATCATTCGGCAGGAAACATAAAACACCCTTTGAGAGGGTCACACAATACAATCAAGCCTGAGTTATAAGTAAAAGCTAATCTAGCAAGGTAATCCGCATCACAATTGACCTCACGGAGAACATGTCAAAACTGGGTATCTTAGTCCCTTCGTAATAAGCTCTGACACTTGGTGACAAGACTAGCCAGTGGGTGGCACCGAAGCATCCATATTCCAAGGAAATTCACTACAAGTGGTAAGTCTGTACAAGCATGTAGCCCCATCTCATACGAGTTTAAGTCCCTGATACACTTCCCATAGCTCGGACATGGGGACTGAACAGGTGCCTAAACTTATAACGAATCCTTGTTGCCACTCCCGGGAGTTATCTATCTATATATCTATTAATATTACTAATTCTGCTAGCATTTTGCTAACGTGGCCCAACCACGATTAAAACTGAATTTTTTATTCAAATCACCTTTTTCTATTGGTCAATATTATAATGCAATATCATTCCGTTATTATCTTTTTGTGTTAATTATTTTATTTCCATAATTGTTCATTAAATTGATATCATTCCCCCGACAAGATTTGTTTATATGTGTTTCCATATATATTTATTTACCCTATACCTACTTTGGTGCTTTAATTGATTTTATTTTAATCTTTGTTTCCATAATTGTTCATTCAATTGATAGCATATCGACTTGATTTTATGTCGGCCAACTTTAATTGATTTTGTTTTCATTTTTTATTTTTCCTCAAATATATCATTATATATTATGGGTTCGTATGGGACGTAGTTAATAAACAGACTAAAATTTATAAACTGTTGATAAAAGTAGTTAAAATTTTATGAAAAACTATAAACTCCGTATGGGACGAAAAAGTGTTTATTTGTAAAAAAGTGGTGTTTAATTGGTTATTATTAGGGATATTATGGTACTTTCAAACAAAATAAATAAATAAACACCAAATAAACCCCAAATAAGTAGCTTGATGGAGCTTTTTTTTTAAGCTTGTTTTTAAACAACAAAATATGCTTTTTAAGCATCCAATTTTTTTTAACACCCACAATTTAACAAATTTTAACCGGTTTTTTTTTGCCCATACACACCCTATATATACTCTGTTCGTTTCTATTGTGGCAATACCGGTACCGTAAGCTATATACCTTAAGTTTGTCTTCTTCTCCAATCTGTAAGACAATATATGTGCCATTAAATTTCATTTCTATACCTTTTCGTTTCTCAACTATATCATTATACTCTTTTCGGTTCTATTTATTTATATGTGTTTTTCTTTCTCCTCTTTTAGTTAATAAATGTCATGTTAATCCTTTAATTTCGTTTATTATTTTCGTCATGACCATTAATCTTCATTTTTATATATAGGATGGCAACCGATGCAAAGTTTATCAAGGATATTCAAACATGTCGGTCTTTCTACAATCTTAAGGTTCGACTTATTCGATTTTGGATGGTATTTCAAAAGGAACAACCGGCGGAGATTTCATCGTATGAGTTGATCCTTATGGATGAATTTGTAAGCATTCATCCACTTGAAACAACAGAATTTTGCTAAACGCATTACAAATTAATTCGAACTTTGTTTTTTGTTATGTAGGGTGACAAAATCCATGCTACTGTGAGTAGGGGTGTTATTCGAGTCGAACGAGCCGAGTACCTAGGTGCTCATGTTCAGCTCGTTTTTTATCGAGCCGAGCTCGAGCCGAGCCTGATTTTTTTACGAGCTTAAAATCGTGTTTGTATTCGGATCGCGAGCTTTATAAGGAGATCGAGCTCGAGCTCGTTTTGCTCGTTTTTGTTCAAGCCGAGCTCCAGCTCGCGAGCTCGTTCGAACTCGTTTTGAAGTTTCCAGCTCATGTGAAGCTTGTTTTGTTGAAAGCTCGAGTTGAGCTCGTTTTGAGCTCGTGAAACATACATTTGCTGTTTTGACGAGCTCGTTTTGAGCTCATTTTGAGCTCGAGTTGAGCTCGTTTTAAATAAGATAAGTGAAATTACATAATTACCCCTTTAATACGAGCTGTATGAGCATGCTCGTATAAAGCTTGAGTTCGTCTCGAGCTCGTGACGAGCTCGAAATTCTGCTCATACTCGTTCGTTTTTAAATATGAACGAGCCCGAGCCGAGTTTTTTACGAGCCGATCACGAGTAGCTTGTCTCACATAACACCCCTAACTGTGAGAGGGAATATTTTGGATAATTTGAAGGACTTATGCGAAAGAAGTGCCTTCTATTTATCCCAATTCGATCTTGCGCTATACAATGTTTCTTATAAGTATAACACTCATAAGTATAGAATTTATTTCTATAAAAATACCACACCGCGCACAGGATATGATATATCAATTTATTTAAGTACTTTTTTTTTTAAGCATGATAAGAATTAGGAAAGACGCCGGCGACCCGGCTTCTGCCCTAGCGCGTCCGAGCGGACGAGAACCCGAAGTTCTGGATCAGTGCTGAAGCTATCATCGGCAGGGGAGCTATAAGCTAGACGTGCAATCCTGTCAGCCACATCGTTCGAACCCCTGAAAATATGACGAATAACAACATTAGAGAATGAGCGGAGAAAAGTCGTAGTATCAGCCATCAGTAACTCAATAATCCACGGCGGTTGCCAATCCCCGAGTAGAGATTTAATAACGACTAAGCAATCGCCTTCGATAAGTAAATTATCGAGACCCATTTGGAGGGCCTTAACCACACCCATATGCAGGCCCATAGCCTCGCAAAACACCGCTGGTTTGTTAAAGCAAATACCAGAGCCAGTGGATATTACCGTGCCATTGTGGTCTCGTATAACGAAGCCGTAAGCACCTGATTGTGTAGGTAGGCAAGAACCGTCGAAGTTTAGTTTGTAGTGGCCATATGGTGGCTTAGTCCACCCTATAGACCGAGCTGTAGTCGAAAGTGGATAAATATTACAGCTTGTGTTGCTGCCTTCCGAAGGTGGCGGCGAGATCGATTGATTGTACTCCAGAGAGGCCGACCTAGTCTTCCAAGTAGTATAATTGGTTTGGTAGAAAACCACAATAGATTGAGCAGATATAGTGTTTATGTGTTGGAACGTCAGCTGATTGCGAAAAAACCAGATGGCCCACCAAGCTGTCGCTAACCTGGCAAACTCTGCTTTTCCCAAATCAGAGTAGATATCGTTAAGCAGAATATTTGGCCGATAATTAGTATAACCGTTCGGAGGTTTTGGGTGTTTGATGCCCGCTTCCGAAATTACCCTTCTAGTCAAAGCGCACTCGAGTAGCAGATGAGCGGTAGACTCCTGTGTAGAGCTACAGAAATGACATCCAGATGGGACCGACACATGAGACCGTTGCAGTCTGTTAGATGTTGGTAGCCCATCTCTTGCGATTTTCCAAATAAAATGCCGAATTTTGTATGGAATGTCTAGCTTCCAAATCCACCAGCAGCCAAACTGAGGGTCGTCAGTGTGTTGATTGCCGAGTTTTACTGCTGAAGCGGTGGAGAACCAACCGTTTCTACTTTGTCCCCAGAACAGACGGTCTTGAAATTGATGTTGTGGTAAATGTGTGGATACAATTTTTGCTATGGTAGCTTGATCCAGTAGACCGTGTAGATCTGTTTGTAGTTTTCCAACATCCCAACAATTGTCGGAGTTTATGAAGCGATCAACCAACCAGGTCAGCTCCTGATCTTCCGGTTGTCGTATAGCCGCCTTTGTAAGAGGGGTATTTAGCGCCCAGTTATCTTCCCAGAAGCTAACCGATTGCCCATTTCCGATTGACCAGTTGAGGCCCATCTTAAAATCCGTTCTGAGGTTCATAAGTTTTGCCCACTGCCAGGATGTGTTCCCCTTTTTAACATACTTTAGCAGAGTTTCATTTTTTAGATATTTAGCCGTAATCAGTCGCACCTAGATGTTATCTGGTTGAGCTATAATTTTCCACAGTAGTTTCATATGCAGTGCGATGTTCATCGTCTCAGCTTTGTGTATTCCTAGACCCCCGGATAGAGTGTCCGTGCAGATTTTATCCCAACTAATTAGCGGTGTGTACTTTTCCTGTTTGTTCCAAAAGAACTGTCTGTAAATTTTGTCTAACTCATGCAGAATTGACGAAGGCAGCATAAAGGCTTGCATAATATAAAGGGGTTGGGCGCTTAAGTTGGACATGATCAGAACTTTCCTGCCTTCCGCAGAGAGAGAGGAAGCTTTCCACTTTGACAATTGTTGTTTAGTTTTTACAATGATGTCAGCGAAAGTATCTGGATTAACCCTACCATTTATGATCGGGCAGCCCAGATATTTTTCCAAGTTGTTTGATTGGGGGATACCCAGAGCTGTTGTTACAGTGTGGATGGCCGTATGTGAAGTATTCGGAGATAGTTGGACGCTCGATTTATGTAGATTTACTTTTTGTCCCGAGATGTAACAGAAACGTTGGATGATGTTCGACAGGTTCGTGCAAGTGTCGTGATTTGCTTTACCAAACAACAAGATGTCGTCAGCGAAGGCTAAGAAAAGAATCTTAACTCCTCTTTGACCCACTGTGAATCCCATGTCCTTTTTGATAGCCGTGTTTCGGTCAAGCGTTCTGGCTAGAACCTCTGCTGTTAGAATGAAGAGGAAAGGAGATAAAGGATCCCCTTGTCTCAATCCCCTGGAAGGAATGAAAGGAGTGGAGGGTTCGTCGTTCACGAGCACTGAGTACGAGACTGTTTGCACACATTCCTTGATCCAAAGGATAAATTTGTTTGAAAAGCCGAATCGAGTGAGAACCTCGAAGAGGAAGGGCCATTCAACCCTGTCATACGCTTTTTCCATATCTAGTTTAACAGCCATGTATCCTTCTTTAGCCTTGGAGATTCTGAAGGAGTGGAATATTTCATGGGCGATAAGAATGTTGTCCTGAATGGATCTTCCTTTTGTAAAGGCACTCTGTAAAGGATGGATAAGAGTGTCAAAAAGATTGGATAATCTAGCAGTTAGGATTTTCGAAATAATCTTATAAACTGTAGAGCAGAGGCTGATAGGCCTGAAGTGATTAACTGTTTGGGGGTTGTCCCGCTTCTGTATTAGAGTTATAAATGTGTGGTTGACTTGTCGTGCATCTTCCCACTAGAGAAAAAGGCCTTTACCGCTTTTGTAACCGAGGGTCGAACAATATTCCAGTAAGTTTGGTAGAAACCGGCTGGCATTCCATCAGGGCCGGGCGCTTTGTCAGGTTTGATAGAGAATAGGGCACATTTGATTTCATTGTTTGTGACTGGTGCCGTTAACATATCATTTTGCTGTGGGCTGATTTCATTATCTATGACTGTCAGATCCGACTCAAAGTCCATGTTATGATTGTAAGACGACCGGAATCGTTCTGTGAAGCTATTGGCGAACTCATTTCTAATGAGGGCGTAGTCCGAGAGGTTGAGACATGAATCCGTTGTAAGGAACTTGATCATTTTTCGCCCCCGTTTAGCTGATGCGACTCGGTGGAAATATGTCGAATTTGTATCATTAAGTCTTATATGTTTGGCCTTGGCTCTTTGGCTCCAGTAGCGGCGTTGAAAATCAAGCATCCTTTCTCTTTTGTTTAGTAATCTCTTATGCAGAGCGTAGTTTGTTTGGTTGTTGTTGGTGATCAACTCATTCTGTAGTGACAGAATCTTGTTATCAACTTCAAACATTTGTTTATGAATGTTGTGAAATGTTTTTTTGTGCCACTTTTTAGCCAGATTTTTAAGCAAGGATGTTTTCTTGACCAGTTTGAACATAAGCGAACCTGCAGGGTTCAGTCTCCAAGCTTGTTTAACAATGTTTGAAAATTCGGATTTCGTCGTCCAGGCCAATTCGAAACGGAATGGTTTCTTATTATCATGCGTTGGTGAACGAAAGTCGATTGTGATCGGCGCATGGTCAGACGTAGTGAAAGGGTGTATCTTAGCCCGAATGCCATCGAAAATAGAAATAACCTCGTTCTGTGCTAGCAAACGATCGAGCTTTGCGTAACAGTTGTTTGGTAAACCAGTTTTTCTTTTCTGCCAGGTATAGGATCCACCGTAAGTAGGAATCTCAAGTAGTGCAAGTGAGTTTTTGATCTCTTGTAACCGAATAAAACGTCTGTGTCGTGGGATGATGCCCCCTAATTTATCATTAGGGGTCGCAATTTCGTTTAGATCACCTAATAAGCAGTAAGGTTTTTGTATAGCTGTTGCGTATTGTACGACAAATTCCAAAAAGGCATCCTTAGAGTTATAGTTTGGGGGAGCATAAACTACAAGAAAGGCAATTGTTTTATTATTCCTCCGGTCGACATAGTCGAAATGGATTATTCTCTTTTGAACCGCAACAAGAGTGATTTCACCCTCTGAACTTGGAAGGTCTTTCCAAAGCAAACAAATTCCCCCGGAGAAGCCAGTAGCCGAGTCAAAAGCAATATTGTTGAAACCACATTTTTTCCAAACATTTTCGTGAGGTATTTTATTTGTTTTTGTCTCAAGCAGTGCCAGAACATTGATGTAATTGTTTCAGCAAAAAAGTTCTGTATCAGTCCAGAAGTTCCTTCTCTTAATTCCACGGCAATTCCAAGAGCATATATTCATGGAAAACCTTTTTTAATAGTACCCGTTTGTACACTACTTACATAGTTTGGGGGACCCAAATGAAAAATAGTTTGCAATGTAGTATGGGATAACCGAAAGTAACATGATGTTTGAAACTTTACAATGTGTTGAACATTAATTTGTAAGTGCTTAAGACCAGTAATGTCTTTGTGGTTCCCATAATGTTTGTTTGTAGACGAAACGGTGTGTGTTTGTCTTTCATGGATGTAGATTTGTACCTTGTTCGGCCAACCTAACTGAATGTAGAGAAACTCCTTGGAGAGAAGAAGAGACAGATGCCAATCGAAATTTTGGAAACTGCAAGTTATAATGCACATGTAGAGACTAATCAATCTGGAATTGAGTGTGTACATATAGATTATCTGTTTGCAGGGTGGGAGATTAGCCTTGTAAGGCCTTATGGGCGCTAAAGCGTTCATTTGTGTCTTGGCCTTGTAAGGATTAAGTGTTGGTGCTAGTGACAGGTGCAAAGCCTGAGGATGTAAGAGCGACGTACGAGCGGTTGAAAACCGCCAAGGCCGGTTATAGCTTGAAATATATAAATTGAATTTAGTAATACAATTAATCAATCTTGTAATACAGCATTTATTTCGTAAATGAGCCTTGCAAGGCTTGCTAGCTTTTGTAGGATTTTGTAGAAATTTTGCCTTGTAAGGCTTGGGAACAATTTGGTACAAGTTATGGAAGGCTTGTGACCCATAATACGTAGCAGCAGTAAGCCTAATATGAACACCCATGATACAAGTGAACCAATGCCAGGCACAAGACCAGCCTGCAGAGAGCACACGAAACCAGAGCGGTCCAAACCGAATGAAGGCTGATGAAGGAGACCTGCACAGAGACAACAAACAACAGCAAGAGGAGAGAGCATGGAAGTAGAAACCATAGAGAATTAATAGCAAGTAATAAAAGAAAATTAACCAATTAATCAAGTTTGTAACTGAACAATTCTTTAGTAATTGAGTCTTGTAATGCTTGTGGGCATTTGAGCATTTAGGTAGAAATTGTGCCTTGTAAGGCTTGTGAGTAGTTTGATAAAAGCATTTCGAGGCTTGTGAGCCAAACGCAGCAGCATCAGATAGCCATATCTGAACGAGTAGGAGACAAGCAAGCCACAACAACGCACAAACCATGACAGCAGAGTTCAAAAGAAGCAAGAGCTGACCACACCAAACGAAAACAGTGGTAGGAGACCTGCACATAGACAAAAGCCAGCGGCAAAAGGAGGGAACATAGAAGCAACAACCGAAGCTAATCAGAGACAAGAAGCAATCCTTTGGCAAGTAGATAACAGTGATTATATAAAAATCAGTAGAGGGATAGATAACCCCAGCAAAGCAAGCAAAACAAACAAAACAAACATGGAGGAGCAAGAGAGCTCCACGAACACGAGTGGCCACGAGATTGTGTTCCCAATTAGATCCGTTAGGATAGGAAAACTGCTTGTGGGCATAATTGGAACTTGGGTCATTTGGTGGGAGAAGAAGAAGAGAACTTACAGAGAATAGAGGTGACAGGGGCGAAGAGGAATATAGCAGCGAGTCGAGACAGAGGCCGAACCGCCGCCCACGCCACCAGTGGACACGAAGTAGCCCACCCGGCCACCACCAACTAGTCCCATCCCACAAAAATGCCCGGAAACTAGCCCGATCGAGCCACCAGGTGGGTGAAAAACGCCGAATCGATAGCGAATCAGAGAAAGCCGCCTCCTCTCTATAGCCCTTTCTAAGGGAAAGCCCGTCGTGAACAGGAAGAGAGCAGGGGGGTCTGATTCGAACGAAAATCGCTGGCGGAGCAAAGATCAGGGCAAGGCAAGATGGGTGTAAAGAGGGATTTGTTTTCGGCTTTCGCAGGTGAGCAGGACGGTAGTCGCTAGGGGATTGTGGGCGCGGCCGATCAGCCAAGGTGGCGGCGCAAGCCATTGCTAACGGCGGAAGGTAGGGTTTACGGAAGGTAGGGTTTACAAATGAATAACTGTTGTCTAGTTCATTAAGTATAGCACTAAGGTATGTATGAGATCTTTGTTATTTTAATTAAGGTTCTTATAATTAAGTTAAGTTCACATCTATTGCGTCCACCTATATATCAATTTATATTTATGTATTTATATTAATTTAGTTATTCAAGATATGTGTATTTTTATTTCAAATTTTCAAGTTCATTAAGGAAATTCAACTATATTACGATCAACTATATATAAATTTATATGTATATACATTACGTATGTATAGTAATGTATCACACTATCATCGGTGTTTTGACTGTTTTTTTTTTTAGGAGGAAGATATATATCAAGGATGTTCCCCTAGAGCTCAATGACCTCATTAATAAAAGATATTTTTTTCTCCTTGACATTTCACAGAAGACCATAGATTGTCGTCTCAACAGTGTAACCGGCACCACCTCCTATGCAGTTGCAAAAATCATTGATGATGTTGAATTGATTTCGTCTTTTGAAGATCATAGTACCCAATCACAAGTTGCTATATTGTTATAATTAATTGTATATATAATTTCTTTTTAATTAACCAACTACATACAACAATATTGTGAATATTGATTCACGTTTATATGTATACTAATTCATGCATTGTACCTATATATAGGTTGATCAAGCTTCCTCGGCTACGACTACAAATGTTGGTTCTATAGTTTCTTCAAGTGATACGGCTACACCGTGCGGTTGAAGAGATTAATAAAGGAGACGGGGAGATGTCAACTGCAAGAAAGAAGAATAAATAAGATCAAGTCTCGAGCCAGTCTAATCGAACTCCACATCGTGATTGCATACATTTAAAACTCTATCTTCATTTTTCAGTAACGATGGTGTATTATTATTTAGGGTTATTTGTGTGATTTGTTTGCTTTTATAACATTGCATGTTTTATTCCCAAACAATTTTATATTATATTCTATATTATTATTCAGTTTTTACTATTATTATTATTTTGAACCTTTGGTCATTGAATAATATGCATGTTTATAAACAAATTAACTTGAAAATATGGTTGGTCATAACTATAATCTAATCGATCAAAATATACTTCATTTATGCTTGAACTATTGTAAACCTTATTAATCGGCGTCCTTCATTCGTATGAGAATCCTTTACTGAATATTATTGTGTTTTATTACTCCCTCCGTTCGGCAAAACTTGTCGTTTTAGAGTTTTGTTTTTGTTCGGAAAAACTTGTCATTTTAGATATTTTTGCTTCTACTTTACCAAAATGCCCTTGATTTGATTGATGTGTTGTGAGTTGTAGTTTTTGATAAAGTAAAAAGTAGAGTAATAATTGAGGGCAAATTAGTAAAAAAGAAGTGTAATTATTAGTTTTATTAAAAGTTGTGTGGAGAGTTAAAATGACAAGTTTTGCCGAGCGGAGGGAGTACTTTATAACTATGAGTATAACTTATTTTATAAATTGCTGTCACGTCAGTACCGAATATAATAATTGCATTATTCATAATTTCACAACATCTCGTGCCTTCAAGGCACGGGTATTACACTAGTTCCCAACTACACCTGCTGCCTTAGAATGATCGTCTTGACGGACCACGTCATCCGTGTTAATCTTGATCCATCCGTCCATCGGTCTTTCCCACCTAATCTTCACTTCTTCTTTCCTCTTCTCCCCCGATGCTCGCATAACCTTCGCCCAATCTTGATTGTACTCTACGACTTTATTCACAATAAATTTCTTCTTGCAACCAAGCCATTCATGTTTGTTGAAGCTCGTGCATTCCTCCACTTCCACAACCACCAAAGGGTACCCGCAAAAATATCTCTCCACACAATATTATTAATAAATATAGTGGGGTTAATGATATTGGCTCAGATCTAGCAAGCGAACGGAATGTTGAAGAAATCCTTGTCGAAATGGGTAGCATCTAGGATCTCCCACACACATTAAGCATAATTACAGTCATGAAACATGTGGTTAAGTGTCTCCTCATGTTCATTACAACTGGTGCACATAGATGAGCTAATAATATGTCTTCTAGCCCGCTCATGGTTTGTTAATACACCCCTAAGGAGGCACTTCCAAATGAAGACCTTGTTGCGTTCCCGCACCTGCAATCTCCAAATCACCCAAAACTCATGTTGATCCATCGTGCTCCCATCGCTGCCTTAGTGGATGAGCTCGTACGCACTAGCCAATATGTAGACACCACTTTCCATGAGAGCCCAGACCATCTCATCTACCACACCCTCCCTAGCACGTACGTTGACGTTGAATAATCGAATAAGCATCTCATTCGGGAGCAAGTCCGCTAGGAGCTCCCAATTCCAATGACAACTATCATCCCATATGTCCGCCACTACCACCTCAAGATCTTCCTCCTCGATCCTTTATTTAACGTGGTGTACGAGGGGTTCGTTTAACAACCATTTGCCTGTCCACAAACGTATCCTCTTTTCGTCCCCAAACTACCCATTTCATGCCCTTGCAAATAATGTTTTTGGCCCCACTTGTATACTTTTCCATATGTGCGACGGTTCAGCGTGAGTAACACCCGACTGCATGCCTAGCATACTTGTTGTGGAGGACATCCACCCATAATGAGTTATCGTACCCATCAAACACATTTCTTTCTCTATATGATAACGAGAGATTTATGGTTATCTGGTTTGACTAGTCTGTTAGTTGTGCTCTAAATCATATTAGTGTCTTGATGTAATTTGAGATGCAATTGAGATAAATACAATAGTTGATGTTATGTTGTATTGATCTACCACGGTCATGATATTTGTTTATGAACAATTGACTAGCTTAGGTTATTTAACTTCATTTGATTGGGGTCTTATTTGTTACGTCATTGAAATCATTGTGATATTGTTGCAGTGATTCAAAATTCCAGGATCTTTTTTATACCATTAGTTTTCATTAGCAAAACCACAAAACCTTCTTTTTATCATCTCGTTAGCCTAGGTATCAAGTTTTGAGGGGGGGGGGGGGGGGGAATTTATTTTGACAAAGTTATTGTGTTCAAGTTTATTCAACTAGCTACAATCAGATCTTGTAATTTATGTTTGCAAAGATCCAAACTTCTGTTTGAAGGCTTGTTAGAAAACCATTGAAATCAAGAAGATTCTATGTAAGAAAAATGAAAAATCTAAATTTGGTACTCAAATCCTTTTTCAACAAGTTGCGCATGGTTTCAGAATTGCCCGTGTGATGATTTTATAATGTATTGAACTTTTTCAAAACTTTTTTCTTTCTTTTGGACCAATTTTCAGTTAATTTTGAAAATGAAAAGTACTTGTACGTATTTTTAAATAAATCATTTTGTTCATAGTTATTTCTTAATTTTGTTTCATTTCAATTTTTAAGTGAAAAATAAAATATTTATTTATTTTCAATTCTAACTTAATAATTCTAAATCTAATATAACTAAATAACTCGAAACAAACCCCTGAACAATTTTGATTCAAACCTAGTACCACTCTGATTTGAACGGAACAAATCCATAATACAATCTAAAGATAATATCAATGAAGATGAATAGTGAAATTTACAAGGGGTGATATCCCTCATTCATCTGCCACATCCATCACCTTCACCATCACCTTGCTTAAAGCCACCACATAGTCGGAGCGCAAGTTCTTTCCACCTGTACTTTCTTGATAACATTGATCACATGAAAGAATACATAGAAGGAGCGGAAGGCATAACTCTCGACTTAGATAGATCACATTGGATCAATTTCTCTCAGCTTTGATGATAGTGTTTTCCGAAATCAAGGTTAGAATGGAGATCACATCCAATTGAAAGGGGGAAGAGGTCTATAATCACGACTTTGGAAATCATAAGATGTGACTTAGCTTGCTTATTAGACTTGAATTAAGCTTTGTAGCCAGATTATATCAATTGGTAAGGAATATTCCCCCAGTTATAACTTACTCTCTCTTTTTGGAATTAATTAAGGTTTTGGAATTATGCGGACTAATTAAGGAATTCAACTTGGGAAGTGAAATTTGAGTTCAAGTTGGAATTATGCACATTAATCAAATTTGCACCGTACAAAAGCACTTTCGATCGTTTGCAAAATTTGAAGTGACGTTGCACCGTTTCATAAAAAAGTGAGACTAAAGGTAAAGGGGAGGAGTTGATATAGATATATGGGTTTTGGGTAGGGCTGTGCATCGGTCTAAAACCTAACCGAACCGGGTCGAACCGAACCGAAATCGAAAATCTCAAATCTTCGAACCGAACGCCGAACCGAAAGCATTAGGTTCGGTTCGGTTATTTACCGGTTCGGTTTGTGTTCGGTTCGATTTTAACATAAATGAACCGAATTTCCATTAAAAAAAATTAAAGTTTACAAAAATATATATATATATTATATTTGTATTTATGTGTATATATACACATATTCTAATATAAAGTATACAAATAATATAATATATATTATTACATACAAATACAGTGGTATTAATGTATATATTACATGCAAATTCAAATATATATATCACATGCAAATATTACATTACGTGCAAATACAGTATGTGTATATATATATACACACTGATGATGTATATATACACTGTATATGTATATACATAATAAGTATGTGTGTATTAGTCTATATATAAAGTATACAAATATATATACACTATATTTATATAGTGTATAAACAAATTCGGTTTAATACAAACCGAACCTAAATCGAACCGAAAAATGAAATTTCTTGAACCGAAAAACTTCGGTTAGGTTCGGTTCGGTTCAGTTTGTGTTGGTTCGGCCCAAAAATTCGGTTCGGACCGAATCATGCACATCCCTAGTTTTGGGGAGGGGGAGGGAGGGGGGTAATTAGTCGTACACTGAAAAAGGAAAAGTGTTGGATTAAAATCGAGAACTCCAATTAATTTTGTAAGCACAATAAACCCCAAAACTCTAGTTAATTAAATGCAAACATGAGGGACTAATATGAAATCGTGGAGTGATGTTATGGTCAAGATCTCTAAAACTGTAGAGATCTTCAGTGAGTCTGATGACCATAAATGTACGCAAATTTTGTCCAAAAGTAAAAGATATTTAATCTAATTTTGCATGGAATATAATGTTGAAAATTTTAGTAAAATCAAGGCAAATTTTTAGTTAGGACCCTTGATCATTTGATGTAATCTAGAATTCAGTAACATTAAGTAAGTGGTTTCGTAGTCCAAGGAAACGCAAAAGTATTTGAGATTGTCCTTTAGGATAGAATGAAACTAATCATTTAGGGACAAACTCAATTGGATCAATAATTATACAGTATGAGTTGCAAAGGTATAGATAAACATATGTGGACTAATCCACTTGAATTAGTGGCTGTGTGTACAGTGTGTGTATGTGTGTGTGAAGTTGTCCATTAAGACGAGCTAAAAACTAAACTTGTCCCTCAGTGTCAAGTCAACAGTTACCTTAATGCATATTTTGCATAGACATTCTAGGTAGTTTTACGTTGCATTTTAAACATAGTTAAGTCGCATCTTTACTCTTTTATATTCGAAGGTCAGAATCTACACTTTTTATGGTTAACTATGCATATTCACGAATCCAGACTCGAGAGATGGTGCAAGAGGGCGATGTTAGAGCCTTGAAGTTGCTAAGGATGATAAGGATCTAGGATGGCTTAGAGATGAAGAGAAGTAGTGAAGAAGAATAAACAAGGATAATGGTCATCGAATAAAATAGGAGAAAAATAGCAAGCATCGAAAGCGGCGCCCGTGGGAATAAGAGCGACACCCACCGAGAGCGGCGCCCGCCAATGTAGATAAATATGAATCTTTGGATTCTTATTCGACGTAGATTTGATCCAATCCATTGCTTAGTCTGTAAGAGGTACGGTAAGTTGGGTATGGTTTTTGACAAGCGTGCTTATTTTTTTTATTTTAAGTACGGTTTTATATTAAAAGTGTGTTCCCAACCTCAAATTCAACTAAAAGTAACAAAATTTTCCATAAAACCGTTCTCGTTTATTTCTAAAAAATATTTAGCTCGATTTTCCTATAAAGATTGCTTAAAAAAATTAAAACGAACACGGTTTAATTTTCAAAGTGTGTTCCCAAAACCATATTTGACTAAAACAAATACGCTTTGCTATAAAATCGGTCTCGTTTATTTGTAAAAAAAAAAAATTAACCCGGCTTTCGTGTAAAGTGTGCTTAAAAAAATTACACTGAACACGGTTTAATTCTCAAAGCGTGTTCTCAAAACCAAATTTAACTAAAACGAACACGTGTTTCTATAAAGTCATTCTCGTTTATTTTTAAAAAATATTAAGCTCGATTTTCGTGTAAAACATGCTTAAAAAAATTTAGAACGAACACGGTTTAATTTTCAAACTGTGTTCCCAAAACCAAATTTAACTAAAATCAACACGCTTTTCTATAGAACCGTTCTTGTTTGTTTCTAAAAGAATAATTAGCTCGGTTTTCGTGTAAAGCGTGCTTAAAAAAAACAAAAAAAAACACGGTTTTATAAGAAAAGCTTCTTCTCATAACCAAGTTTAACTAGTGAGAACATTATTTTTCTTTTAAACCATTCTCATTTATTTTTATAAACCATTCTCGAAAAAAATATTTATTGTATACTTAAGAGTTTTTTTTATATAACTAAATTAACGAAATGAACAAAGTTACAACTAAATTCCGTAGCTCAGGTGGCATGTGTGCAGACGAATTCGGTATGAGGGTGCAAGAGGTTGCATCTTTTCTTATTCTTTCGAGGTAAGCCATGCTCGGCTAATCTCTTAGTAATTTTGCTTATATTTCAACACATGATTAATGATATATGAGGGTTATTTTGCTATTTTAAGGTTTATGAATTATGATTATTTCAATTCTCTTTGTTCCGATATTGTTTATATATTGTTGATTTATCTTAATTAGCCATTGGGATAGATTTGTATCATATGCCAAGGTTTATAACTTCATTCTGTTATTGTGGGATTTAATCCATTATAGTAGCAAGCAAATCTTCCAGGAATGGTCTAAGGAATCTTGCTTGTGTAGGAGAATTGACAAGTAAAGGTTATATCTTTCAATTAAAAAAATGTAAAGAAGGGTAGTATTTTACAAAAATTATTAAACAAAATGAAAAAGAAATCCAAAACTATAAGTTCAAAAATCCTAATCATTGCAATTAAAAAAGGTAATTATTGTTTTTGATATTATTACTATAATTATCATTATTTGATTAAAATCGGGTTGATTAAGCGCGTGTTTGGCAAATTGGGGTTTTTTTAGGAGTTGTGTTTTTTTTAGGAGTTTGAGTTTATTTGGTGTATTATGGAGGTGGGGGAGGTGGAGTTTTTTTTTTTAAATAACCTTGTTGGGTGTTTGGTGATGGTAAGGTTTGTAAATGGGTATTGAGGTAAAAAATGTCTAAACTACCCTTTCCCTTACCCCTTCCCCTTCTCCTTTGTTGCCCCAATTCCCCATTACTGTACGTTGTTTCCAAAGGCTTGAGGCATCAGCAACTCAAATCGTCTTTCCACCTCCTCCTAGTCCACCATTCTCGATCCACGCCGAAGTCGGCGCCGGCGTCGCCTCCTTCTTAGATCCAGCGCCTCCTCATCAGCAACTCAGATCCGACGTCTCCTCCTCCTCCTTAGATCCGGCGTCGCCTCCTCCTTAGATCTGGCGCCTCCTCATCCTGTCCAATCCTTATCGATCCACGCCGATGTCGGCGCCGGTGCCTCCTCCTTAGATCCAGCGCCTCCTCCTCGGATCCGGCGTCTCCTCTTTCTCCTCCTCTCACTCCGACCCTCGTTTCCAGTGGCACTGAAGGGGTAAAATTGAACAAATTTTCCAAACCTATCAAATAAACTCCATAAGCTACCCCTCCCAAGCTTTGGAAATCAGAAAATTTAACCTCCACCTGAAACTCCAAAAACTGCACCCAAAGCTGCATCCAAACAAGTGGAGAAATAGCTTAATTTTTTTGTCAACCTCCATAACGCCCAAAACCCCCACCTCCAACTACTATCAAACACACCCTAAGAAAACCTAATAGTTACCATTTGGGTATTTTATTTAAAACATAAAATATGGTTGATTTGAGAAAACTTTAAAGTGCTAATTTGTGTAGTTTAGGAACAAAACATAAAGTTGGGTGAAATTGATTATATATGAAATTTTATAATTGTTTAAAAGATATTAAAAGCATTGAAATAAAAAAATTAATATTTTTAAATTCAAGCTTTGGACTTTTGGAGGATAAAAAAGACATCTTACAAATGAAGATAAAATTACCTAAAAAGGTATAGTAAATCTAAGATTATAATATAATTTACAAGGGAAAAATAGGTATTTTCATAAAAAAAAACAATAAAAATTTATTAGTGGAAATTACTATTCATTTAGAAGTTCATGTTATTATATAGGGTTTAAGATATGTATATATATATAGGGAGTGATTCCCTTGTGCACACTCCTTATAGTGTACCTTGTGCACAAATCTAAGCCTTTTATTAAAAGAAAATGGAAGGCCAAGATCAAATAGGATTTTTGTTATTTTCTTTTATTATAATGGGGCCCACATACCCAAAAACAAAACCACCTCCTTCCTTCCTGGTGGGTGTAATCAACCCCCCAAATCTTGCTTTTTTGATTTTTTTTTTGGTTAGCTGCTTTTGTTTTAAAAGGTTTTATGGAAAAATAAATAATTATGTGATTTGTTAATAGATCCACCTGATTTCGTTTTTTTTTTAAATTTCTTGTAATTCCACCGAATAATATTATACATCCTACCGACTAATGTATCCTATCGAATAATGTTATGTTATCTATTTCAAAACTTCGATTTCTAATTACAAAATACATCTATTTCATTGAATAATTATTCAGAATTCATCGAATAATATTGAAAACCTCAGAACTTAATCACACATTGATTTCAAATTATAAAATGCACATATTCCATTGAATACGTATTCACATTTCAAAGAATAATATGAATCGACAATCTCATATCTCAATCACAAGTTTATTTCAAATTAAAAAATATACAGATTCCGTTGAATAATTATTCAGAATTCAATGAATAATATTGAAAATCTAATATCTCAATCACAAAATACACACATTCTATTGAATAATTATTAGATATTCCACCGAATAATTTACTGACAATGTATTTGCAGTCAGAAAAAGGCTCGACCCAATACCAATAAGATGTAGAGGACAAGAAGCCACTGAGAGAATCAACAAGATCCCTCATTGGCGCGGATCCACCATGTTATCCTCCCTGCAACGGCGGCCCTCATCGAAGACGACCGTGTTGTACCGGTTGTGGAGACGGTACAAGGTGCTGACAGTGCTGGCTTCTCTCCCTCCGTCGGCTTCTCACCGTCCTTTGCCCTAAATCAGTTTCGGTTCTTCAGGGAATTGCTTCCCCTGTTCCCTCAGTGCAATTTTATTCTCTCCCTCCGTCGGTTCCGACCTTCCTCGTCCTCGCCGGTGGCCGATGTGGGTTCTCCAGCTGCGTGATGGGAGAGCTCGACCTTAAACTCATCAGAATCCATGGCGAATTGGCGATACCTGCTCATCGATCTCTCCGAAGTTGATCTCGTCGATCTCTCCAGAGTCGCACTACTCTCGCATCCGCCTCGCCGTCGAAACGCCTCCGCCTGGACATCGCCGCCATGATCAATGACAGCCTTCCGACACCGCTCTCGCCACCAGCACCAACCCTAGTCCACCGAGACGATTTCCGAAGTCCTTCGCCTCGCCTCAGCCTCCGCCTATGCCTCGCCTGGCTCTCTTCGGCTCCATGGCTGAACAACAATGAATAAGAATTGATCAATTGCCGGCCAAAAACATTAGAAGAAGAATTGATCAATCGCCGACCAAAAAAATTTGAAGAAGAAGCAATTAGGGATTAGGGTTTTAGTCACGCAAACCACACGCGCTCACCGTCCTGAGAAGAGTGTTTTTCATCAATTAAGCGCGGGGCCTACTTGCTTTTAATTAAAAAAAACCTTTTAATCTCCTCCATCCATCCACACCCGATCTATGGCTCAGAATTGTGCACAAAGTACACCCTAAGGAGTGTGCACAATTTATCTAATCTCTCTCTCTCTCTCTCTCTCTCTCTCTCTCTCTCTCTCTCTCTCTATATATATATATATATATATATATATATATATATATATATATATATATATATATATATATATATTAAAAATTCGATTTCAGACAAACCTGAAACTCGTGAGGCCGATAAGTCGGCCGACGGCGAACCGTCAAACATACAACAAATACATAGACGGTGCAAAAGAACAGGCTATATAACAACAAAATATGAAACACAACAAACCTAAAGCTAACAAGTCGGGGACGTAGAGTAAGGACAAAGTGAAGCACCATCGTGAAATGACACATTGGCCAGCGATACAGCAAGCACCCATGTGGGCAGTGAAGACGAACCTCAAAGGAATCTTTCCGTACACGGAGTCACCATGTACAAAGCCCCACGATCCCAACCAATCCCGACTCTGACAGCCAAAACTCCAACAAAGCCAAAGACCGCCATGTCAAACTAAACGAAGCTAAATACAGCCCGATCAAAGTGCACCTATAAAGTATTAGTAATCTAATAATATTGTTTACTCAATACCTTACGGGAATTATGAAATAAAGGAATTAGGTCAGCCCCAAACGGAAAAAAAAAAAGATAACCGAATAGGGATTAGATGAGACTCTTTCGAGAATTTGCTCAAACACTTTCAGAATTTTTGTGAAACCTTTTAAGGTGGGTTTAACTATTACCTCCATATATTGTTAGAATGTCTATAAACATTTTATGTGGCTCATGTGTCTAGGTTTAATTAAGTATTTAGTCCATATATATGTATGTATATTATGGTGTCCAATTTAATATAAAAGTCGAAACCGTGATTGATTGGTCTCGATAAAAGAATTAAATATGTGGGTAATTATGTATTCCCTCATACCTTGCCTATAATAGACTAATGAATGACTATCTCATAAAGGAATTTTAATAGAGAAAATAAATTAGTGAACAGTTACGAAAATTAAATAAGAGAGCGGTTACATAATGTAAAGAGTCGCTCTCTTCTTGGTATAAACGTTCATTGGTTTCTCTGTTGAATGTGTGTGAAACGTAAGAGATAGTTGGAAGGAGTCTCATCCATCAGAGACAAAGAAAGGTGAAGACTAAGTAGCGAGAAATTGATTAAGGTTCGCTTATTCCGTTGCGAAGGCGCTCATGTATCAAGAGACAAAGAAAAGTGAAGGCTAAGGGGCGAGAAATCGATTAAGGTTCGCTTATTACGTTGCGAAGACGCTCATGGATCAAGAGATAAAGAAAGGTGAAGGCTAAGGGGTGAGAAATCGATTAAGGTTCGCTTATTCCGCTGCGAAGACGCCCATAGATCAAGATTAGTCTTCGGTATAGAATTAGAGTTTGAATTATTTGAAATCTAGATCTAGTATGATTGATTTCATGATTGAAATCGAATGGAAATCTTACCTATATTACTTCTCAAATAAAGCCAATCTATTATAATATTAGCACCTCTCAATAATTCCCACCATTAATCCTCTTCTATAACACCCACATGGTTGAAAATCAAATGTCCATATTTATGGACTTCTTATCTTTGTAACCTTCTCCACCTATGCCTATATAAAGCCTTGTATTTTCTCCTTTGAGAAACACACACCAATACAATACAATCTCTCCTCTCTACATACTTATTTCTTATTTTATCAGGTTATCAACACGATTCGCTCGGTAAGAGTTCACGGGTATATCGGTAAGGGTTCACGGATATACATACATATGCTCGACCACTGCAATTTTATTTCTTATATATTGATCGATCTCCCACGGCATGCACTCACCTAAATTTATATATACATATGCCTGCATTTTAATTTTTGGAATGAATCGGCCATGCACTTTGACTAATTTGCATAATGTGAATGCATGCAATAGTATCATCTTTAACATATCCATGATCTTCATCGTGTGCATATATATATATATATATATATATATATATATATATATATATATATATATATATATATATATATATATATATATATATATATATATATATATATATATATATATATATTTTGTTTGTTTGTTAAACTATGACTGCATGCACTAGTATTATTTGTAATTTCTTCATGTGCAGAAGTTCAATCTTCGGTTTTGTTTATCCGATTAGCTAGATTTTATGACATGATCTTATTTAATTTGCTTCGTTATTCTCTTATATTATCTATGTATTGTTTATCCGGTTAGCTAGATTTTATGTGGAGTATATGATGATCTATGTATTGTTGTTATTTTTTTATTATATCTCTTGAAGAGATTAACTAGTATTGAGTTATCCCCCGAAGAGGATATACTATATATTTGAAGAAAATAATTGTCCTTGAAGAGACAATAATATTTATCATCCCCCGAAGTGGATATACATGTAATATTAAGCATCCCCGTAGAGATGATCGATTACCTCCCCCGAAGTGGATGATTGATAGAAATTACAATTTGTTTCAGTGATAATTAATCCCCAGTTCATCTCGTTATTATCTCCCGAAGTAGATAAATAATTTTTTTATTACATGTAATGCATGGAAATTAATTTATGACTCATTAAACTCTCTTGATGCCAATTTAATTTCAATAGGGTCCCTTCAAGCTGTTGCTTCTGCAATAACAATAATGAAGTCAGTGACCACCTCTTTATCTCTTGTCCGTTCACGAAGGCGATCATTGCCTCCTGCGGGCAATTGGTAGGCTTAAACAAAACACTTATACCTACCCACTGCAACAATATAAAAGACCTCCTAATTATAAACCAAAACAAGAAGGACATTGAAGAACTCTGTTTTATATGGCAAAAAATCTGGGAATCAAGAAATGACTTGATTTTCAGAAACAAGAAACCAACCACATCTCATTATTTAGCAAACAGAATTTTGTCCAATCGTACGGACTGGCAAACTGCAAATAAACAATCCTCTCCCCAAGTCAACCATAGTGCTAGAAGGAAAAGAAACTCTAAATGGACTAAACCACCTAGGGCTATCTACAAAATTAACGTGGATGGCTCGCTAAAACCCACAGGTGAATGCCATGTGGGGGTCATTATTAGGGACCATTGTGGTTCAGTGATTGATATCCTTCAGTTGGAAACGATAGCTTTATCTGCTATCCAAACAGAAGTTGACGCAGTTTGTGCAGGTATAAACTTAGCCATAGCAAGAGGCCTAAGGAGAGTCATAGTAGAAGGAGATTGCCTGGAAGTGATCAAGACGATTAATGATAAGTATCATGGCAGATGGGAAATATCAAGGGAAGTGGAGTTAATCAAGAATCTTAGTGCTAACTTTGACAGCATTGAGTTTAGACACTGCTACAGAGAAGCTAACAAGGCAGCAGACTTCATAGCTAGATCTAGAGACAACTGTACTCTTTGTAATCTCCCTATTCTTAGGGATCTCTGTAACATCATCCGGTCGGATGATCATGGTGGCGCCTTACTTTAGTAAGGCTCACCTATTTTTCGCCTACTGTAAAAAAAAAAAAAAAAAAAAAAAAAAAATCTACCGTTTTTTTCCTTCCACAAATGATTAATAAATGTTTTACATTTATGCATGGTACGGTTATATAATTAACTTATATATGACCACTTGATGTTACCTTAATTATTATCATTATTTTCTTTTATGTCACATTAATCCATTTTTCAAAACCGTTCATGAGATTAATTAAAAGCCATGGTTTTGATTTCATTTTATATATTTTTTTTATAGAAATGTCAAACCTTTCACGATTGGAATTCACCGCCCTTGATGCTTTCGGAAGAAACTATCTCACATGGGTGCAGGATGCGGAACTCCACTTAATTAACCAGAATTTGGGAGAGACTATCATACCAGGCAATAGCGCATCCCAGCAGGATTGTGGTAAGGCGATGATCATATTGCATCATCATCTTCACGAGAGCCTGAAAGCTCAGTACTTGACAGTGAAGAGTCCCTCAGAGCTCTGGATAAGTCTCAAAGATCGCTTTGAGCAGCAGAAGACTATCATCTTGCCTCGTGTGAGGTATGAGTGGATGCACTTGAGGATGCAAGATTTCAAGAAGGTCTCGGACTACACCTCTGAAATACATCGCATTTCATCAATGCTGAAATTATGTGGAGAAAACATACAAGATGCAGATATGTTGGAGAAAACATTCTCAACTTTCCATGCATCAAACCTTGTACTCCAGCAGCAATACAGGGAACGCGGGTTCAAAACATTTGATGAACTCATCTCGAACTTGCTTTTAGCAGAAGAGAATAATCAGTTGATAAAAGACCTACAGGGTCGGCTCCACTTTCCGACAACAATGGAGGCATGCCTGAAGCGAATGCCACCTCCTCCCAAAGAGGTGTTGTCACTAATTTTGTCATAGGAGAGAGCCCCGATGACTCTTCCTTTGACAGACTTGAGGATACATATCTTGTGGCATCTAATTTCCTTCAACAAGATGGAAATGACAAGATCTCGCCCAAGCTTGATAAAAATGTTGCCGATCTCCCAAATGATCGCACTACCCTCTTTGATTAAATCTTGAACTATTTGGCTATTTTCATATTTTCAATTTCGCATCCTATCTTTACCTAAAGTTTGCTTGCTTGCTATTTCCCTTGTTTTCAATGTAGTGGACTTATTTTCCATTTTAAATAAAGTTTTGGGCAATATTGGTTTTAACACTAGTACAAAAAGGAGGACCAGAGCACGCTTTTTTTATGCATAGGAGCACACTTCTGGTACTGTGCTTATAGTGAGTGCGCTCCCAAACAAGCACACTTACTATTTAACCGTGATCCCATATTTTAAGCACGGTTTTGTGTTGAAGCGTTCTTAAAATTGTCATACGACCAATTATAAGAACGCTTCTTTTTAGCACACTTTTTTCAAACCGTGCTTAATAATAAGAACGCTTTAAAAGGAAAGTGTGCTCTTTCATATTTCTCTCAAGACCTCTTGCACCCTCGAACCAAGAGTCGAACCCAAGACCTCTTGCACCCTCAAATTGAATTCGTCCACTTTACACTCCTGCCACCCGAGCCACGAAGTTTTGTTGTAACTTTGTGCATTTACTTAATCTAATTACTAAAAAAACTCTAAATATAAAAAAAATATTTTTTTCGAGAACGGTTTATAAAAATAAATGAGAACGCTTTAAAAGAAAAATGTGTTCCCTCTAGTTAAATTTGGTTTTAGGAAGACACTTTTCTTATAAAACTGTGTTCATTTTAATTTTTTTTAAGCACGCTTTACATGAAAACCGAGCTAATTATTCCTTTAGAAACAAACGAGAACGGTTCTATAGAAAAGCGTGTTGATTTTAGTTAAAGTTGGTTTTGGGAACACACTTGTAAAATAAAATTGTGTTCGTTTTAATTTATTTTTAAGCATGCTTCACATGAAAACCGAGCTAAATAGTTTTCAAAAATAAATGAGAACAGCTTTATAGAAAAGCGTGTTCATTTTAGTTAAATTTGATTTTGGGAACACACTTTGAGAATTAAATCGTGTTCGTTGTAATTTTTTTAAGCACGCTTTACACGAAAATCGAGTTAAATATTTTTTTACAAATAAAGGAGAACGGTTTTATAGCAAAGCGTGTTTGTTTTAGTCAAATCTGGTTTTGGGAACACACTTTGAAAATTAAACCGTGCATTTTAAGTTTTTTTAAGCACGCTTTACACAAAAACCGGTCTAAATATTTTTTAGAAATAAACGAGAACGGTTTTATGGAAAAGCATGTTGCTTTTAGTTGAATTTGGGGTTGGGAACACACTTTTAATATAAAACCGTGCTTAAAATAAAAAAATAAGCACGCTTGCCAAAAATCGTACCCAACTTACCGTGCTCCACCCCCTGTATTTGTACTAGTGTATTTATACATGTTTTATTTATTTGTATAGAATGGATCACCCAAGTGGAAAGTTCAATGGTGGGGAGCTTTGTCTCATAGATAGTGCCAAGACTTATATTATTTTGAAAAACCCGAAGTTTTCCATGAACCTGCAAATGGCGAAGACCAGTGTCAATACCATATCTGGAACAAGCAATCTTATAGAAGGTTCCGGAAGAGCCTCTATCTTGTTACCCGAAGGAACAAGAATATATGTCAAAGATGCTTTGTATTCAAGTAACTCACAACGAAATCTGTTGAGTTTCAAAGATATAAGATTAAATGGTTATCTCATGGAAACCATGAATGAGAATGATATTGAATATCTATTTCTCACATCTTTTAAGACAGGTCGGAAGCAAGTCCTAGAAAAGATGAGAACATTAACACATGGTTTATATGGCACAGTTATATACCCCATTGAGAGTTACAATGTCACAAACCAGAAGTTAGTTGACAATGCAAAATTTTCTTTGTGGCATGATAGACTCGGTCACCCAGGTGATACAATGATGCGCATGATCATTGAAAGTTCACACGGACACCCGATAAAGGACCTGAAGTTCCTATCAAGGGGTGACTTGACATGTACGTACGGCTTGTTCTCTTGGCAAATTAATAACAAGACCGTCAATGACAAAGGTCAACGCAGAATCTCCTATGTTCCTAGACCGGATTCAGGGTGACATATGCGGACCAATTACACCGCCATGTGGACCATTTAGATATTTTATGGTGTTGATAGATGCTTCAACACGATGGTCACACGTAAGCCTGCTATAAACACGGAATGTTGCATTTGCAAGGCTCTTAGCCCAGATTATCAAGTTAAGGGCTCATTTTCCTGATTATTCGATTAAAAGAATCAGGTTAGACAATGCGAGAGAATTTACATCAAAGTCTTTTAATGACTATGGTCAATTAATTGGTATTGTGGTTGAGCACCCAGTGGATCATGTCCATACCCAAAACGGCCTTACAGAGTCGTTCATCAAGCGGTTACAGAGAATAGCTAGACCGATGTTAATGAGGGCTAGATTACCTTCATTGGCTTGGGGCCATGAAATTTTGCATGCTGCAACTTTAATTCATCTTAGACCGACAGCTAATAATAAGTTCTCCCCATTACAACTTGTCTCCGGAAGAGAACCCGATATTTCTTATTTGAAAATTTTCGGATGTGCGGTGTATGTCCCTATTCCTCCCCCTCAACGGACTAAAATGGGACCACAAAGAAGGTTGGGAATATATGTGGGGTTTGAGTCCCCATCAATTATAAAATACCTAGATCCTATGACTGGTGATCTATTTACAACTCGATATTTAGATTGTCACTTTGATGAAACAAAATTTCCAACTGTAGGGGGAGAAGATAAGGAGATAATTAAGAAAGAGATTTCGTGGAATTCCACTTCTCTATCATTTCTAGATCCAAGAACAAATGAAAGTGAACTTGAAGGTCAAAGGATCATACATTTGCAAAGTGTTGCAAATAGATTACCAGATGCGTTTACAGATGCCAAGAAGGTGACGATGTCACATATACCAGCTGAAAATGCATCAGCTCGATTGGAGATTCCTGTAGTAACTCCAAACCAACAAATAGCTAGTGATTCTCAAGCACGCCGGAAGCGTGGTAGACCACTAGGCTCTAAGGATACAATTCCCCGGAAGAGGAAAGAGACAATAACAATACATAAAGGTGTTGATACTCCTATCACTAACATCCATGAAGATATAATCCCAGAAGAGATATTATCTAAGGACCCCGAAAGCAAAGAAAAGGATGTCAAGGATAATTTTGAGATGTCAATTAACTATGCAACTATCGGTTCGGGGTGGCATTGAAATGACATAGTCCTACATGACATATTTGCCTATACGGTGGCAATAGAAGTCATGGATGAAGATGACAATGATCCTCAAACAATGATGGAATGTCAAAATCGAAATGATTGGGAGAGTTGGAAAGGTGCAATCAAAGTAGAGCTGGATTCATTAAACAAACGTGGTGTTTTTGGACCAGTAGCTCTAACACCAAAAGGCGTTAAACCAGTCGGCTTTAAATGAGTGTTTATACGAAAATGCAATGAGCGTAATGAAATAGTAAGATATAAAGCCAGACTCGTTGCACAAGGCATTTCACAAAAGCCAGGAGTGGATTATATATAAACGTATTCACCTGTAGTGGATGCAACAACACTTAGATTGCTAGTTGGTTTGACGGTTGTTGAACAACTTCAAATGCAACTTATGGATGTAGTAACTGCTTACCTTTATGGATCATTAGATACAGATATATACATGAAAATCCCCGAAGGGTTAGAAATGCCTGAAGCATTAAGATCAAAACCTAGTCACATGTACTCGATCAAGTTAAAGAGGTCCTTATATGGGTTGAAGCAATCAGGTCGTATGTGGTATAACCGCCTTAGTGAGTTCCTACTAAGACATGGTTTTATAAATAACCAAGTAAGCCCTTGTGTCTTTATGAAGAGGACAAAGTCGGGTTATGTAATTATAGCAGTTTATGTTGATGACCTAAATATTATTGGGACTCCTGAAGAGATTCAACAAACAGCTAATTACATGAAAAAGGAATTTGAAATGAAAGATCTTGGAACAACCAAGTATTGTCTCGGCCTGCAGTTCGAGCATACAAGAAATGGAATTTTCATCCATTAGTCAACTTATGTTGAAAAGGTCCTAAAATGCTTTAACATGGACAAAGCATTTCCATTGAGTACACCTATGGTTGTACGATCACTTGATGATTGTGGACAAGGACCCTTTTCGTCCTCGATTAAACAATGAAGAGATATTAGGTCCTGAAGTACCATATCTTAGTGCAGTTGGTGCACTTATGTATCATGCTACGAATACCCGACCATATATAGCTTTTGCAGTTAATCTACTAGCAAGATATAGTTCAATGCCAACAAAAAGACATTGGAATGGTATCAAGCACATTCTACGTTATTTACGTGGAACAAGTGACATGGGGTTATATTTTGAAAGATCTAAAGGAGTACATGTTGCAAAATTGGTTGGCTATTCTGATGCAGGTTATTTGTCAAATCCACACAAGGTCATCTCACAAACGGGGTACTTATTCATGTATGGTGGACCTGCCATTTTTTGGCGTTCAACAAAGCAGTCTCTTGTAGCTACATCATCAAATCATGCAGAGCTTATCACATTGTATGAGACAGGAAGAGAAAGTATGTGGTTCAGATCACTCATCCAACATGTCCAGGAATCACGCGGGTTGGAGTCCATTGTAAAACACCCGACAATGTTGTATGAAGATAATGCAGCTTGCATTGTCCAAATCAAGGAAGGTTGCATTAAAGGTGACAAGACCAAGCATATATCGCCAAAATTATTCTCCACCCATGAACTCCAGGTTGAAGGCAAAGTTGATGTCCAGAAGATTGCATCAAGTGAAAATCTGGCAGATTTGTTCACCAAAGCATTGCCTACAAGGGTGTTTAAGCAACTGGTACACAATATGGGAATGCGACGCTTGAAGGATATGTGCAAAGTTGAGGGGGAGTAGTTTGCTCTAGTATTATACTCTTTTTCCCTTGATCTTGGTTTTTATCCCAATGGGTTTTTTCAGACAAGGTTTTTAACGAGGCAATACACAAACTGCGAGGTGCACATCAAGGGGGAGTGTTATAATATTAACTACTTATTATATGTGATGTAACACCTCTCCATAATTCCCACCATTAATCATCTTCTATAACACCCACATGGTGGAAAATCAAAGGTCCATATTTATGGACGTCTTATCTCTGTCACCTTCTCAACCTATGTCTATATAAGGCCTTGTATTTTCTCCTTTAAGAAACACACACCAATACAATACAATTTATCATCTCTAGATACTTATTTCTTATTTTATCACAATCTCATTTCCAAGCGTTTTTTTGTTTTTTGTTTTTGGATCGAAAGAATCCGTTGTGTTTGGGTATGGGAAAAAGTTGCAAATCATAGTAATGGGCCGCTGCAGACTGCGGCTGTGGCCCATAACTTTGAAAAGGACCCAACACACGTCTACATACCCAACCAATTATTCATCCGCAATCTGACGTCACCTTCTCTCTCAGTCTCCTCCTCTTTAAATGCCCACCCGAACTCAATCCATTTGAGGATCAAACTCTCCCGGATCAATTGCACCATGGCCGCGCCTTTCCCAACTCTTCTCCTGCTCCTCCTCTCCGCCTTCGCTTCCCATGTACGTATTGTATCATATCAATTCCCCTTTCCCTTTCTTTCTTTCTTTCTTTCTTTACTTCATTGTGTGACCCTAATTTGAATTTCAATCCGATGAATTAGGAATTTTGTCACGGTGTTTTGCAATACCGAGATAGGAATTCCTGCGTTTTTCTTACATATTATAGAAAACCAAGCTATGGAATCACAGCTTGTTTTGCTTCAATTGTTTATCTGTGTTCTCAATTAAACAGTTGACTGTTAGGTAAGGTTTATTCGTTGGGTGAATCATGTTTGTTGAATATGGAAAAGAGAAGAAAACGTCTCAGGGTACAATCACTAACTAAAACTTTCAAAAGGAAATCAAAGAAATAACAAGGTGGGCCATTTTGTAACGGCACGTTACATCCACAATCCCACATAATCTGGTCAACTAACAAACTATCCCTAATATCTAGAATCACATATAAAAATAAAAATTCTGAACTAAATAATTTTGATTCAATATTTCAACAATGTTTTTATCAGATCTACATGGTATTGGCTCCGGGAGGTTGTTAGGTTTTTAGTTTATATGATGACGATTGTGTGAATGTTTTTTATTACGATGCATCTACAAAGATGACTTGTGTAGCTACTCAATCAATTGGTAGCTCATCAAAGTTTTCATTTTCAATCCACTTAACATTGATTTTCAGCTTGTATGATTGTGCGAAGATGTTTGGTTATGATGCATCTACAAAGGTGTCTTGGGTAGCCACCCAATTGATAAGCAACTCTTCAAAGTTGCCAATCTATTTCATCTGAACAAATATATTATCCTACAACTTTCATATTAAACAATCTAACATGAACAAAAACTCTCTTATGCTGAATTCTTAATCTGACTACTAGAGTTAATCAGGGAATCTTTTCAACTTTGATTGATTATTATTCTCATTTTTATGACCTATTCCGATTTCTGAGTTACCATTATGAGTTTCAAGCTTGAACAGAATCAAAAGTTTATAATTAGCTTGCTTCTGAAGTTGCCTATTTTTAAGTCCACTTTTCTTGCTATTCTGCAGGCTCTTACTGGGAACCCCATTTCCCAGCTCAAGCTAAATTCCAAGATTCTTCAGGTACATGTCTTGCTAATAATGAAAGCAAGTCGATCTTATAAATCTCTCTGGTTCGAATTATACTCTTAAATATGTTATGTATCAGGAATCGATCATCCACGAAATAAACACTCACCCTCATGCTGGATGGGTGGCTGCCAAGAACGACAAATTCAGTGACTATACTGTAAACCCCCTTTGACTATGCTTTCATAATTTTCATAAAAAGATGGATTTGTTGCTTGCAGTAATCTGTTGTCTCATTTTACTCCTTTTGTTTTAACTAAAGGTTGACCAATTCAAGTACATTCTTGGCTCTAAAACTACACCTGAGAGTGTTAAAAAGAGCATACCTGTTGTAACTCATCCTAGATCCCTCAAGTTGCCAACTGAGTTTGATTCCAGAACAGCTTGGCCTCAATGTTCCACCATTTCTAGAATTTTAGGTCAGTTTACTTCTTTGGATCTTTTCTCCTTCTTTATTGATCAGTGATCACTCCCATTCATCTAATTTTATCCTGATGCTTTACTTCTTCTCCTTGCCTGGTCATTTTTGCCTATGTATCCGATTATCAACAAAAGATCAGGTAACCAGCTTTGCCTTTTCCTTGCTTTTCTCTGTTATGCAGTATATTGAAAACTGCAAATCTACAATAAAATGGAGCTTGGTTATGATATTTTTACTTGTCTTGTGATATTTAGGGCCATTGTGGTTCTTGTTGGGCATTTGGTGCTGTTGAATCGCTCTCTGATCGCTTCTGCATTCATTTTGGCAAGGTAACTTTTTCTGTATCCAAATAAGAATATCTTTTATAAGGATGTAAAAACCAGATATATATTTTTTGGGAGTGGGAAAAAAACAGCTTCACCCTCTTATTTTGGACAAATGGCACTTGGAATTCTTGGCAGAATATTTCCCTTTCTGCTAACGACCTCGTATCATGCTGTGGATACATGTGTGGAGCCGGTTGTAACGGTGGCTATCCCATTAGTGCTTGGCGCTACTTTGTTCACAACGGAGTTGTCACTGAAGAGGTAAAACAACAATCTCGTATGTTATGTTTGTCACTAGTAAAATTTAACTTGTAGCTTTCCGGATACTCGTTTATAAGTTGCTTAGCTAGTAAGCTTATGATCTAGAAGCAAAATGGTTTCCATAGGTTGTAACTCATAAGCTACTTTGTAGCATGTCAGCTAGCTTATCAGCTTTTTCATACCAATTTCATCTTTAGTATCATCTGATAGATAGCCTTCAATTTACTTTGTGAAGAGTTGGTATGCTTATCACAACGTTCTTATTTTCAGTGTGATCCTTATTTTGACGACATTGGTTGTTCCCATCCTGGTTGCGAACCTCAATTTCCGACTCCAAAGTGTGAGAAGCAATGCAAAGATGAGAACCAGGTGTGGATGAAATCAAAGCACTTCAGCGTCAGTGCATACAGGGTTAACTCCGACACGCATGACATAATGGCTGAGATCTATAAGAATGGCCCAGTTGAGGTCTCCTTCACTGTCTATGAGGTAACAAGATCACTCTCTAACAACGAAACCAGGATTCAATTGGCCCTTGATTTCTTAGTACTTGTAATTTTGTGTCATTTTATTCAGGACTTCGCTCACTACAAATCGGGAGTTTACAAACACGTGACAGGTGGTGTTCTTGGAGGACACGCTGTGAAGCTGATAGGATGGGGGACTTCAGATAGCGGGGAGGATTACTGGGTAAGCCAATAACCAATTTCATGATATCTTTTACGCTTCTTCGAATACTATAACGAATCATCCAATGTTATCATATTGCAGCTTCTAGCAAACCAATGGAACAAGGGATGGGGTGAAGTATGTTTCTCCTGATAACCCTTTCAGCTTTATTGAATGCATTAATTGATGATTCATTTGAAGTTGTTTGGAAATCCAATTGAACTCACACCCTGAATTGGGTTTTGCAGGATGGTTACTTCAGGATCGTGAGGGGAACCAATGAATGCGGTATCGAAGAGGACATTGTAGGAGGTCTTCCCTCATCCAAGAACTTGTCTGAGGACTTGATCAGGCTACCAGAGGTGGGGAAATCTGCTCGCGACGCTTCTGCGTAAACACATCAAAAGTGATTAAAAAAAAAGTGTTTGATTGATTTCCCAGATCAAAACTTCTGGATCGTTGAAAGTTCCACTCTGTTGTTGTACATCAGCTGTGATTTGTACCATCACTGAACCTTGTATTGTTATAGACATGCATCACTAATGTAAACCCAGCATGGAAAGAAACACTATCCTTTCCTATGTATAAAATTATTTTAAGTGGTTTTTTTTTTTTACGGATTTCTATCCTATGCCCTATAACAAACTCGATCGGAAAAGATCCCTCAAATTTAAATTATTTTTAGCTATTTTTAATATTGTTTCCCTATTGTCGCTTATTTATTTGGTAAGAAATCTTTTCCGATTAAGGTTGCTATTTTATACCCTAAGGGCATAAGATAGAAATACCATTTTTTTTAATTATGTAATAATTCGGGTAAGGATAGCATCCTGACAGATGAGGTCATAAAGACTTAGGTCGTTATATAAATTGGAACCCTTGGCAAAGTAGCAAATGTGTGCAACCCCATTCGCTACTCGGTTACCATTACGGAAAATGTGAGAAACACTAACATTTCGAAATTGGCTATTAAAATCGTTGAAACCACGCCCAATGAGCTTGTTTAAGATCATACAAAAACTTCTTGAAGAGGTAGTAGACAACTAGACACGGTTAGGTCGAGAGGGATTAACAAAGCCAAGAGGCTAAAAGCCCTTTGGGTCAATTCATTGAAACTTGGTTTTCTTTCATATTTTAAAATTTTAATGTGTCCATAAGAATACAATAGAAAAATCAATAATAATTGAATTGGAATCCAAACACACCGTTGAATTCCCGTCCGTTTTGCATTGGAAGATTTTAATATTAAGATAAAGTCATCCAAAATAATTAATAGTACTTGTAAGAATATGTGAGGTTTTTTTTGGTGTAAAATATGTGAGGTTTGTAAGATCATCCACACCGGAGCGTCCCTTCATGTTCTTACTGTTGAGTGTAGAAAAGACAAAATAAAAGATGTCAGTCGTGGGACGATCACAACAAATATGCCGCTTGTATAAGCGGTAGTGTGGAGAGCACTTTGTAAAGGGTGACACACGTTTCAAGAAGCCAAATCTATTCCATTCATCACGTGAGCGTGCAGTAGGAAAACAAATTTGGAAATGAGTGATTTGTTCCACATAAATTATATTTGAAGGTATTAAAACAAATCTTAAAACCGGTATTATTTATTATATAACGTTATTAAAAATAATAATAATAATTATATTTGAATATATCTTAATTTTATCTACTCATAAAGACCCACTTTGCATATATTTGAGTTAAAAAATAATACAATTATGTTGGTATAATTAATAACGGTTTTTCTATCATATGTCCCAAGGTCATAGGATAAGCAACCCATATTAGGAAATATTCCCTATATTTGGATGCATAGACCCTATGAAAGCATTATTAAAAATGACTAAAATCATTTAAATTTCAAAAATATTTCTATTTGTAGCCTCTTATCCTATGCCCCAAGGGCATAGGATAGAAAAATCGAATTAATAATGATTATATATAAGCTAAAATTAGTAATAGTTAATGATTTTTTTTTTCTATATATAGTGGTAATATGTCATATCATACATTCACAATCCTTCAATTAAGTGTTTCTCTTCTTGATCAACTACAAGTCCCACTTAGGTAACCAACATCTCTTTACATTTCAATTACAGTCTAGTGAATGCAAGAAAGTACTGGATCATGATAATGAGGTTCAATTTCGTAACTTTCTCAACATTTCTAGAAATGGTTCTTATGAGCTAAGTAGCATAGCTTTTTGTAACCCTTCATGATTAATATTGGCTATTGGAATATTCGGGGCTCTAGGAAGCCTCTCCTTTGGTAAGAATTAAACCACCTCAGACATAGTAGCAAGCTTGATATCTTAGCTATTGCTGAAACTAAATCGAATGAACCTCCTCTTGATAGCCAACTACACACAGCTGGTTTCCATAAGAACATTTTCATCACATCTGTAGGTGCAAAGGCTGGTCTCTGGATACTGCTAAAAAACACAAGAGCTAACCAAAACACTATTCTCCTGGAACAGAATAGTAGATTCTGTATGCTAAAAACCACCATAAATTCTCTCGACATTGCAATTCTTTTTGTCTATGCGCCTACTACTGAGCAAGAAAAAACTAGATTTTGGAATAGCATCATAGAAGTTACCAACAAACACTGTCTACCTATTCTTATAATGGGTGATCTGAATGATATTGAGAATGATAATGAGAAGGTGGGGGGAAATACCCCATCTCTTACCAGATTTCGTAGACTCAGACACCTTAAAGAGGAGCTCAATTTACACACTCTCCCTTATACGGGATCCCCCTTCACTTGGAGAAAGCACAAAGATGATAGAGATAATACCTATGAGCGCCTAGATAGAGCTCTTGCTCATCAACATATCATCACCAAACTCACAGACCTTCATGTTCAGCACCACTCGTTTTCTTTGTCAGATCACTGCCCAATCACACTTCAAATAGGTAACAAACACAATCATAAAGGTGCTCCCTTTCGCTTTGAAATGGCCTGGACTACTAATCCCATCTATGAGAAAATGGTGAAGCAAGTTTGGGAAAATAAACTCATTGGCTCTCATGCATACAAACTCATGAAAAAACAGAAACTTCTTAAGAATAACACAAAAAACTGGTGCAAAACCCATTCAAATAACATCTTAAAACAACTCTCTGAAGTGGACAAAAAAATCTTAACACTGCAAGCCAAACTCCCCTGTGGTAGGCTTTCCCGCTGGGATAATCGAAAACTCATGAACCTAGAAAAGAAAAAGCTTGTCATGCTGGACTACAATTATAGATTCTGGAAGCAAAGAGCTAAGACCAAGCACCTTCAACTGGGTGATAGAAACACAAATTACTACCAGACAATTGTGAAGATCAAAAACTTTAAAAACCACACATCATCCTTTACTTCCAAAGAGGGTGAGAGCCTCACTGATCCTGAGGAAATAGCTAACCAAATTACTAAAGAAATGGCTGAGAGATTTATTAAGCCAAATCCTTCGAGTATAACTACTCAACATCTACCTCATGATCTTCCAAGAATCACTGTAGAAGAGAATAATTTCCTTCTCTCAATCCCTTCAAATCTAGAAATAAAAAACATAGTTACTAGTATGGCTATAGACAAAACACCTGGCCCGGATGGCTACCCTCCGGAATTCTTCAGCAAATACTGGCACATAGTGGGACAATATGTTTGCAAAACTGTTAAAGCATTTTTCCATTCTGGGACCTTACTCTCTGAGATCAATCAAACTTTCATAGCCCTTATACCCAAAACAGACAATCCTTCAAATATAAACCACTATAGGCCTATTAGCCTGTGCAACACCATTTACAAGATAATCTCTAAACTCATAGCTAATAGAATGAAGAATATACTACCTAGACTCATCAATCCTTTTCAAGGAGCCTTTGTAGAGGGACGATCCATACATGATAATACGCTAATTGCACATGAAATTTTCCACAGTTTTCACAAACAAAAAGGATCAAAAGGTTGGATGACACTAAAACTAGACATGGAAAAGGCCTATGACAAGATTAATTGGGATTACATAAAAGCCACACTCACTAAATTTGGGTTTGACTCACGATGGATTAGGTGGGTCATGAGCTGCCTAACCACCACAACTTTCTCAGTTCTCGTTAACAACCATCCGGGTCCACAATTTAAACCAGAAAGGGGCATTAGACAAGGGGATCTACTAGCACCGTACATTTTCATACTTGTAATGGAGAACCTAGCAGCAGAATTACAGGAGGAAGCAAGATTAGATGATGCCTTGGTGGGAATCAAGATTACTAAAAATGGTACGTCTATTCCTTTCCTGACATTTGCTGATGACATTATAATTTTTGCACCAGCATCCCACAAAAGCATCCACACCATCCGGAACATGCTCAATAGATTCTCCAACCTGTCTGGTCTTACTATAAACTACAGTAAGAGCTCTCTCCAAGTTTCTGGAAATGTCAGCCCCTCCCTAGCAAACTCTCTAGCCAATGAAATGCATATTCCGGTCTCTAGAACTTTGGAAAAATACCTGGGTATCCCTCTACTCCGCGGCCGAATCAAGAATGAGATGTTCCAGGATGCCATACAAAACCTCAAAAAACAACTAGCCAAATGGAAAGCCTCGTCCTTAACCCAGGCTGGCCGTGTAACCCTCATTACTGCAAATCTCAGCTCTAAAACTAACTACCTCATGCAGAATTTCTTACTCCCAAAAGGGGTGCTCCACCAGATTGATCAAGTTAATAAAAATTTCTTTTGGAACAAATTAGAGTCAGAACGTTATAACCCGCTGATAAGTTGGGACAAAATCTGTAAGCCAAAAGACCAAGGTGGTCTTGGCATAAGATTAACAGAAGATCTAAATATTAGCCTTCAGATGAAACTTTTGTGGAAATTATACACTAATACTAATAATATTTGGGTTAAAGTCATTACAGAAAAATATTTTAAAGATCAAAACATAATGACAACAATCCCTACTAACCCCTCTTGGCAATTCGGCCGCCTTTTACAGCTTCGTGACAAATTTTTGAAAGGTTTACATTGGATAGTAGGAAATGGGGAAACCATAAATGTCTGGAATGATCCTTGGGTAATAGGTTGTAGTCTTCAAAGCTATCAACTTTCACATGATCCTAATTTAAAGGTACATCAGCTTATCAATCAAAATAAAACATGGAACATGCAAATTCTTCAACATCTCTTCCCAAATAATATTGTCGCCGAAATCCAAAAAATCAAAATCCCCTCCTGGGCGGCCAATGATAAACTAATCTGGAAACTTAATGTGGATGGGCATTTTACGACCAAATCGGTTAAACAGATTATAAACAATCGCCATCGGAATGAAGTAAAGGGAAAATGGATTTGGAAACTCAACCTCCCTCCACGGATCAAAAACCTTGTTTGGAAAATAACACAGGATGGAATTGCCACAAAAGAAAGACTAAATCGTTTCTTTAATAGAGTTCCGTCCCAATGCTGCCTCTGCAATGACAAAGATGAAGACAGTGATCATCTTTTCCAACAATGCACCTACACCAAAAGAGTCATAGCGGCTTATGAACAACTAATTGGGAAATCTATAAAATACAATTGTAACCAGCTGATTCCAGTGAAAGAAATGTTACAGTCTAAACCTTTGATTCCGAACTTTGAAGATCTTTGTTTTGTTTGGCAATCAATATGGGAAACCAGAAACAATACAATTTTCAGAAATAAAAACATCGACCCTATCTCACAAATTGCGATTCGATCTTATATGCAGGTAAGGGATTGGCTGATTGCCAATCCCGATAAAGCCCCGAAACAAGACAAGCGAAGGGTTGTGATCAAATGGAAGAAACCACCTAGGGCCACCTACAAAATTAATGTAGATGGCTCAACTAAACCTACTGGCTTCTGCCAGGTAGGTGGGATCCTCAGGGATTGTGAAGGACAGGTGATGGATACCTTTCAGCAGCAGGTGGATAGTGGCTCAGCTATCCAAACCAAAGCAGCTGCTTTTTGCACATGTACGAAAATGGCATGGCAAAAAGGCTTACGTAGAGTTGTAATTGAAGGTGACTGTTTGGAAGTAATCAAAGCAATCAACGATAATGCAAGGCCTAGATGGGAGATATACTGGCAAGTCGAGCTTATCAAGAAGATGCAATTGGAATTTGAGCACATAGAGTTCAAACATTGCTTTCGTGGAGCCAACGGAGCAGCAGATTTCATAGCTAGATCTAGTGACATTTGTAATATGGATACTCTCCCTTTGAATAGAGAATTCTGTAACATCATCCGAAAGGATGATCAGGGTTGTGTTATGTCTTAAGAACCGCCCCCTTTTCGCCTACTAAAAAAAAAAAAAAAAAAAAAAAACTACAAGTCCCACTTTTCAAGCCAAAATGGATCCAAATCAAGATCCACTAAACTCCCCTCAAAGCTTCTTCGATATGTTGTCTCAATACAATCAATATAATCCAATTCCGAGTCATTTTGACCCAAACCATCCCTCCTCGAATGAGCCCTCCTCGAATGAGCACCCTCATTCGAGGAAGGGTGGTTTGCAAGAAGAAGAAGCCGATGAGGAGCCATCACCCGGACGTGTTGCACGAAGGCAGTGGTCCGAGCATGAAGCTGAGTTGCTCTTGAGTGCATGGTTGAACACCATGCCAGTAAGGACACTATTCAAGGGAACAACCAATCACTCGACAAGTTCTGGGCAAGAATAGCAACATATTACAATAGCAAGAGGGAGAGGATGGCTCCACGTGATGCAAAAAAGTGTAAGGCACGCTTTCAATGAATAAGTGCTTATGTTGGCAAATTTGTTGGTAATTTCAACCAAGCAACAAGGGCGAGAGCACGTGGGCAGTTAGCTGACGATGTCAAAAACAAAGCTCGTATTTTATACACCAAGGATCACGAGAAGCATGGTTCATTCAAGAATGAACACGCATGGCGTATTCTTCTCCATGAGTAAAAGTGGCATATCTTGGTTCAAAAGGTCGTGGAAGGTAGCTCTAAGAGGACAAAGTTAGATGCATCCGGATCATACACTTAAGGATCCAACTCCTCCACTCCTATGAGTGAGACTTGGAGCGGTAGTTCATGTCGTCGTCCACCGGACATGAAGGCAACCAAGGGGGATGGGAAGAGGGTCGCTTGTTCATGTGACAAACCGAAGGAGGACAACTACCAATCACGTAACCAGATGCTTGAAAATATTATTACCATAAGAGAGCGTGAGTTGAGAATGAAGGAAGAACAACTTGAGATCTTGAGAGAATCTCAACGGTTTAAGAAAGAATAGGTAGAACGGTGACAACAAGAGAAGCGTGAAAGGCGGGACAAAAAGGACAAATAACTTTTGATGGAAAGGGAAAGGAAATACAACATGCTTTAGGACTTGTTATTCTTATTAGGCAAAATGGTCATAGATAGACCAATTTCCTACCAAACTTGCAAAAATAGCATACATGTGGAAAATTTTGCAAAAATAAAATCTTTTCCATTTTTTTGCACAAAAGTACCAGTCACCACACCCCTTGTAGCCGGTTTGGGTGTGAAAAGAAAAAAAAAAAAAAAGAAAAAAAAATTGTGTGAGTTGACAGGGCATTAAATGCCCCCCGACCTTCATCATCACCACACCCTCTCTCTCTTCAAACCATCTCTCCATTTCAAAAAAAAAAAAAAAAAACTGTTCGAAAGGGGGAGGAAGAAGAGACGCTGACCACCACACCTTACCACTGCGACGATCACCGACTGGGAACTGTCGGAGAAGAGAAGAACGCTGGAGGAAACTCTAAAGGTACGCCCCCTTTCCATTTCACTTGGGATGTCCGTTTTCTTCGAATCTGGGGTGTGGGGTGGGTGGTTGAAGGAACCTACTATGGTGGTAAGAGATTGAATGTCAAAGGTGGGTTGATTGATGGGTTGTGGAGGGGTGACAATGGTGGTTGCGATTGAAGGAAGAGGAGGGCGGTTTTGGGGTATGGATAGGGCAAACCGGCGGTTAGGGTTTAAGAAGGCCGAAGAGGATGGCAATGGTGGGAGTCGAAATTGAGAATGGGGAAGATTAGGGGGCTGATTGAAGAAGAAGGATTGATGTTTTAGATGTGTTTAATTTCGAAATCTGGCGTGGGAAAGAGAAAGGGGATGACATGGGTGTGGAATTTGGGTGACAGAGGCTTAGAATTTGAGATATAGAAATTGGATGACATTGGGTGTGGAAGTCGATTGGTATTAGGTATTTCAGAACGTGCAATTCCATTAGTTTGAAATTGAAATTTTGGGAGTGGATGTGGAATGTATGGCATCGACATTGGGTATGGTAAACGCAGTTTCATCTGCATATGGTTGTCTGACATTTGTGACATGGGTTTAGAAACTGTGTGACATGTATCAATATCTGGAAAACTGATTGTTGCTCTTAAACTGCAGGAGACAAATGGTTCGGACTAAAAATGAAAAGAGTGACAAACAGCGGGAGCCCCGTTATCGTGTCCCGAAAGAAAAGCACTTTCGGGCACGGGTAAACCAAGGGTCGAGGTTGTCGATGCTTGCCAACATCGACAACTACGTCGACCCCTACGATTGGGATAAGTTGCTGGACAGCCCGTTTTGTGGGATCATCCTGCTGGCGAACCGGTGCCAATTCTCGTCCCAACTAGTGCATTACGTAGTACAACGTCGAGTGGTGACCAAGAAGAGATGGGAGACCTGGTACTTGATCTTTGTTGTTATGTCGTTGCTTACAACTTTTAGGACGTTATCATATCAGTCGGTCAGTTATTTTACTCATTTATGACATTGATTGCTCTATAGATGTAATACTTTTATGAACATCCTCGATCTGTAGTTGGGGTTTTCTCTATCCACGTACTTGCTTTGATATTGTTTGTGTGAAAATACTTGTGACACGTAATATATTTTAGGTGACACAGGCGTGCAAACACGTGACACGGGTTACGGGTATTCAAAATATGACACGTTAGTTATAACAGGTGGCACGTCAAATGTAAAAGGTGACACGGGAAAACAAACATTGGGTTCTGGGAGGGTGTGAATAATAGGTGACCAGATGAAATATAACAGGTGACACGAGAATAATAACATGTGACATGTGAAATTCATATTGATGCCATGTAGGATTTACAAAATAAGTAATTATGCATCCACAAAAAATGTCCGCGGTGAACTACAACACCCAATACCTGAAGTTTGTGAAATGTGCATGGACCAAAAATTACACCAACCTACTAACCCCGTTCCCCAACCTAGTTACCCAAAATTACACCAACTTACCTACTTACCACAAAAGTATTACGAAGTTCTTAACCACATAACTATCAAAATGGTCCAACCCTTGACCCCAAAAGCTGATAATGCAAAATAAACTCGACATGGTGGTGCAGCGGTAAGGCGAGGCCCTACACATCCACGTGCAGTTTGGGTCCACACATTGAACGACTAGCACCTTTGTTGTAGACCTCTTCCCTCATCACCTCTTTGACGGAGGGAAAAGTCGTTGATTCACCTCGTCAAAAATAAATCCCAAACAAACAAACTAGTATAGTATGCAAGTAAGGGGTCGAACCCTAGAGAATCGAGTATTTCTAAATATTGTGTATTTATCAATATAAAAAGAAAAGATTTTTATGAATGGAAATAAAAGAAAATAATATTGAGAAAAGCAAATAAATGATAGAAGGAAAGCGTTTCCACCTACAAGTTCTCGACTTTGGTTGGGTTTCTTGGTCATCGAATCCTTTTCAAGTTATTATCGTTTCCTACGAATTCCTCTCATCTTGGTTTAAATGGATTAAAAGTCCTACGAGTCCAATTAATCCCTTACACCTCAATGCAACCTTAACACGGTCAAGATTTAACAAAGAGATAGCAAATAGTCCCAAGAACTTGAGCATATAAATAACACCAATTAAACACGGTAAATCAATGTTTAAGATATATGTCAACTCCCTACATAATCATGTTTCAAACACGGAATCCACATTCTTATGCGTGCTACTACGGAAATAATACAAATACGAAAGTATTAAATCCTAGCATGAAATGAATATTATCAAGGTAGCTAATCAAGATAACACCAATAACATAATCAATATCACACAAAGAAGTTGAAAGAATTATAGAGGAAAAATAACTTATATTAGAAACTCACAAACCACCAACCAAGTCTCGAAAGTGTAGGCGGAAACTACAAAATTAGCCAAACATGGCTTACCTAAACTTTCTTCTCTTCAATGGTGATTTCTCTACTTGGAATTAATTCTTCTCTTAAAAACTAAGCCTAGAACATCCTATTTATAAGCTTAATGTCTTCCATAAATAAGGTAAAAGATAGATAAAAGATAAAAGCTTCCTAAACAAACTAGATAAAAGATAGAACTTTCTTATTTTAACTCAGCGTCGGATTCCGCTGGCAGCGAAAATTTCCGCTGGCAGCGAATGGCCTCAATCAAGCTCCTGTTGGATTTTCGCTACCACACTCGCTGGAAGCGAATGTCCATGCCTTAGAATATTTTCAAGCTTCCTCGGATCCCTTGTCGGCGAAGCTTTCCGCTGTCGCGAATCACATCTTCCGCTGTCGCGAGCTGCTCCTCCCGCTGCCGCGAGCCCATCTTTCCGCTGGAGCGAGTTGCCGAGTCTCCGTCGCCCTGGTGATTCTCGCTGGCAGCGACTTTTTCCGCGGTAGCGAGTGGCTCGCTCCAGCGAGTCCAGTCACTGGCAGCGAATGCTGCCTGGTCGACCGGTCTGACTCGACTCGCTGGCAACGAACTCTATTCGCTAGCAGCGAGACTCGCTGGCTCCTGGACATGCTCCTGCTGACTCCACTCGCTGTCAGCGAGATTCCATTCGCTGGCAGCGAGTCATGCTCAAGCCACCTTCTCGCACATGTTGTTGCTGACTTGATTCGCTGCAGCGGAAAGCTATTCGCTGTTAGAGAAAATCCAACAGTACACCATCCCGTAGATCTTTGAAATAGCTTTCCAACGCATGCTCATATGCGTCGATCGGACATCCGAGGCCTCCGGAAAGTGCGTTACAAGTTCAGCTCGCCGGGCGGACAGCTTTCGCGACTCGCCCTCGTTTTCGCTCTTAAACCTCGATTTCGTGCTCCGTTGCTCCTTAGGTTGTTCCATTCTCTTCGGGACTTCTTCCTTAAGCTCTCCCAAGTCTCGTCTTATCCTCTCTTAGCTCCGTTCCTTGTGCTCTTTGTCTCGGATCTACGAATCTACATAAAACCATCGAAATAGCGTAGATTCCGAACTTTTCCACAAAATGAATGCTAATCTAATTAACAATAAAACATGATTATATAACAATGAAATGCACCAAAACTAACCTATAATGCCTATTGGAAACATGCCTTATCAAACTACCTCTTCCTCGACTTCCTCCTCCACCAACTCCCTCATACTCGTGTCCTCCTCCACACCGTTGGAGTCCAAGTAATCCCAATCTTCTCCGAGCTTCACTTCATAACCTTCGGCCTCGAACGAGCTTCAAAACTCGTTCGTGGGGATTAGCCCATCATCATCATCCTCCTCGCTGCTATGGCATATCATATCCAAACCAGGTCTCATGTCACCTGAAGAGGTATCCGTGTCACCCAACTCTATCACCTCTAGACCCTATACCCTATCACCTGACGTATTACCCTTGTCAGGATTGTCCATCGCAGGCAGACCATGTACCCTGTCACATGAACACATTCCCTTGTCACCTGACGTATGCCCCTTGTCAGGATTGTCCATCGCTGCCAGCTTCTTACTTTTCCTTATGACCTCGGTCACCTCTCCCCCACCATGTAACACACTATCTACACACAAGGGGGTTTAATGTGCCTTACCGGATCCATCATCGTTAACAATCTCAGCCAAATTGTCCACTTTTTGCGACGAGGGTGGCCCACTGAGGCGTTCTTCCACGACAGGTTGCTTCACTTCAAAGCTCTCTGTCTCCAATGGGCCGACATATATAGCCAGGGGCCATGGGTCTTCTCTGCACTTCAAGTTCAGATATTTAAATGCCTCGAGGTCGTCATCATCAGCAATAATGATCGGCTGACCCCCTTCTTTCGACTTCGGCACGTACCACAACGTCCACTCTGCATATGAGGCACCATCGCCACCCTTCAGCCTAATTACGTTTTTCAGATAGTTGAAGTCGATGTCCTGTTTTATCATGATATTCTTCAGCTCCCTCGAACCCACATACACCCATGTACCTTTCTCGACCACCCAATAATCATGTAGGATGAGAGTGACGCATACCAAGGTGTTGCCACCTTAAAAACAAAACCAAAGTTCTAAAGAGAGATTGATGGGTATCTAACGCCATAGATGAAGAGTACTTCGCATAAAACACTTACCCCTTTCTTCTGCCATCAAAGGTTTCTGGGGCATCACATTGACACGGAGATTTTGATCAGTGAAAGGTGCACAGATTGAAGCCGACACGTGCTCTGGAACTGGAACAGCAAGTCGGGAGCTTGTCTTCCATGGTGGAACATTCTCCTTCTCTCCCATCTCTCTCTCTCTCCATGAGTTTCTACTTCAGAAATTGTGGGGGAAGAAGAAAATGAAAAACCTGCCCTTTATACCATACAAAATGGAAAAGGGTTCAACAAAATCACATCACATCACATCACCCTCTCTCTTCTAATTTGGCGCCAAACCTTTCTCTTTCTTCCCTCTCACATGTTCCCTCCCTTTTGATTCACCTGCTACCTGCTCTTTGGGTCACAATTTATATTTGCACAAATAACACCGTAGACCACTTTTTTATTTTTCCAAAACATGGTCTATTTGTGCAAATATTTTGGAAAAGTAGTCTACTTATGCAAATAGCCCTTCTTATTATTTACATAATTGTTGGGAAAATATTATTTCAATAATAATAGTAGTAGTAGTAGTTAGACATGAGCACGAGTCGGCGGGTCCGACCCGCTGGGTCAAGGGTCGGAATATTCCTGACCCTTCCAAGCCACGGGTAGACGGGTTGTGGTGACCCGTCGGGTTAAGGGTCGACCCTTTGACCCGTCTGGTCATGACATGTCATTTAAGTTTTTTAAAAAAGTTTTTTAAGTTTAAAAAAAATAAAAAGGAAGAATGGCTTCAACCGGTTTTCTAGTTGTCTCACGTAGTTCTTTACATTCATTATGATCCTTACTTACCTTGTCCCATGTTAGGACTCTTCGCCTTACTTTGCATCTCAGCTCCCGACCATTGTGATATCGTCGAGTTCCTCATCCGAGTCTGACTCGATGATGTGAGCCTAATTCGCCATGTTTTACACATACTTTTATATCGATTTCTGCATACATTGCATGCATTTGGGTTAGAATAATACAGAATCTGTGTAGTTTACACTTATTTGCAATATATGGAGGTCTACACAAGTTTTGGTTATATTCCGCAGAAATCGGACGCACTTTGGAGCTTAAAGGAAACTCATGGAAAAGCTAAGAATGGTGCAGCTGGAGAAAATTCCATTTTTCGGTATTCATCATTCGGAATCAAGCTATGATGTCTTCATGAAAGTTGTAGCCCTCGAAAAGAGCTTTCCAACGCATGGTCATATGCGTCAATCCGACGAACAAGGACTCGGGAAAGTGCGTTTCAAGAACAGAGGAGAAAGCTGAAGCCAAGTGTACTCGATATCGAGTACACCTTACTCGATATCGACCAACTTTGTCGAGCAGACCTGGTCGAGCAGAGCTGATCAAGGACACTGAGTCAGAGACAACCCGACTCCCGGAATCCTACTCGATGTCGAGGAGGCCTTGTCGAGATCGAGGAGCCATGTCCGGAGTCGACGAGCTGTGCCAAGTCGAGAAGCCGAAGACGGAGACGCCGAGCCAACCCTACTCGATCTCGAGTACCCTTGGTCGAGATCGAGGAGCCAGAACCACCAGATCCGAGCCATGTCGAGCAGGGCCACCCGACCAAGCCAGCCAGACGACGAATCCCCTCGATCTCGAGTACACCCAAGTCGAGATCGACGACGCCCAGGAGCCTTGTCCGAGCTTGTCGAGCAGAGCCACCCGAGGAGACCAGCCAGGCCAAGTCGACGACCACCGTACTCGATCTCGAGTAGAGCCTGGTCAAGATCGATGAGCAAAGTCCGAAAACGCGTTACGCGGTTGAGCAATCCGAGTCGAGCTGGGATTCCTTGGGCACGAAGGAGGTCGAGTAGGCCGAAATCTATCATCATCTATCTATGGAAGGAAGATCTATCAACATGAAGACATATTACCTAGTTTAGATATAGTTTTCCTTTAAAGATTTATTTCCTTTAAGCAATTTATTTATCTTTAAGCTTTAAGTAGATATAGATAGAAGATTCTATCATTGATTAGCAAGGATTATAAGGTTATAAATAAAGCCCTAGGGGGCTGATTTTCATTCATTCAAGCAAAGTCGTCTTAGGGCGCAAGGAGAGGGAGGAGGCGAGAGAGAGAGAGAGAGAGAGAGAGAGAGAGAGAGAGAGAGAGAGAGAGAGAGAGAGAGAGAGAGAGAGAGAGAGAGAGAGGAGAGGAGGCGAGAGAGGAGGAACGTTTGGAAGGTTTTGTAAGTTTTAGTTTATTTTATGTTAAAGTTAATTTCTTTTATGATGGTTTGTTTCTAATTTCCTTCTTCTAGGGTTGGGGTGATCCCAACATAGATATGTGTGTTTGATTTATAAATCCATGAATTTATATGTCTTTATCATCATCTACCTATGTGCTTAATCCTTTGCGAGAGTTGAGGAAATTCCTTATTCATGATATTGAAGCGAAAGTGATCTTATTATGAATTGGATAGTAATTAGGGTTTATTTGCGAGAGCCAACTAATCCTAATTAAGAAAAGGTAGAAACAAATTAGGTTTTTATGCGAGAGCCTCTATCACCTAAATTGTTGGAATTTGCGAAAGTCGATTCCTTGATATAAAGCATGCATCTTTATGTGATTTATGATCTACACATATGTTTATTGTTGTGGTGATCCCTAACCTTGGAAGTTTGCATCTTCATTTTTTTTATTTTATTATTTTTATTCGGCACATATTCTACCCGACACCAACCACCATTCCCTCTCCATCCATCGACATCGACCCCTGTATTCTTTGTCGACAACAACCTCCCCACCTTTTCCCACTATCCCTGAACCCCAAAACACACTAAACCTAGAACCGCTGACTTCTCTCCTGAGGACGAACCTGACTCCACTATCCTATAGCGGGGTCTTGACTACAAATTTATTTGGTCGAGAAACCCTCTCGTCACTCGATTAAGTGGTCATTCTTTTGAATCCTCATCTTCGCCCTCTTCCAATTGTTTAGGCAAACCTGACCTTCCAACATCTTAGGCAAGAGTCTTAATCTCCTATCGCTTAATATTTGACCACATTGGCTAAAACGTTGCTCCACCGCTACAGATAAGCAAGGAGCGGCGGGTATTTGACAAGCGATTGCCTACAGATTAGGAAATTGGGATCTCTCTAGATGGCTCCATCATTCTATATTGTTGAATTCCTCAACCTCTTCACCTCGATTTTATGAAAAAAATAGATGACCCTTCGGGTTAGACCTGCCGGGTCCACGGGTCAAAATCAACACAACCCTAAGGCGGGGAAAAAGTGAGTTAAGGGAAGATCAGAAGTATTCTCGGATGTGCATGGCCTAAGGATGGGTGGGATGCTTGGGTTTTTACTAATAAAAAAATTGCAAATAGTGTAAGCATCGGCCGTAATTAACACGGGAGAGTGATGTGTCATTTTCATTTTTTTCTAGAAAAGTAGAATTAAAACGATGTCGTTTAGAATAAAAGGGGGGCAAAACACAACATTTTACATTTCACAATCAGGCCGGATTTGGGAAAGGGTAGAGGGATGTGTGTCACATTAGCATTCATTGCCGGTTGGAGTATTTGAATGACGACAGATAGGTGGTTAGGATGCATCGTTATGGTTGTATTTTTACAATTATAATATGTAATTTTTTACATTAATTTTTTTTTAAAAAAAATTACCGTAAGTGTGATAAACCGAAGATAAATAGAAGAGATGTAGAGAGAAGAGAGGGGAAACTGATATATCCATTAGGGTTCCAAATGACCCATTATATAGGATTATACAAAGGGAACTAGTGTTTCTAGTGTTTATCCATCCCAATATAATAATACAAGATAATATTATAACACTCCCCATTGGATAAACATCCATAAATATTACAAAACTGTCATATTAAATACCTCGCCTAAAAACACAATGTGACCAAAACAAGGACAAAGGAAAAATACAAATGACATGTGATACGCTTTGGTGATATTGCCTTGTTAAAAACCTTGTCAGGAAAACTCAATAGGACAAAACCTGATCGAAGGGAAAAAAAAGTGTAGTGTGTATATTCACCCCCTGAATTTAACCTCATTCTTGAAGTCTTTTCATTCTTCTCAATGGTGTTGTCTTCATGAACTTATGGTCGAATCTCAATATTGTCTTTGAGCTAGAATGTCTTCATGATTGACTTTGACGTGCCTGACTTCCATGTATTGGTGTGGAGTTGCTTTGGATGCACAAGCATAAGGTACTTCAGGACCTAATGTGCTTTTCATTGTTGATCAGGGGAACTATTGTATTAAATAGTGCACAAGTTGCCTCATTAAAAACCTAAACTCAGTGGGATAAAAACCAATTAAGACCAAGGAAAAGAGTACAACTTTGTACGATACTTCGAAACCTAATACAATATCACCATTTTCACAATTATAGGTACTTCGGGTACTCTTATTAAGATCTTTAATAAATTTCATGTGACGGGACTTTGGCATTAATGCTTTAGGCATTTTCAATCAATCTTTTTCATTTATATGCGTATGCAAGTAACACGTCCGTCATTTACATTTAGATCCGAAAATTATATTCACTTCTGGTGAATAGATTCTACATATAACCTTTGATAGGTCGGCTTTTGTGCAATCAAGTTGTCTTTATATATATTTTATTTTGTATGAACACCCACTTAAAACCAATTGATGTTGCACTTTTCGGTGTTGGAACTACGGGTCCAATGCCGTCATGTTTAAAGAATCCATCTTTGCATAAATTTCTTCTTTCTAGCTCTTTTACTATGATTTCGATGTCGACATCAATTTGTTTGATAATCATCATATTCTCATAGACTCTTTCCACTTCTGGGGAATCATTTACAAAGAGCCTAGTGATCTCCAACACTTCTAGTGTACTTGAGAATCACTTGATATTCATTGAGTTGGAGTTACTTCTGGATATTCCAAATGAGCTAGTATATGTGACTTTATCACTTTCTTGGCCTTTAGTAAATGCTTTCAATGACATATTTGCTAAACCGTATAATCATTTCATTTATTAAACTTCTAGTAAACTTGTATTTATCCACGGATATGAAATGATAGAGAAGTTGCTTCTGTGTAATCTCTTTCTTAATATTTAGTCTTATTTCCTCTCCCCCTAAATACCGAACATTTTATCACCATTATAAAGCTTTAAGTATTTAATATCAATAGGGACTCAAACCCCATGTATCATCCAACTTCTTTGTGGTCTCATTGTAGTCCATTTGGAGGAGGTACGACTCGGAACATGTGTTGCTCATTCAAGATCTTTGAATGGCATGCTCTCTTCTGGAGATAATTAGGGAGATGTTATTTTGTAAAATTCGAAATGCAAACTAGCTTGCATGGGCCCATTTGACTAACGACTCTTCTAGGTCGTCGACAATAACATTCTCTACCTGTTTGTTGCATATGAGCAAGTGTCGAGGCATGCATCTATAATATTGGAATTACACTGGTCTATATGGTAGTGTTCCGTAGATGTCTCATTGTATCCAATCAAGAGACATTAGAGACTTTGCATTTACTCTCAATATAGATGGTCTTATTGTTGATTTTACCAAAATGATAGACCATATATGTTTGTTCATCCTTATTGAGGATCTTCAAGTCCTAGAATCTTCTTGTCCTTTTTAGTGGGGGTCTGTGTGAATTTCAATGATCCCGCACATCATCGATTCACATGAGTGACCGGATGCCACAAAGAAAAAATATTTTATCATTAACTAACTCTTGGTTAGTTATAAGTTTCAATGAGATAAATGAGTGTCAAATAAACCATATATATACATTCTCATTTCTGTAAGATTTTCTTCTGGCTAGTCATATGAGATATTGGTGTTCAATACCATGTCAATTCATACATATGTGTCATTGTTACTTCAGGTAACAAGATCAATGCTCTTCTGGAGCTATATGGTATTCATCTTGGTTTTTCCATTCAAGATTGTTTGAGAAAACTTCAAGTTTTCAAAATTGTTTGACACTTGTAAAACCATATTATTCAACCATTGACTTTGTATATGGTGATCCATTTATTTAATTTAGATGCCATTGAATGGGTATTTTCATAACTTTCGTTGTTGTCATACTTCAGATATGAGTCCTTTATAATGTTCTTCAAGAAATTTAGAATTAACCGTATAACAGCTACCTAGCTATAAGCCACAACAATAACATTGGTTGCGCGCTTAACCTTAATCTCTTTCGTACCCTCTACTAGCGAGGGACATGCTTCATGTTATGCTTAGAGGAATGTCAGGAAGTGGCATTGTTAACCGGATTGTGTTATGTGGTTACTTTTATTATTTGTACCAATCAAATGAAAAGAGTTCTGAATTTGGTAAAAACCCACATTCCATGTACTTCTTCAAGAGTACAAATGATAAAATTAGGATCATATATATACTCTTCTGGAGTTTGTAAAATCTTTTACTCTTCAGGAGTTAATAAAAAAAAAGTCCATTAATAGAGTATTCAGGCTCTTATAGAGATGATGAACAATCTCACAATTTATTGGATTATATAACTATTATATTTAGAGTCTTCGGGCTCTTATATAAGTGCTAAAAAACCATCATAATCTACTTGATTATGATAAGTCTTTCTCCCAAAGTGTCATTTGCATGCTCGATAAAATAACTTCAGGTTTCTTAAGATAGTTCAACAAAGACAATCAAAACCGATCTCCAAAAGACAATATCAAATTCAATAAATAAGCATGCAATAGTTCAAAGACTTAGAAAAATAACCGAAAATCCAATATGAAATAGTTCAAGACAATCCAAAATTTTAAGTGCTAAATCGTTTGAAAACATTATAAATTTAATTGATAAAATAGTCGTCATCATTTTGGAGAGCAAGCGCATTTGAGTTAACGTCAAGCAGAAAATTGCCATATTCACTCTACTGTAAGAAATTGGTGACCTCGAGATGAGTGACGGAGTCTATCAAGCCACAAGATATGTATCCTCAAATCCGCCAAGGAAAGAGTCACCATGACTCTCTCCTTTGGCAAAATTAGTGACAATACCTCTTCGGGAGGAGGTAGCATTCGCTTCAGGAGTGCCTTGATTGTTGTCGGCAAGTGGTGCTGACCCTGTAGGTCGTTTCTCATGGTTGTTCAAAAGCGATTGATTATTCTCTTCTGCTAAAAGCAAGCTTGAGAGGAGTTCATAAAATGTTTTGAACCCGCATTCCATGTACTACTGCTGGAGCACAAGGTCTGATGCATGGAAAGTTGACAAAGTTTTCTCTAACATATCCACCTCTTGTATGTTTTCTCCACATAATTTCAGCATTGATGAAATGCGATGTATTTCAGAGGTGTAGTCTGAGACCTTCTTGAAATCTTGCAGCCTCAATTGCATCCAATCATACCTAACACGAGGGAGGATGATAGTCCTCTGGTGTTCAAAGCGATCTTTGAGACTTATCTAGAGCTCTGAGGGACTCTGCACTGTCGAGTATTGAGCTTTCAGGCTCTCATGAAGATGGTCGCGTAGCATAATCATCGCCTTGGCCTAATCCTACGGGGACGAGTCCGATTTTTCACTGATCATATTTTTCAAATTCTGGTTTGTAACGGCCCAGGATTATGATTCCCGAGTTACGTTTCGAGGGATGAAACCCCTCGTTAGGACCTTGCGCCCCGAGTACAGGTTGAAGGTTTTAAAGCCTAATTTAAATGTTTTCAAAGTGGGATTTCATACCCAAATGTGAAGGGACCGTTGGAATCCCCGGGGAAGTCCCCTGTACCTGTCGTAAGTCTAAGCGTGGAAATCAGTAGTCATGCCAATAGCGAAAACAAGTGTAATACAAGAGGGTGCCACGGCAGAGCCGGGTCAAAAAGGAGTCTAAAGTGTAAATCCAAAAACATAATCTGAGGCTGGTGAAGTCGGTAACTCCAGCGCTCACTCTCCGTCGACAAAATGACCCGCGCAATAAGCAAACAGCACCGATAGGATGAACATAAATAATACCTAAAAAAAATTGATATGGGGCGGGATCAGATCGATGCCCACTTTAGCTCTGCATCCCAACCATAAGCACACATATACGCTATACCTAATAAAGATGCTTCTAGATGCATGGCGGAATATTAACACACTAACATGCTCCCAAGATCAAGTACATAATAATAATAAGGCCTTAGCACAGAATACCAAGTGGTATATCCCTCTCCTACCTCCACCCCCTTCTGATAGGGCGGAGACTGGCCAGCTCGTGAATGCATTCCATCATAATCGGGCGGCACGCATGCCTAACCCGCTCCACAATAAAGCCCGCAGACATCTCAAAATATAAGGAAGTTCATGACTCGATTTACTCAGGACGGGACCCGATGAGACTAGGTCGTCCTATAACCCTAGCAATGACTCTAGTTACTTCACAGATAATGGCCGTTCTGTTTACATACGCATAAAGAAATAGAATGCTCAACGGTCGATGCAACCTAGCATGATACTACATGGCATGCTGATCATGAATGCAAGCACCTAGTATATCATGCACCTAAAGCAGGGAATAGCTCTATTCAATCTGAGTAAGCTCCGAAGAGACTTACCTGGCGGTGCAGAACAGCAAGACAAGCATTACGATCGATTAAAGATCACCTAAGATACATATCATAACGTCCATATAAGTCTACATTTAACCATCCAATCCCGCAAGCACACATCACTCAATAAAGTATAACCACATCATAATCATCATCTCATCAAGTTCAACCATTCATCATTTCATCACATTCCATAAGACCATATTATTCTCATCATTCCAATTCGCCACATTCGTATATTTGCAATAATACTCATATATCCGCATGATCTTATATCTTCAAAGTTCATCATATTAATCATGGCTCATAACTCATAAAAAATAAGTCAAGCGATAACATAACTCTAACATCTCATCATGGCATTAATCATTCGTACATGCCATTAGTTGTTGTTGCAGGAGGATGGTCAAGTATGAAATGAATATGAAATAAAGTTCAGACTGACTTCCCTAGCTGAGCAAATAAATACAAGACTTCCTCCCGTTGTAGTAAGAGAAAAGTCAGGATCGAATCCACGAGGAAGCACGTCAGCGGTTCTCAGGTAGCTGTAAATTCTCACAGACAAGGCAGCAGAAGGACAGAAACACAGAGACAAGGAAAGAAACAGAAATAAAACAGAAAAGACAAACAAAAGCAAAGAACAAAGCAAAACAGAAAATAAAAAGCAAAGCAGAAACTAAAAGCAAAGGCAAAGGGCTCGTCGATCTCGACCAACCCTACTCGAGATCGACTAGGGCAAGTCAAGACAGCAACTTCAGAAATCGACAACAGAATAGAACTCAACTCGACCTAGATGAAGCGTACTCGAGATCGAGTACAACCAACTCGAGATCGACAAGATCTCCTCTGTATCGACAAGAATTGACAGAAAATATAAATTGCAAATTCAAAACTAAAACTCAGGTCTTCGACGAAATAAATCAATATAATAAAAGACTTCCAAGGCCAGGGTTTCAACACCACAACGATAACCATGCAAAGTAACACATAAAGGCATAAAAGATCATGCTTTCCATCAAATAACTTTCGTCATTAACAAATAGGCATATAGAGGCTTTCGCATAAACCCTAATTGTTACTAACCCTTTTTCACATAATTAATCCAAGTTGCATTAAGATCACTTTCGCTTCAATAATACAAACAAGGATCACCTTCAACTCTCGCAAAAGAAGCATGCTCATAGGGATAGAAGATGAATCGCACAAAAGATCTGACCTTTACCGCATCGCCTCACATGGCCACCGTCGGGCTCACCCCAACCCCAGAAGTGGGTGGACTACTCACGCCTCATCGCAATCGTAGACATTGATGTATAAAAAAAAGAAACTTGCATTAAAACTAAATTCAAAAGCCTTTACAATCCTGGCAATCAACTTTCGCAGAAAGCCAAAACCCTAAAAACCTTAGAACTCGTAAACTTCTCTGTGGAACTAACTAATTGTGTGTGAATTGGAATTAATGAAAAACCAGCCCCATGGGCTTTATTTATAGGCTTCTAATCCTTGCTAACCAAGGATAGAATCTCCTATCTATATCTAAAATTATATCTAAAAGTTTTAAAGATAAATAAATTGTTTTAAGGAAATAAATCAATAAGGAAAGGATAATTCTAAACTAGGTAAGTCTTCATGTCTTGATAGATCGCGTCTCCCATGGATAGAACTTGATGGATTTGGATAGATCTTCGGCCAGCTCGACTTCCTTCGTGCCCAAGGAATCCCAAGTCGACTAGGACAGCTCTCGACGACACGTTTCTGGACACTGGGCTACTCGACCTCGACAAGGGCTCGTCGACCTCGAGTAGGGTTCATCGTCGATTGGACTTCTCGGCTAGATCTGCTCGATGTGGCTCGGACTTGGCTCCTGGCGCTCGTCGACCTCGAGTACCTCTTGTCGATGTCGAGTAGGAATGGGTCATCGACTAGGTCTCCTCGGGTGGCTCTACTCGACTGGCTCGAATTTGGACTCAGGGGCTCGTCGATCTCGACCAGGGTTCGTCGAGATCGAGTAGGGTGTGGCCTTCTCTGGTCGAGCAGCTTCTCCTCGGCACGGACTCAGACTGGCGTTGTGGGTCTTGTTGATCTCGACTAGGGCTTGTCGAGATCGAGTAGGGTTGTCCGGGTTCTCGTCCTCGGCTCCTCGATCAGCTTTCTCTTCGAGGACTCCGGGTGTGGCGCTGGTCTTCCTCGATCTCGACTAGGGTCTTGTCGAGATCGAGTAGCCTCCGGAGCTGGGTTGGTCTGGCTTTCTCGATCAGGCTCTGTCGACCAAGGTTGCTTGGACATGCTCGTCGAGATCGAGTAAGGCCTACTCGAGATCGAGTAGTCTGGTTCTTCGGCTCGATTCGACTGGTTCCGCTGCTTTGACCTTGGACTTCTGTAGTGGTTTTCCGAGCTTTTCCGATCTTCTGTAGAATTGCTGTAAAATGCCTCGATTTATGCGAATTAAATAGAAACTGGTGTAGATTCCATAATTTGGCAAATAAACATAACTACATAGGTTCTGTATTATCTTATCCCAAATGAATGAAATGCATGCAGAAATCGATATAAAAGTTACTGTAAAAAACATGGCAGATTCAGCTTACAACATTAGTCCACACAAAACATGCTATTAGTCAATCAATCGTATAATCAGGCTAGTTAGTCATCGATCGCATAATTCCCAAGTTAGTCCCGAAAACCGTTTCGAAGACCAAGTTAACTAGTTAGAAATTCCGTCCTTAGAAAATGTTCGTCAAATCCCTTTTTAAATCCGATAATACCTCTTTAAATCTCCAAGTCTCATAATATTATACCTTTAAATCACCATAATACTATATTCTTAATCTCAAAATAATATTTTAACCTCAATAATATTATATAATATTTTAAATACCATTTTCTTTTAAACACCTTCATAAAATATTTCCAATTCCTTTAAAAATCTCAACCATTTTTACTTAATTAAATCAACCTCTTTAAATTACCAAAACTCACCCTAATAGTTGTAAAATTCCAAAACTAGATTCCAGTTGAAAACAGGCCCAAGATTCATTTTCTTTCTAAATCAGATCAGCCCAGCCCAAACTCAAATTCATTCTCTGCTCTCTCTCATCCTCGACAGTTCAGAAGGAGGAAAAGGATGGGCCCCGGGCTGAGCTGGCTCCGACGTGGCAGAGCGGGGCCCGCGCGCTTAGTCTTCTCCTTCCTCTGTTCTTCTCCTGTTCGAAGGGAGACACCGCCGGCCTTGGCAGCTAGGCTTCCTCCTCCGTCCTCCTTCCCTGGATTCCGTCCCCGAGCTCGCCCGTCGCTCTCGTCTCGTCCTCTCTCTCTCGGCTCACGCTCGTTCTCACCGCCCTCTCGCTCGACCTTACAGTGCTCGCTCTCGACTCGCGCTCTCGATCTCGCCGTTACTCACTCCGACCCGCTCTCACTCTCCCTTTTCGATCAATTAGCACAAGAAAGCACGAAATCGGAACTAGGATTGAAAAGGAGAGGTTTGGGAAGCTCACCGAGGGGCGTCGACTTCGCCGGAGTTCGTCGGAGTTTGCTGGTGACACGGGGAGTTTCGTTGGACCGGGAGTATCGATGAAAACAGGGTCCGGGGCTCGGGGAGGTGGCGTCGGCGTCTCCGGATTCTGGCGGCGGCTTGGCCTCGGCGGAAGTCGGTCTTCGCAAGGAAGAGGTGCTGCTGCTTCTGTCTCGGAGAGAGAGGAGGCGGAGGCATGGAGAGAAAGGGGAGGCGAAGGTGGGTGACTGGTGGTGCATTTGGCAAATTCAAAGGCAAAGGGGCTGAGTTTTTGTTTCCAATTGAGAGAAAAAAAAAGAAAGCTAATCTGTGTTTTGCAAGAGATGGAAGTAGAGATGAAGTGGGGAAGGAGTGGTAAGAGGGGATGGGTTACGATTTTCGAAGGGGGAATGAGAGCCTGTAGATGAGACATTTCAGAGGAGAGAGCGTGCTGAGTTGTTTGTTTTGAGGCAAAAGAGAAAAGCTAAGGACTAAAGGTATGTTTGTATTGAACCTCAAGTAAGAAAAGGGAAAGAAAGTGGTCTTTGCATTTTGGCGTGAGGTCTGCTCCGAAATGAGAAGGGGGCTTTGACCAAAATATAAAAGGGGTTACTGCTACAAGGCTGGGATCAATGGGGGAAAGAGTGCAAAAATCTAGAGTGATCCCAAAAGTCTAGTTTCAAATACCTGGAAACAAACCCCGAAACTCGCTCACTCGACCTTATCCCGACTCGTTCAAAATAAAATTCTAAATTTTCCAAATCCGAATTTAATACTGAAATCCGAACAGTATTTTCCAATTCTCGACATATGAAAGCTGAGAAAAATCTATTTTCCATAAATTTTAAAATTTGGTCAGAATCCGCTTTAAGAGTTTTAAAATCCGAGTTGGAGAATTTTTCTGCTAAATCCCGCTTTAAAATTCATTTTGATTTTCTTTTTCCGAAAAATTAGAATTTTAAAAAAAATCCGAGCCTTTACATGGTTATCTAGGTTGAGTTCCGTATCTAACACCCATGTTAGATAGTTTCTTCCGAAAACATCAAGTACGATAAACTCCAATCTCGTGAGATTTGACATCTTTATACAAAATAATAACAATAAAAATTACAAAGTGTTAAGTTTCAATATATGCATTTGCAAATAAATAGAATAGAATGTAATCAGTTTATAATGTATACGAACTGTCAAATTGCCGCATATGATTTAATCTAAAATAAAATAAAATCCAAAAAAAAAAACAGAATGTTCATATTAAGGCTACATTTGGATAGCCAACATTATAATGTCATTATGGGAGTTTATTTTTAAGAATGTTTTATGAGGATGGAAAGTGATAATTTATAACATGCATCTTATTTATAATGTATGTTTGGTACGATAGGCTTATACACTCCTCCCCAAACTATTCTACCCTCTTCATCAATCGTTGCATCTCCTCCATCTTCCTGCTCTATCTGAGAACCTCCCCGTTTCAATCCATGATACCGTCGCCGTCACCGCCTCGACTACCTATCCTCCCTCACCCATGAGGTTTTCATTCTCTACCGCAGCAAACACCCAGTTCGACCGTCACACCTTATTCAAACAAAAATCCTTACGTAAAGTTCCAATGGCCGTCGACTTTCTATGAGGCATATTGTATTCAATTAAGCAGGTAAATCAATCCAATTGAGAGAGATTATAGGAGAATATTGCACGAATTGCCCAAAATCGCTAATCGAATCATCATCAATAGTCAGATGGTGGTGGCGGATCCGGAGGAGAAGCGGCCGTCGACGAAAAGGGTTTCACTGTATTTCCTTTTTGAAGATTGATTTATTGAAGTGAAAATCGTTTTGGTGAAATAAGACACCTAATTTCTTAACATCATATCAGATTGATTGTATTGGCTTGGTATCTCCATTGTTGAGATGAACTGGCATGTGGGAATGAAAACCACGATCAATTTAACGTAGGTGAGGAGTGGAAGTTGGAAGATGATGGAACTTTCCAGATGATAGGATAAACGGTTTTTTAATCCAAATAAGATAATAGTTGGTTTCATTTTCACCATCCAAACGCTATTTTGAAATAGTGTAATTTATAAAATAGAAGACATTGTTTATAAATGATAATTTGGTAATGCAAACGCAACCTAAGCTTTTGAATGTATGTATTGAATTAATTGTCGTAATGGCTGAAAGCCGGAATTGCCGATGCAATCCAATCTCCCTAGAACTTAACGTTCAATCCTTTGGAGAGCAACTAGGCTATCCACGTGGCAGGCTGTGGAGTTTTTCTCCTCTTTTTTTTTCCAATTTTACCTCCTCCCTTCCTTTGTGTAGATGACCTGTTTTTTTTTCTTCCATTCCTACCCCTCTCTCCTTCCCTGCTCGGTAGCCCCACGTTCTCTCTCCCACGATTTTCATCTCCTCTCCAACTCCCTGTCAATCACCAAAGAAGATCGTGGGGTTCAAATCCAGATGTGGCGCGAGGAGGGTTGCGGATCTGACTTAAAACCTTATAGATTTGGGAGATTTGGTGGTGGGTAGGCCGAACGAGGTGGTGGCATCTCCGGTGGAGCATCGGCGGCCCTTAGCCTCGCAGAGCTTGATTTGGAGCAGAAGCCGGTTTCCGTCTCAAATCGAGGGCTTGGACTTCACACTCTACTACTCTTAGTAGAGGTGAGCTAGAGACATTCCAACCGAATGTGCCTCCAAGTAAGTACGTTCTAGTTTTTTTTTAAAATGTGAATTTCATCCCTAAATTTAGTGTTTAATCCTTTTTTAGGTGATTCTTATTTAGGGCTAAATTTGTCTGGGTGGTTTCTCTTCCTCAAGAACCGCTTTCCAATTTGGAGTAGAGGAAGTCCTCGGGGTGGATTATCTACTTTTGAAGTCGGTAGGACTTAGGAGTATGAGTTTGAAGTCTTTGCTGCTCGAAGAGAGTAGAGATAGGTGGACATCGGAGCAACAGTGGAGATCTATGCAATCCGGATGACAAAGGCTTCTTCCTTTTCTCATCCTCATACATCTTTAAGGTAATATATTCTTCTAAGCTTGATTGAAGTTGGGGGTACCACTTCTAGTCGACGTTCCTTTTTTCGTCTGTCATTCAATCTAGGGCTGGAAATTACCCGCGGGTAACCGCTCCACCCACTCCACCCGCATTAATTTTGCGGGCGAAAACCCCCAAAAAAGTGGGTGACGGGTGGAGCGGGTGATGGATGGATTATGAGTGAAGATTTTTAACCCATCACCCGCCCCAATAGTCTACCCATTAACCCGCACCATTCACCCTCACCGCATACCCGCATAAAACCCTAAATATATGTGTGTGTGTGTGTGTGTGTGTGTGTGTGTGTGTGTGTGTGTGTGTGTGTGTGTGTGTGTGTGTGTGATTTTACTATTTTACCCTTTCTAATTGAAAATGTAAGTTATTTTTCTCTAATTATAGTTGTCTATCTTATTTTTTTTACATGTTTAATGGAGAACATATAATTTTACTTGTTTATGTGCATGCTAGGATATTGTGGTGATCGACTTAATTATTGAAAAGGGAAAACATGCGCTTCTGCTACAATCTACTCTTCCGGTTCCATTCTCATATATTTTAGTTTCATTTTGTAATTTTAGGTAACACGTTATTGTGATGTATGAGTGTATAACACATATTTTAATTCCACAAACTTATATTTGTATTATTTATAAATTAAAATTTAAGTTTTTATTCATCTTTTAAAGTCACTCAAAAAATCTTCACTAGACCCATTGGGTACCCGCTCCACCCGCATCACCCGCGCGGGGCGGATGAGGGTGAAGAAGTTTGCGGGTGATGGGTGGAGCGGGTGAGATTATTTACCCGTGGGACGGGTGATGGAGTGGCTTTATCCACCCATAACCCGCCCCATTTCCACCCCTAATTCAATCTAATTTCTAAATTTAATGTTATTTCAAAGATTTGGTTTCAATTTAATAAATTTCTAGCGGATAATAAATTTCTAGTTGATAATTAATCCAATTTGATTTCAATTTGGTTGTTTCGGCCTGTTTCACCACCGATGAAAATTTTTACAGGTATTGTTTATCATGGTTAGTAGCTTGTAACCGCCACTCCCCACTACCATCCCCACTTATTTTTCTTTTCCATATAAATAATTATTCATTAAAATTAATTGAAAATATGGTTAGTGAGTAGTTACACACACGAATATTATATAACTTATTTATTTTATATTTTATCCCATGTATATTAGTTTATGTTTGTCAGATTCATCATATTGGTTATTGATATTTGAAGATTGTGTAGTTACTCCATCAACTTCTTATTCACTATACCTCAAATCTTCATTGATTTATAGTATTCAGAACCTAATTGTTACTTATGATTTTGCAGCTCATGCTAACTAATTTTCCTCATATCCATCACGGATTGTTCATGCTCAAATTCTTCTATCAATTGTTCCTAATTTGTTTACAATTGTGTTATATTCAATAAACTCATTTATTCCCCTCATATGTCCTTTATAATCTTCTATATTAAGTAGTGGGAGGTTACGTAAGTAGTAAGAGGTTATTAGGAAGTTACTTAATGTGAGAGATTACGTACGTAGTGGGAAGTTATATTAAGTAGTGGGAAGTTATGTAAGTAATGAGAAGTTATCGGAAGTTACTTAAGTGGTGGGAAATTATGGGTGTTGAAAATAGTGAGATTTTATATTAAGTAGTTGGACATTAGAGCATGTACACCCCTGTACATTTGGGGTGTACTAAGCCCAAAAGTAATTAAATAAAAAGGTAAATATTCAAGTACACTTAAAAATTGTTCTTAAATAAGAATAAGTTGGAATACAACAAACCTACTTGGTAGGAAGGTTTCATTTATTTCAAATCAACTTTTTAAATGTTTAAAAATATTAAAATAAATAAATAAAATTATATTTGAATAAACAATATTTTTACCTTTCCATAGAAATCTATTTTGACTATATTTAAGTAAAAGCAAAAAATAGTATAATTAAATAATATTTAAATAAAAATCATATCATAATCTAAAAGAATTTTAAATATTAATTTAATAAACAAATAAAATTATAATTTCATATAATAATAGTATAAGATTAAAATAAATGATTAAATAATTAGTGTAAAATTCGAGGGTGGAGTACACGGATGTGTGTGAAATTTATAAAATAGTTGAAGGAGTGTTCTTATGCTGATGTGGCAGGGAAAAAGTGAGTGAAGTACAGAGAGAAGTGTACACGGATGTACATGGCCTTATGGGTGTTGAAAATAGTGAGAATTTATATGAAGTAGTGGGAGGTTATGTAAGGAGTTGAAGGTTATTAGGAAGTTGCTTAATGTTAGAGGTTATGTAAATAGTGGGAAGTTACATTAAGTATGTAGCATCTTCAAAATCTTAATGAGGATGGTTTATATATGTGTGTTGTCATCTTTTCTGTTAAGTTTAAATATGACTTATATCAAATATGCATCATATAGATACAAAGTCTTTTTCATTGCAAAGACCGCAATTTTTGAAACACGAGGTTTGAGTTTTCCTATCAACGACTTTAAATTCGTCAACTTTGATTATATCAAGTGGCAATATTATAGACCCTGAATGTGTTATTGGTATATATGTATCTTTGTGCCGGTTCATATAATTGTTGTGCTCTTTCTTGGGGACTATTATCTTTGTTTCAGTTTATATGTGAAATAGTTTACTAATTAATCTTGTACGTTACATGCGAGTATTGTACTAGTTTTGTTAATCGTCAAATGCGGTAGGTACAAATCGAAAATATAGCATAAGTGCGTAAAAATGTAGGGTTATCGTCCAAATACTTCAGGATGTAGAGATAAATTGTACACTTTAGGGGATACGACATATTGATTTAACCGCTTCCAAGATTGAAAATTAGTTTATCTGCTTCACGGGATTTTACAAGTTTGACTAATTCCAATCGCTTCAGGAATTGAAATTAATTTTATCCACTTCGAGGGATTTTACAAACTTGATTTGATTCAACCACTTCAGGGATTGAAATTAGTTTATCCACTTCGGGGATTCAACCACTTCAGGAATTGAAATTAAACCTTGAAATTAGTTTATGCACTTTGGGAGATTTGACAAATTTGATTTGATTCAATCACTTAAGAGATAGAAATTAGTTTATATCCACTTCAAGGATATGGAAATTTTGATTAATTCAACACTTTAGGGTCGAAATTAGTTTATATCCACTTTAGATGATAAATTTGATTAATTCAACACTTCGAGGTTGAAATTTGTTTAAATCCATTTCAGGGGATAAATTTGATTAATTCAACACTTCGGGGTTGAAATTAGTTTATCCACTTCAAGGGATATTACAATTTTGATTGATTCAAACACTCCGGGGATGGAGATTAACCGGTTAATGGAAAGAAATGAAAACATGAATCGTTGATTACAATTCAAAACCAAAAGCCCATACATGTTGATCAACGTAATATTACAAATTAAAAGCATATAAAAATTGTGTTCTTGAATATTCATGTCATTGTAATTAAATTAAAAGCACATACATAGTCAAGAAGACATGGATTAACATTTAATTTATTTTAGCAACATAACTAACCATCACAAGTGCGTAGACTCCCAAAAAGTATTAGTTTATACATGAAACCGATCAAAAACTTGGCATCCAATCACAAAGCTAATAGTTTAGCATCGATATGAAAACAGTTAACAAATTAAGCAAAAATAACATCATAATTGTAATTTCTCAATATCAATTTCACATACGGCATAGCTTGAAAGTAGAAAATCTCAAAAACATGTAAAGGGAAGATTTTAATTAATTACAACAAACATATAACTAATTACAACAGACATATAAAAACAATAGTACTTCAATGTTGATGAAATCATGCTGAAAATTAATTAATCTAAGCGAACAAAATAAATACTCAAGCCTATCAAAATTTGATCGATTAAAGGTCATACCTTTCTCTATATAAATTAGAAGGGGGTATGATTGAAGAGCGTACCTGAATTGAATACCTCGGATTAACTTTCAATATGTGCGCAGTGTCGTAATATTCCTTACCAGAGCAAAACTCGTGCTGATAACGTGTGATAAACTGAAGATAAATAGAAGAGATGTAGAGAGAAGAGAGGGGAAACTGATGTATCCACTAGGGTTCCAAATGACCCATTGTATAGGAGAATACAAAGAGAACTAGGATTTCTAGTGTTATCCATCCCAAAATAATAATACAAGATAATATTATAACAAATTCATTTTTCTCAACATATAAACATCAATTTTGAATATGTTTAAGCTTGGAATTTTTTTTTTTTTTTAAATTCGATTATGTAGTACCCACAAAAATTAATTTGCATTTTCTTTCATTGGTAAGAATTGAAAAATGAAGAAGTTAGCTTACATTTTTTTTAAAAAAATATTATTTAATATTTAAAAGTTGTTAATAATATGGATGGTTCAAGAAAATATGGTAGAAATAGCATGTGAAAATGAAGTGAATTGTCTTATCAAACCGAAGGCATGAAAAAATATTGATACATTGAATAGTCTCGTCAATTTGATTCAAATTTTGTCCACAGAGGGTGATATGTTCACTATTACAATTCTCTCAAGTTTACCTATAACTACAAATGATCAAGAACATTGCAAACCATATCACTTCTTTCTTATATGCATCATCATGGATCAATCCCAAAGATAATTTCTTCTTCTTTAGCTTGAGAAATATGTCTCTTCTTATGACAATGATCTAAGTTATCATGAGCAACTTAAGTTTATGTATTGTCTTTGATGTAATATCGTTTTAATTAATGAATGAAGTTTGGCTTTTAAAAAAAATGTTGGGTTATATATAATTGGAACGTTTTGATAGAATACCTATTTAAGATTTGTAATTAAGTAAATGTTCATTTTTATTTGGCAATTAAGTAAATTTCCATAATTTTATATTAATACCTTAACTACCCCTCTTTTAATTTAATCTTCTTCTTTAGATCTAGTTGAAGCTCATGCCTCCATTCCATGGCTTCCGTCACCGCCGTGTTCTCCTCTATCCTGATATCTTTCAGAAGAGTCCATGGTTCTCTTCATTGTCATCAGATGTGCAGCCAAGCCTCTCAATCTCCATCTTGCAACCTATTTTTTTATGATGGAGAGCTCATCCTATAGAAGTCAAAATCACAACCCCTCTGTCGCTCGTTGTGCCTGATAATGCATATTTTAGATAGGCATTATAGATATATTTAGTTTAGTTAGGTTGCATTTCTTGCTTACTTTGTTGCTAAATTGCATCTTGTGATTATTTTGGAAGAGTTCGGATTCTGCGCAATTTTGTGTTTATCTCGCAGATTGGATCGGAACACATTTGGGAGATGCAATATCTCGAAGAGGAACACAAGACACATGGGAAGGAACAAGGAAGAAAGAAGCAAGACAAGAGGAGAAACCAGCAGCGGAAGCTATGAGGCTACGGCAAAACGTCATGCCGCGGGCGCCGCAACCTTGCGGCGGGCGCCGCAGAGGCCGCTGCAGCGGGGATCCAGATCTACATGGTGCGGCGGGCGCCGTAACCTTACGGCGGCCGCCGCAACTACTGTCAGCGCGCAGCGCCGTTTCGGAAAAAACCCTAGTTTTTCTATGTTGTTTTGAGGCCGACTTGGATGTTTTATTAGGCCACTTTTATGTTATTTTTCGGTACCTTTAATTCTATTCTTACTTCCATTAGACACTTTAGAGATTTTGAGCGATGTCTTCCATGAGGAACTAAACTCATCTATTCTGCCTGCAATTTGAAGCTTTATTCGGATTGATTGTGAGTTTCTAATTCTCGCTCCTGGTTTCCTATTTGTGAATGCTTCAACTTCTTTGTGCTTGATTGATTATTGATTTGTTCTATCTTGTCTGGCCAACTTGTTAGATCAATTCAATCGCTAAGGTTTTGTAGATTCCTGATTGTGAACCTTAACCTAAGTGGCAAATTTGTTCCTTTAGGGCTGATGGAACTAATTGAATGAGTAGGAAGTTGAATGTGTTGTTAAATCCTTCTTTAGGGACTGCAAATACCTTGGCTAATCTCTGAACTTAAAGCTATCAATTGGGTTAAATCCTTCTTTAAGGACTGTTCGATTGATAAGGGTTTCTAGGACTGATTGGACTAGTAACTATATTAGGTCGGGACAAGGGCATTCATAGGAAACATAATAGGACGAGAAGAAGTTACAAGGATCGCTTCAATCCAATAAAGTGGAAAATTGTAGGTGGAATTGCTTCTCTCACTTGTCTAAATCCAAACTCAATTACTCTGCATTCGTTACTTTGCTTTGATAAAAGGCAAGACTTTCACACTAAACCCCCCTTTGGTTACTTACTTGGCATTAAAATCACACTTGAGTTTATAATTTTCCCTGTGGATCGACCTCTTGCTTATTGCTATACTTGCTATAGGTTTGAGTTTTCTTTGACGGAATCAACGACAGGTTTTCCCTCCGTCAAATTTGGCGCCGTTGCCGGGGAATTTTATTATATTCTTGTGTGTTTTTAGTGTTGATTTTGGTGTGGACCGTCTTATAGGGTCCATACCTTTGCTACTAATTCTTCTATATAGAAAGGATTGCAGAGATGGCAAACCGCACTCTTAAGGAGCTTTCTGCTCCTGATCTGGCACAGCAACCCCTAGCAATCCAATTCCCTGCGCTAGCAGAAGGAGTCAACTTTGAGCTGAAGTCAGGGGTAGTTCATCTTCTACCCAAATTCCATGGGTTGAGTGGGGAGGACCCCCACAAGCATCTTTCTGAATTCCATAGGGTGGTGGTTGGGATGAAACCGGAGAACGTAACTGATGAGCAAATCAAGCTGAGAGCTTTTCCCTTCTCTTTGAAGGATGATGCAAATGAATGGTTCTTCTATCTACCACCTGACTCTATTTCTACCTGGGCTGAGATGAAAAGAGTCTTCCTAGAGATGTACTTCCCTGCAACAAAGCTCAATGCTTTGAAAAGATCAATCAGTAGCATTGAGCAGTACGCGACAGAGTCTATACATGAGTATTATGAGCGCTTCAAGAAACTCTGCGCCAGCTGCCCATGCCACAGGTACTCTCAAAAGGATCTGGTTCTCTTTCTATTTAATGGGTTGACTGATATAGAGCGGAAAACATTGAATTCTGCTTGTGGAGGTAACATGCTTAACAAGACGCCTACCGCAGCTTGGGAGGTGTTTAAGGAGCTATCTGAGGGCTCCAGACAGTTCAATAAAAGTCCTCGTGCTAGGGGTGTACTCGTTGTTGATGCTCCTGTGGCTGCACTTCAGACGGATATGGCAGAGGTGAAGGAGATGATGAAACAATTGGTCCTTGATAGAAATCCTCAACAATTGAAGGCATGTGGTCTTTGCAATCAATTCACTCATCCTATGGACATGTGCCCGCTCCTACAAGATCCTAATGTTGATTTGAATGCCATTGGGAATTTTGCTCCACAAAGGCCTAGGCAAGGCAACTTTGGTAATCCTGGGTACTTCAACAATAACTACAATGGAGGCTATCAGCAGGGTAATGGTTATGGAAACTACCAAGAACCTTTCTATCAGCAAGGGGGGCAACAGGGAAGGCCCCACCAACAATTTGAACCTCGACAGGGAGGCCAACCACACTCCAATGAGGCTATTGAGGATCCAATACAGAAATTGTCACGGCTGGTCTTGAAGGTTGAGAAACAACAATCAGACCGGATCACAAATTTGGAGAATCAACTGAGTCAGCTCATTCAGGTCTTAAGTGCGAAGGAAGCAAACGATTCAGGGAAGCTTCCATCGCAAACGGTTGAGAATCCTAAGGAGAATGTCAGTGCAATAACACTTAGGAGTGGCAAGGAACTGGTTGTCACAAATCAAAAGGACGATGAGGAGATAATGGACGAGGAAATAGAAATCATTGAAGACGAAAACGGCCAAACAGTAGTGTGGCGGCCGCGGCAACCATGCGGCGCCCGCCGCAGCACCCCTGCGGTGCCCGCCGCCAGAGAGGGAAATCACGCGGCGCCCGCCGCAGGTGATGCCCAGGGAGGAAGCGGCGCCCGCCGCAGCTCAGCGGCGCCCGCCGCAGGTGCCCCCGCCGCCGATTCTTCTTCTGGTACGTTTTCTCCCTTACCTCTTTCTTCTTCCCTCCCTCTTTCTTCTCCTTCTTCTTCTACTCCCTCTTCTCCTTTACCTATGGAGACTCCAAAGCCCATTCCGCCTTTCCCGGAAGCTTTGAAAGATACACGAAGGTATGAGAATGACCAGGAAATCTTCGAGACATTCAGTAAATGCGAGGTAAATATTCCTTTACTCAAATTAATTAAGAGCATTCCTAGATATGCTAAATTTTTGAAGGAATTGTGCACCATCAAGAAGAAGCAAAGACTGAAAAAGAGGGAAAAGGTAAGCTTGAATGAAAATGTCTCTGCTATGTTGCAAAGGAAATTGCCTGAAAAATGTGGAGATCCAGGTATGTTTACAATTCCATGTGCAATTGGGAATACTAGATTCAAACAAGCCATGCTAGATCTAGGAGCCTCAATTAATGTTATTTCCTATAACATGTACATGTCTTTGGGTTTGGGTGTTCTGACTGAGACTGGGGTTACAGCGCAACTTGCTGATTGATCACAAATCAGGCCAAGAGGCGTTGTTGAAGATGTTTTGGTTATGGTGGATGAATTGTTTTTCCCTGTTGATTTCTTTGTTTTAGATATGGAGCAGGGAGCCCCTGAAACACCCATTATACTAGGAAGACCATTCCTGAAAACTGCAAAAACGAAAATTGATTGTTGTGAGGGTCTATTGACTATGGAGTTTGATGGAAGAAAGATAAAATTCTCTCTCTTTAATCATGCTAAGCTTTCTCCTAAAAATTCTTTAGATATGCCTATTTCTAACAATATTGATCGCACCAATAATTTTCGTGATTTGTTAGAGACACCTAAGGAACATAGTTTATGGAAATTTGACCCTCCTAACAAATTGAAACCTTTTGTGATTCCAGGACAACCCCCAGGCATAGTTCAAGGAGAGAAGCTGAGGGTCATGGATGACAGCTTGGACAGAAAGCTACACCTTTCAAGGGTGCCCGCATTTGTCAATGAGATGACTGGTGTTGGTGACCCTGGTGGAGGAACATAGGCCAATCAAGGGCTATTACGTCGAGCCAACGACTTGAAACAAAGGCGCTTCTCGGGAGGCAACCCGAGGTAAGTTTTTCTTTCTTTTTCCTTTTTCTTTTCCTTCACCCTGATTATATGTGATTCACTTTTGTTGTCTTTACTGTTTCATTGAGGACAATGAAAATTATAAGTGTGGGGGAGAGGATTTCTGTATATAGATGCATATAGGAGATCATATTTAAATTTTTGCATCATGTTTAAGTTTCTGTAATTTCTATTTAGTTTAGTTTAATTTTTAATTTCTAATTTTCGTAATTAAAAAAAAATCGAAAATATTAAAATTAGAGCATGCATTGCATATATATGTGTTATTCAAATACCCATCTTACTTAGTTTGTCCTCTATTTTAAATTTCAAGCATGATTCATAAAAATTCCATGGAGTTCTGGATGTTTTGATTATTATTTCTATATTTGATTTTTTGTGGAACATGAGCTAGCAAATATAATTGAGCATGTATGATGGAGCTAAAAGTATGATTGAAGTCCTAAAAACATGACCCTGTGAGAATGTTTGGCCTTATTTGAATTCTTTTGCTCAATTGTGTGAATTACTCGCCTAATGTTGCTACCTCTTGGCATTGACTGTAGTATCTATTTTTTAAAGACCGATGCACATGTTTGTGGCTTGCGGAGTTTATGTTTATATTTTGAGTCTTTTTATTTAATTTTATGCATATTTAGTAAATAAGTTGGCAATGGTTGATGCACTGAGTAACCGGGTCTACGCATGACACCCATGGGTATGATTCGCGCAAAAAGGTGTTGAAAACTATCCACTAGGAAAGAAGCTTGATCATTGAGTAACCAGGTTCATTCATGACACCCATGTTTGCAACTTGCGTCAAAAGATGTTCAAGTGGACTTCATATTAGTAGGTTGAGGTGTTGATAGACCGGGGCCATTCATGACACCCATGTTTGCGCTTCGCGTAAGGAAAGCACCAAGACAAGAAGAAAAAAAAACAGAGAAAAGAAAACCAAAGAAAAAGAAAAAAAAAGTGTTGCATTTTATTTTCTTTATTTTGTCCCGCAAGTGATGACATTTCGGTAGAGAATTGGTGATTTGGTGGTCAATGTCTATGAGCTTAGTGCATTATTGGTTTGAGTTGAGAGTTGTACTTAAAAGCCTAAACACATGAGTGAAACACATATTTCTGGTGAGGTTGGATGATGTCTACTTCTAAGCTTTGATCACTGGAATACATGTTATGACGTTTGTTTGCTTGGTTTATGTTTTCACCTGCTATTATGTTGCTTTTTGGTAATGTTGAAACTTGAAGGGATTTCCTATGGGATACATTGATTCATGTTCATTCTATCATTGCTTGAGGACAAGCAAAGGTTAAGTGTGGGGGAATTTGATAATGCATATTTTAGATAGGCATTATAGATATATTTAGTTTAGTTAGGTTGCATTTCTTGCTTACTTTGTTGCTAAATTGCATCTTGTGATTATTTTAGAAGAGTTCGGATTCTGCGCAATTTTGTGTTTATCTCGCAGATTGGATCGGAACACATTTGGGAGATGCAATATCTCGAAGAGGAACACAAGACACATGGGAAGGAACAAGGAAGAAAGAAGCAAGACAAGAGGAGAAACCAGCAGCGGAAGCTATGAGGCTACGGCAAAACGTCATGATTGTGAACCTTAACCTAAGTGGCAAATTTGTTCCTTTAGGGCTGATTGAACTAATTGAATGAGTAGGAAGTTGAATGTGTTGTTAAATCCTTCTTTAGGGACTGCAAATACCTTGGCTAATCTCTGAACTTAAAGCTATCAATTGGGTTAAATCCTTCTTTAGGGACTGTTCGATTGATAAGGGTTTCTAGGACTGATTGGACTAGTAACTATATTAGGTCGGGACAAGGGCATTCATAGGAAACATAATAGGACGAGAAGAAGTTACAAGGATCGCTTCAATCCAATAAAGTGGAAAATTGTAGGTGGAATTGCTTCTCTCACTTGTCTAAAACCAAACTCACTTACTCTGCATTCGTTACTTTGCTTTGATAAAAGGCAAGACTTTCACACTAAACCCCCCTTTGGTTACTTACTTGGCATTAAAATCACACTTGAGTTTATAATTTTCCCTGTGGATCGACCTCTTGCTTATTGCTATACTTGCTATAGGTTTGAGTTTTCTTTGACGGAATCAACGACAGGTTTTCCCTCCGTCAGTGCCGCCCCTCTCGAATCTGCTACCACCGCCACGACGGAGATCGTGTCGGAGCTGGAATCTCAGGCTATGTCGAACCAGAAGTTCGATTTTAGTTGTCTCTACCTTTGAAGATGAAAGCTCGCGCCTTCGGCCTCCGTCGTGTCCTCCTCCTCAGCTTCTGTGTCGCTAGTGGATTGTTTACCTTTCTTCCAGTGTGGAAAATATGTATGTTTTCCCCTCTACAACTGCTCAATTTAAGATTACTCAAATATCCGATCGAACATTGATTTTACTATATATCTTGGTAATTTTGTTTCTCAAATAGGACATTCATGAGATCAAGGTCGGCCAATCTGACGTGAGGAGTAGATGAAGAGGGCGGTTGAACACGAAGAAGATGAAAAGGATGAAGACGGTAGAGGGGGGGGGGGAGAAAGAGTGTGAGATGTGAGCGTCGATGTGATGGGGCAACTAGCAGTACAAATGAGGGTCGGAGTGTTTAAAGAGGTTCATGAGGATGAAAAGAAAGAAGATGGAAGCCATGAGAGAGATAGAGAGACACATGATGGAGATGAAAAACAAGAGAGTGTAGAAGATTCTTGTTGCACAACAGAAAACGGTTGATATGATCTCTAGAGCTTTTGATGACAATGTTATGTAGTTGGTGACAATAGGTTGATGACACTATTTAATTTTATTGTTGGTGGCAACAGATTAATAAAGTAGGTTGGTGACAATAGGGGGTGGTGATAATGTTCTTTGTTTAAGGATAATAGATTGGTGACAATGTTTTGTAGTTGGTGACGAACTAACGATTAGTTTGTAACAATGTTTGGTGACAATGTTCACTTGTTGGTGACAATAAGTTGGTGATTATAATTTGATGATAATGTGTCGTAGTTGTTCACAATAGGATGGTGACAATATTTTGTAGTTGGTGATAGTATGTAGTTAGTGAAAATGGGTGATGATAATATTTTATAGTAGGTGACAAAAAAATGATGACAATGTTCTGTAGTTGATGACAATATTCTATAATTGATGACAATAGGTTGGTGACAGTGTTCACTAGTACCAGAAAAAAATCCATTAAATATCACCAAAAAAATTAAAATGTCACTAAAAAAGTCCGTTGTCACTAAAATAATTGTCATAAAGACTGTCATCGGAAAAATATACGCAAATGTCATCAAATATAGGCATTGACCGAAATGGTCAATATTGACTAGTCAATGTCAAAATTAAAAATAGTCAAAAAGGGAATGAGGGAGGATTAGAGGAATGAAGGGTAAAAATGTCAAAATTGACATTTAATTAATTTATTTAAAAGGTGGACATTTATTTAATTATGAAAATTTTATGGATATTCACTAAATTAAGCCTATATAATTTTAGGTCTATTTAGGTTATAAATAATTTTAACTAAGATAAAAAAATCATAATTTTATAATAAAACTAAATGTGACCCAACCTAAACCCGACCCAACTCAAAATTCATTTGACCCGAACATACCTAACCCAAAAACATGCCCAACCCAATCTGAACTCGACCAAACATACAATTTATCCGACATATAATTGACTTGACATATGACCGAACCCGAATGGGTATACCCGAACTCGACCAAAACATGATTGTCACCTCTATTCATATCCATTACTAACACATACAAAAACATATTCCATAACTTCAAGAAATATTAAAAAAAAAAACGTAGATACGCAATACGTTCTTCATCATCTAATATGTATTGGAAGAAGTATTCATTCTGCACCACCTCTGACAAAAAATTTGAGTAAGTGTTTGATAGTCCAATAACTACTCCGCTCAAGTCGTGCATCATATATTTAATTCCTAGAAGTCATAATTAACTACTCATCATAACATAAATTGGTGAACACATCTTTCAACCTCACTCCAGCCTAGAGTTGTTTTCAATGTCGTTCATTTGCACTTCGTTTATTTACATGACAATGGCCTATCACTATAGATGGATGATCATGATTGTGAACAGCGTGTACCACCCTGACCTTCTAACTACCTTTTGGATAGTATTGATAGTTCAGTGCAAATTCACACTTGCTTTTTTTGGGTTCTTTTATCGAGTTTGGCATCTTTGCCATCTACATCATCATCATTACCAAAAACTTGTCGACGACACTTTGAATATTTTCCATAATGTTCAAATTCTAAAATTATTATTCTATATATACCTTGTATTCGAAATCGAACTTACTCAACAACGTACTTGAACGAGGTGATCACAAAGAACTAGCATATTAATCTACTCCTTCATTTATACCATTATGAATCTACACAAAAAAAAAAGTATGCTTTAATTTAGTCCCTCTACGTTAATCTAATTTAAGTCTAAACTATGATGTACTCAATTTCATATGTATATTTGCTCCAAATAATAAGGTTGTATATTATTAAACAAGAATACTAAATCAATAGTAATCTAATACTGTATATTGGATATATAATCTAAATGAATATTATTTCGTATAAAATAAATTTAAAAACATTTAAATAACAAAATCATCAATACTATATAAAAGCAAAACTCTAACTTTACTGTTCACTAATGTTGATTATCATTTTGCCCTTCCTTTATTTTCTCATTATTCACTAGGTTTAGGGTTAAATTTGTAAATTTGTTTTGCTAAGTTGCTCCTTCTTTCCACTGGTATGATCAGGTCCACCGCTTGCCTCTGCGATCTCCGTTTTTATTGGTCTCCAATTTTGGGTTCCAGCTCTCTCGATCAAATCTTGCGCGCCTCCATCTCTTCCCGACCTTTGTTGGATCTCTTCGATCATTCAATCTTCCTCTTCGAAAAAGACCGACGTCGTCTCTCTTTCTCCCCTCACGAGCGACCTTATTCATTCTTCTCTCCATTGGCGCTCATCCTTACCTCAACACCATCTCAACTTTTTTTGCCACCTCCATGCCGGCCTGAACCATTCACTCTTATCCAAGGTTTGAGATAAATTTTGAGCCTAATTTATAACCTTAATTTATTCGTTTTGTGCAATAATTTTTTATTTGTTTATGACGTTCAATTTGATGTTTCCATCGAAGGTGCAAAACGTTTCCGCTCCATCTCTCCCCGACCTCTATTTAATCTCTTCGCACTCTCAATCTCTTTCTCTGACAGAGATTGTCACCGCCTCTCTTTCTTGATAATGTTAAGGAAGGTATGTCTTCAATTTTCCTTTCGAGATTTCTGTAATTTAGGGTTTAGGTGCTTGAATTTAGGGATTTGATTGAATGGAACTTTCGAATAGTAGGGTTAGTTTTTTTTTAGTAATGGGCAATCATATTTGAAATTTTAGGATTGGAATATAGGGTTTATGTGTTGTCGACTCTTATTTATTCGATTGATTAAAGTTGACTCACAAGCATTTTCTTTTGTTTGATGTTCTTCCCTTGAAATTTGTTATATATTAGTTGGCCATGAAATTTGTTGAAATATTTGTTCAGTTGCTAATTTTGATCACATTGACATTGAAATTTCAAGCGCCGAATTTAATCTACTATTTGGTAATTTTTGTTGTTGGTGATTCGTTAACGAAACAGTAATTTGGTATAAAATGTTTGATGCGTTAGCATACTCATTAACCCCATGAAATCCATCTCTTTTGGTCGGACCAATTAACCCAATGAAATCCACAACCCATTAACCCCATGAAATCCATCTCTTTTGGTCGAACCTTGTCGTTTGGGTAGGACTTGAAGCTTTGAGAGCCCAAATGATATAAGCTACACGCGGAGCTTGTTTGAGGAGAATCGGTGAGTCCGAGTGGAGGTGGTGCATTTTGCAATGGCAAGAAGTGACTTGGGAAGCTATTCACACTGTTGTCTTTTGGGGAAGAAGCCGGATAATCAGATTTTACTATGTCGATGAGCAATGATACAATCAGCTTCGGTTGGCATCTGATGATGCAGGCGAGACTAGGTCTTTGTTAATCGTTAATCACTGTTTTCTTGTGTGATTAACAAATTTTATTTTTCGGTTGGTTTGATTTTGTCTGATTCATTCTCTGCAATTGTTGTGGAGCTATTCAACTAAAGCAATTTGGAATTTCTCTCAAACTCCACATCAAAGTTCTGATTTTGATTTTTAAATGTGTTGAATACAAACATCAGTACTGAAATCTTTTTAGATAGGGAATTAAGATCAAAGTTATTTCATTATAGATGAGAGGACAATAGCTCATACATAATGGCTAAAATTAATAATGGTTGAATTTTCTTCTTTGGTGAGTTACTATTATCTTATCATCATCTGTACTTGTCACCACACAATGGCTGAATTTTGTACTTTCTATAGTTTCTCTGATGTGAAGTGTAGTTGATGTGGAGGGAATATAAGTGATAGATGGTGGTCATATGTTGTCTATATTTGTAGTCGAGATTCATAAGTGAAATTCATAGTTTTCTAATGCACTAATTTCTTCCCTGTCCATATTCTAGGATCAAGAGATAAATATAATACCTGAAGCTATGAGTTAACTAATTTGCGACTTTTTGGATTTTTGGCACCAAATTCGTTTTACATGCATTTCCTTCTCTGTTTGTATGGAGTTGTGGCACTTGTCTTAGTTCTTGCTGGAAGAATCAAAGAACTTAAAAGTTGTATATATATTCTAACAGGTATATGTGATCAATTCTTGAAATTAGTATTTCAATACTGTAATAATCTTTATAATTGCATCTAAGGGGTTTAAAATGTGTGTTTTTAGTACAATTTATTATGGTGTTCAGAATTCATTCAGAGACTTAGCTCCACATGTTTTACAGGTGAGTGAAATCACTCTTTTCTCCAACATTCTCCATCTTTTGGTTTCATCTATTACAATTTATTATCATAGTGGGTGTATTTGAAACTACCATGTCCATGTTTACTTGACGATTGACGACTCAAATTGGCTTTACTTTTGGTGGCTTTAGTTTCAGAAGCTCACCTGAATTAGGCTTTCTTGTAGAACTTATTTCATTATAGCTGAGAGGGGAACTTTGTGTGATGAGGGACTGGAACTAATCCATAGAGACACCTTGTTTTAATTAATGATTAAATTATCCTTCTGTTATTGTTGTGAAGATAAGGATTTATTGTTGCAGTTAACTTCTATCTCTAACTCTCCGCAGAAGATTATAGTGTTCATGTGGTGGGTTTAACGAAGGAGGGAAATAATGAACTAAATGGATGAAAGTATTACTAACTCCTTTGAGAAGGGCTTGGACATCTGACATTATCAGTTCTGTTTCCCAAGGACAACTGACTTGTGTTCTTAGATAGTCCGTGATAATTTTTTAGTCTATTTCTATAACTAATTCAGTTATCTTTAATTCCTTAACCTTTTCCACCACAAGACGAAGAGCTAGCGCTTCCTTCATGAGAGGGGATTGGCCACCGATAACATTTCCACCGATGCTGATAGGATTTCCCATCCAATCCCTAATAATGTATCCAATAGAGCTGTTTGAGGACGATCTAAAAAATCTGTCAAAGTTTAATTTGTACTTGCTAGAAGGAGGTTTCTTCCAGCGGTAGACCTTTTTGATGTTTTTAGCTTGACTCTTCCCCCCTCTATGCTTCATGATGTCCTCATTATCTGTCGAGTTCCATCTACTAGCTCTTATCCAATTTTCAATATTATCCAAAACCATTTTCTGGAGACCCTCTCCAGAGGAGATGTTTACATTTCTAGAAATAGTTTGGTTCCTAACAAACGATATAGTCCACCATCTGATTGCTATATTTTGTTTCCTCTCCATTGGAAGAATAGAGCCTAGTATTTGTAAAATTTGGTCTATGTCCCTATTTTCAGATAGAAGATTATTTATTCTTTGAGATACTACTGTTGGAAATTGTTGATGGAAATTGTTGACTAGGCATTCTATGAATAGGTGAATATCATCTTCCGCTAACTGGTTGCAAAAGATACATTTGTTGGGCACTGCAACCCCCTTTTGGGATAAACGAGTGGTCGTGGGAAGACCTTTTTTGTTTTATTTTCCATAAAAAGTTTTTAACTTTTGGAGGGGCGTCCATTCTCCAAATCCAAGTAAATTTATCCGATGTTATTTGTGACGTAGATGCGATTAAATTATAGGCACTTGACGTTGTGAACCAACCCTTTTTGGCGGGCCACCAATACGGTCTATCCGCGAAGGGGGTGATAGGCAGGGTGATTTTCATAATTTTCTCTGTTATAGAAATTGAAAGAACGGAGACAAGCTTCTCCGTCCACCATTGTCCTCCTATAATGAAATCACTTACATAATCTTGTATGTTTATATTATGTTGAGAGTCTATTTTATAAAAGCGGCGTCGTTGTTACCCAGTCGTCTTTCCAAAACTTAATTGATTTCCCATCTCCAACCAGCCAGATGATCGATCCCCGATTTAAATTTCGGAATTAGTGAACTCAGTTTTAACCATTGCCAAAAGGCATTACCTTTCCTAGTATAGTTAAGGATGTGGTTTTCTTTCAAATATTTGTATTGTATGATTTTAACCTAGTTGTTCTCTGGTTCTGCCAAAATTTTCCATAGGAGTTTTAGTTGGAGTGCTTCATTCATGTCCCTTCGGGTGTGTTTGACAACGGGATGGGGATAGGTGGATGGGGATGGATTTTTGGGGGTGGAAGGGATGGGGATGGAATTTTAGGGTGGACGGGGTGGAGATTTGAAGTCAGTTTAATCTCATTCGTGTTTGGTTATGGATTAAAGTATTTGGGGATGAAGACACCCAAAAAGACATAAATACCCTTACAATTACCCACCTCCTTTCTTCAATCTCCTGATTTCAACTGAAACCAGTGGTGACGGGTTTCATCCGAAACCAATAAACCATCATTAGAGAGCAGATAGAAGAAGGATACAGTGACGACGATATGATAGTCGGTGACGGAGCACGGAAATTGGCGGAGCGGCTCGGTGTGTATCAGCTTGTCCTAGGAGTTGTCGGATCAACTGCGGCAGCGTCGGTAGTCGGTGGTTGTGGTGGTCGGCCGACAAGGGCGGCAGAGGAGGAGGACTTAGGTGAGGGTTAGTGGTGGCGGTAGGGTGGAAGGAGAGAGGGAGGAAGATTGAAGATGATGGGGGCAAATTTGGGACATTCTCATCCCCATCCCCTCCACCCTCCTTTTTCTAGGTTGAAAAAATCTCATTTTTTGGTGTTCCATTCTCATCCTCGTCCCCTTCCATCTACCTCTATCCCGTGTGTGAAACATAAGGGCACAGTTCCCAAAGTCCAACCCCATCTCTTCCATCCCCTTCCACCCCCACCCAAACACGCCCTTGTTTTTCGTATTCCCGATCCTCTAGCCGCTTTTGATTTACATATTTTGTCACAGCTAATGAGCGGACTATGTTGTACGTCTTTGTTCCAGAAGAAGGTTCTGTTAATTTGATCTAGTTGTTTATGAACTGCCACTGGAAGCATGAAGCTCTGCATTGAGTATAAAGGTTTTGATGATAGATTATATGTAATTATGGTTGCTCTACCTTGTTGTGATAGGGCATTTGCACGCCATTTGCTTAGCTGATCTTTTGATTTGCAGATGATTTCACCAAAGGTTTTCTTGGTAACCCTCCCATTTATGATTGGACATCCCAAGTATCTTTCTAAATGTCGTTCTAGGGGGATATTAAGTATTCCTTCTAGATCCCGTGCTCTTGTTCTAGGAATTCCCGGGGTGGTTTGAAATGATGACTTATGATAGTTTACTTTTTGTCCTGGAAATTTACAATAGTCTTCAATAATTTCTTTTACTTTCATACAGGCAGAATTAGTACATTTAGAAAATATTATTATGTCTGCCACAAATGCTAGAAACGGAATGCAGGGACCAATGTTACCAAATTTAAATCCGACACTATTGTGATTAGACTCAGCCTCCATCGATAGTTTGCGAGCAAGAACTTCTGCGCCGAGTAGGAAGAGAAACGGGCAAAGGGGGTCCCTTTGTCTCAAACCCCTCGTTGGTTTGAACAGGTCCGTATGACCATTATTTACTAGTACAAAGAAAGAGACCGTCCCTTGGAACCTTTTCTTGTGCTAAAGGAATGGAATATTTCATGCGCTATGAGGATATTATCTTGAATAGCTCTATCAGATACTGATCATGCAACTTTAGGTAGTGTTAATATAGGCATTTAGATGTGTTTAGGTAGGGTAAAATGCATGAGTTTAGAGTAGTTTTCATGTTTTCATTATATTTCAATTAGAGTCGGAATCTACGAGATTTGTGCATGATTTCAGGTGATTGTAAAGAGGTGAACCTAAGCTCGAGCCAATGTTGGAAGATTGGACGAGAATAGAAGAGCACGAGAGCCAAGGAGAGGAGCTAAACATGTAAAGGATTGGAGCTGTCCAAGCTGACGACGCTGCACTAAAACGAGTCGTTTGAAGGGTGTATTTATCGGATCGGGGCGTACTTATACTTGTTGGAAAGAAGATTCGAAGACCTACAACTTTCATGTTTACGACTTTTCCAAATTCGGCCTCGAAAACAGCGAAATCTGGACGTCAAGATTGCTGCAGACAAATAACTCGGGTGGAGCAAGAACAAACTCGGCCGAGTTGTGCTATGGTGCACCCGAGTTTTGTGCAAGAAATACGTTACGTTAATTTATTTTTATTTTAATTTCAAAGCGGAGGAGTGTAAACGTTGAACAGAGAACACTAGGAAGTCTTGTTTTTAGTTTCAATTGAAAGGGGGGACGAACAGTACGAGGCAACCATTGGAACATCTTTTGTGATTTCTCAAGTATGAACAACTAGTCTTCTTTGCTTGGGAAAATTAATCGAAGCTTCAGGTTTGCAATTTCATTGTGAGATTTCTCTATTTTAATACTCCTCTTTGAATATTATCAATTCTTTGCATCGAATGTTTAGGGTTTTCGTGAATTTTCATTAGCTTGATCAACTGATGCCTCTTCGTGATAATTTATAGCTAGATATAGGTAATTTCTGGTTGAATTATCTGTATTCTTGAGTAGCAAAGTATGAATATCTGAAACTGGGTGATTTAGGGATTTATATAAAGAATTGATTTGCAATTGATGCAATAACTGGTTGTGCGTGTCGATTGTCTTTGTTGATTTCCTTTAAGCTTAATCGATTATTGAATTGAATCTTGATAGTTTCAAGATTGTTTGATAATTAGGGTTTTCAGGGTCTGGTTGTCCTGTTAACTAATTTCGATAAGGAATTGGATTCAAAAGACCTAGTCTTTCCACAACAAAGTGTTCAAGAGGAAGTTATCTATTCGATTTCGATGATAAATGAACAAACCTGCTTGCTGAGATTGGTTGACCTAAGCTATTTATCTCATTTTCATTCATTCAAGTTGTTTAGTTTGCTAGTTTTGCTTACTTTTGCATTCTTAGTTAGTTTAAACCATCAAAATCCCCCTTCTCTGTGTCTTTAGTTCTTATTAGCACACTCTGACTTTGTTGTGAGCTGAATCTGCCATGTTTTACATTTACTTTTATATCGATTTCTGCATACATTGCATTCATTTGGGCTAAGATAGTACAGAATCTATGTAGTTTATGTTTATTTGCCAAATTATGGAATCTACACCAGTTTCTGTTTAATTCGCAGAATTCGAGGCATTTTACAGCAATTCTAAGGAAGGTCGGAAAAGCTCGGAAAACAGCTACAGAAGTCCAAGGTCAAAGCAGCAACGGAACCAGTCGAATCGAGCCGAGAAACCAGACTACTCGACCTCGAGTAGCCCTTACTCGATTTCGACAAGTATGTCCGAGCACAGCCTTGTCGACCAGGAGCAACGTCGAGAGCTAGACCACCCAGCTCCGGAAGTCTACTCGATCTCGACAAGACCTGGTCGAGATCGACGAAGCCCAGCGCCACACCTGGAGTCGAGGAGAGAACTGATCGAGAAGCCGAGGACAAGGACGCCGAGGACAATCCTACTCGATCTCGACAAGCTTCTAGTCGAGATCGACGAGCCCCACAGCGCCAGTCCAAGTCCATGCCGAGGAGAAGCTGCTCGACTAGAGAAGGCCACACCCTAGTCGATCTCGAGGAGCCCTAGTCGAGATCGACGAGCTCCGAGTCCAGATCCGAGCCTGTCGAGTAGAGCCACCCGAGAAAACCCAGTCGACATAGCCAGTCTACTCGACCTCGACGAGCCCTTGTCGACATCGACGAGCACCGTGAACCAAGTCCGAGCCTTTCGAGCAGATCTAGCCGAGAAGTCCAGTCGACGATGAATCCTACTCGAGGTCGACCAGACCCTTGTCGATGTCGAGTAGCCCAGTTTCCAGAAACGCGTCGACGTGACGAGTCCTACTCGACTTGAGATTCCTTGGGTGTGAAGGAAGTCGATTTGGCCGGGATCTATCCAAAGTTGATCAATTCTATCCAAGGAAGCAAGATCTATCAAGACATGAAGACTTACCCACTTTAGAATTATCTTTTCCTTGTTGATTTATTTCCTTAAAACATTTTATTTATCTCTTAGCCTTTTAGATATAATTTTAGATATAGATAGATATTTCTATCCTTGAGTAGCAAGGATTAGAAGCCTATAAATAAAGCCCATGGGGCTCAGTTTTATTCATTCAATTTCAGAGAAAGACAAGTAGTTCCACAGAGACAGTTTAGGAGTTCGAAGGTTTTAGGGTTTTGGCATTCGACGAGAGTTGGATTGCCGGGATTGTAAAGTCTTTGAATTTAGTTTAATGCAAGTTGTTATTTCCTTTCAATCAATGATGTCTGATGTTGCGATGAGGCGTGAGTAGTCCACCCACTTCTAGGGTTGGGGCGAGCCCGACAATAGCCATGCATAATTGAGGTAAAGATCCAACCTTTATTGTGTTTTGAGCATTTTCCTACTTGTTGATGTGTTTATTGCCCATCTAATGGAGATCCATGCTAACAACTTGGATTATAAACATAAAATCGGTAGAGACAATTAGGGTTTCTTGAGAGAGTTGTCTAATTGTTGGAAAAGGCGAAAGCTTAATCCTTTAATGCAATTCACATGATTATCTGTTTGATTCTACCTTATGCATGCTTGGTTATTATCGTTGCAAACCCCAATCTTGGAAGTCTTTTACATTAAGTTTAGTCGAAACCCCAAAGCATTTGTTTTTACTTTCTTTAAGTTTCGTTTTACTGTCTGCCCTCGTCGAGATCGACTAGAACTACTCGATCTCGACCAACTGATATTCGACCAAGGTCGTCGTAGCTTCTCCTGTGCAGGTACTCGACCAAGACCTACTCGACATCGAAAAAGGCTACTCGATATCGAGTAGGCCTTGTCGATATCGACCACCAGTAACCTGTGACTGCTACGCTCTGCTCGACTGCCTGATCTCCTGTCGATTAACCCTAGTCGAGATCTAGCACCTGTTGTCGACTTCTGTTCGTGAGACTCCATTGCTGCCTAGGATCCGCTGACCAGCTTCCTCGAGGATTCGAACCTGACTTTCTCTTACTACATTGGAGGGAGTCTTGAACATTATTTGCTGGGATTCGATCGGTTTGCTTTACTTTGTCTACTTACTGTTTTGCATTCTCGATTTCCTCTTACAGCAGACTTGCATACAAATCATTGACTCCCTGTGGGATCGACCCGTACTTGCCAAACTACATTAGTTAGGTTAGTCGGATATATTTGATACGATTTAAGGCGACTGAAAATCGTTTGTCAAATTTGGCGCCGTTGCCGGGGAGTCAAGTTGTTTTTTGTGTGCTTGTTTTTGTGTGTTAATTTAGCTACTAACTTTTTTTTTTGTGAACCTATCTTACGGTTCACAGTACATATGCTACTAACAGTTTAAAATGTTGAGATTATCGCAGTTCGAAGGTGAGAACTTTCACATATATCTCACTAGGTTGCAGAGGTGTGTGGACATCCGCAATGTGCGGGGTTTCCACGATAGTTTGCGAGATATGGTTGTCTGCGTTGTAGAGGGAATGACTGCTGAGACAAAGGCGCATGCTATATACATGAGCGGTGGAAGTCTAGCACGGTTAGGTTTGTTGGGAATTTGGGATCTTATCTGCTACATGGGTCACCAAGCGTTGCAGGAAGTATCCTTTCCCTAAGAACCTCAACCAATGGATTACTTTGACGCACCATTGGAGGATCTATCTAAGACGTCTTACGAGGAGAATGAGCAATTGTGTCAGCAGATCATTGAACTAGATGAACGAGTGCACAGAATGGTCCAAGTGGGGAATGATATTCTAGCATGTGACGCGAGTGAACTACCGTCTAAACCGGTGGTTAACCCGATAGAGAGCCTCACCACGAACACCCTAGGGAGTGGCAAGGACTTGTTTGTCACACCCGAGGGAAGCTCAAAAAGTCATGAAGATAAAGGTGAGTATGTACTTTCTATTCCCCCCTCATTGAGTTCATCCGAGTCTACTCAACTGCCTCCCCTCCCCTTGAGCTATGAGCATGATAATGTTTTGGCGGAGGAGGATATGTTCGCAGACGATGACAGTTTCTTCAGCGATGAAGAGGAGAGTACAACGCTTCCTGGCATGGAATGTTATGAGTCGACACATGAGATTCTATTTGATTTGTTGTCTCCTTCATTCAATGAGATTGTCTCGAGCTCGCATATCAAGGAACCAAGTCTGGAGCTGATTTCTGTGGCTCCTAAGCAAAGAATTGATATCCTCTACAATGGTGAGAAGGTAGGTGATTATGTCGATCCTTGGGCTCATTATTTTGACATACCGCCAATGGAACTGAATTGGTGGTTCTACATACCCGCGGCGGGGAGTCATGCTCGGGCATATGAAGAGTTGAGGACATACTTTGACTTCAACTTATTCGTATGTAATGCTAGTCTACCTATATGGTGTGCACAAGAGTTTGATTTGCTACCGAGGGCACTGACGATGTCCGAGTGAGTCTTAAATGGACAACCAAAACGTCGAGTCTATGACGTTAACCAAGGACGCTTCTTGGGAGGCAACCCAAGGTGATTAATTTAGATTTTCGTCTTTCATATTATTTTATTTAGGTTCTCAATTTCACTTCCAAAAAAAAAAAAACACGTCCAAAACCAGGGAAATTACAGTAGGAAACTCGGGTGAAGAGCTTGGTCGAGTTTCTTGGCCAACCCGAGTAACCAATAGGTCACGAGAAAAAACTCGGGTGGTAAGACAATAACTCGGTCGAGTATCTTTTATCCCCACCCGAGTTTCTTGCCGTCCACAAAAAAAATATATAAAAAAAAGCATCATCAACCGTCTCTCTTCCGAGTTCCCTGCTCCTCTGTTCGCTCGTCCTCGCCATCAGCTTTCTCTCCCTCCGGCCGCCAGTAGCCGTTTCCCACCGCGCCGCCCTCACCCGACCTCGTTCAACAACTCCCGGGAATCCCTCCCTAGTTGTTCTGGGCAGCCATGGACTCTCCCTCTCTCCTGGCAGCAGCGAGCGATCCGAGCTCCCCCGTCCGTTCCTAGCTTCGAGCAGCCACCAGGCCACGCCGCCGACTTCATCCAGCCACGCCGGCAACACCCTCCGACTCCAGCCACCATCCCCGGTCAGCCCCTTCCTCTTCTTTCTCTCCTCCATTGAAGAATTAAGGTACAATTTCAAAAACCCCAATTCCTAGGGTTTGCTAAATTGAAAAACTTTTTGTAGAATTTAGGAGTTGTTTGGGTGAGATTACACCTTATTTATGCTAGATTTGTTATTGGAGAGTGATTGAATTAGGATTTGGCTTGAATTTGTAGTTTGGGATGCCAAATTGGGGGAATTAGGAACTTGATAGAAATTTGTGGATGAATGGGATTGATTGAGGCTTGTGAATTTGGATTTGAGATTTTTGTGCTTAAGTGAAATTGCAAATTTGGAAATTATTGAGTTTTGAGCATTTAAATTGATCTTGCTTGTTGATATTAAACTTGATAAGAGTTTCTTGTTGAGTTTATTGATTTCAGTTTTGATCAATTATGCTTAATTGTTATCAATTTGCAAATTGTTGAGGTTTGTGGCTTTGTGTGTTATTGTAAGTTGATTGACATCATCAATTGTTATTGTGAGTTGTCCTTGTCGGGACAACAAAAATTTTCTTGTTGGTGTTGCATTGTCTCTTGTTTGTAAATATTAGATTGTGGTGTCTTCTTGAGGCCGAGAAGCGAAAGAATGTTGGCTCACCTTACTCGATCTTGCGCTTGAATTCATCACCTTCACCTCATATGTAGATGACTCTGTAAGTGTTTTCTTCCTTCTATTTTATTTTTCACATTGAGGACAATGTGTGAATTAAGTGTGGGGGAGGGAACATTTACATGTTTGCATTTAGATTGCATTGTATATATTTCTTTCTTTGCATTTCATGTTTATTATTCTTAGTCTTGCATTTTAAAAAAAAGAAAAAAAAAACAGAAAAATCATATGAAAAGAAAAAAAATTCAGCATGCATGACATTCTAGATAACCCCATCTGTACCAATTGTTTTCTTAATCTAATTATAAGTCTCATGATATGCTTGAATTGTTGATCCTCGTCTAGTTTGTTTGATCTATGGGAGCATGAGATAATGGATTGATTGAGCATGTATAACTCTTACATTTTAGGTGCCATTGAAATCCACCAAAAATTTACCTTGTGAGTTTTTGTTAGCCTTATTAGGACTATGCTTTATGAATGTCCTTTTTGCTTCTTGTGTGTGATACTCTCCAATGTCACTACCTCTGAGAATTGGGATTGATATCTATGTCAAGGCTGTATATGTTGATCATTACTTGTGATTTTTGCATGATTGAGGCATGATTGTTACTGAGCCATGATATTCCTTATCTTCCCTTGCATATTATCCATTGTTTGAAGCCAAATTGAGCCTATTAGCCTATCTTTGTAGCTCCACAAAAATTATCCTTAGCCAATTGTAGCCTAACCCATCCATGAATTAGGATTAGAATTGGTAAAATGATGGTTTGAGTTGAGTGAGTGCTTTGAGAATGGGATTGATGTATTGTGTTGAATCATTTGGCGCTTATTATGATGATTGGTTCTATGAATTTATGTATATATTTGTATTCTCGGGGCCTAAGGAGAATAAAATTCACTTAGGAGTAAAAGTCGAGAAAGAAAGAAAAAGAAAGAAAAAAAAGGGAAAAAAAAAAGAAAAAAAAAAGAGTTTCAATAAAAAGAAACATTCTTCATCATCTTTAAAAATGATTTGGGAGTATTGTTTGGTCTAAAGAAAGTTCTTGTATTGTGTTGTGCTTGAGGCTTGAATTTTATGGTTTGTGATAAGGTTTGGTTGAGCTTTTAATTGGTTATTAGGAACTTAGTTCCCGGATTATGAGCACCACAAGCCAAAAACATTCTCTACCTTAATTTTGTCACCGAGCCCCATTACAACCCTTACAAGACCTCATGATGACTATTGCTTGTAATGTCACTCATGGTGGAAATTTTGATGTGGGTTTCGATTTTCATGGAGCTTAGTTGCATCGGATTGAGTTTGAGCGGAATTGAACTAACCTAAACACAAGAGCGATGAGTGAAACACTTTATGTACCCGGTGAGGTTGGATTGAAATGTGCCTAAGCCTTTGAGTTGCTCAAATACATGTGAGGATGTTGATTTTTGTCTTGTGCTTCCTATTTGGTTTGGATTGTGTTCTGACGAGGTGAATGCATGAAGGGTGTGTTTGTGGGATGTTTGATTGGATTGATTTTGTTTTCTTGAGGAAAAGAAAGGTTCAAGTGTGGGGGAGTTTGATCATGCACATTTAGGTAGTGTTAATATAGGCATTTATAATTAGATGTGTTTAGGTAGGGTAAAATGCATGAGTTTAGAGTAGTTTTCATGTTTTCATTATATTTCAATTAGAGTCGGAATCTACGAGATTTGTGCATGATTTCAGGTGATTGTAAAGAGGTGAACCTAAGCTCGAGCCAATGTTGGAAGATTGGACGAGAATAGAAGAGCACGAGAGCCGAGGAGAGGAGCTAAACATGTAAAGGATTGGAGCTGTCCAAGCTGACGACGCTGCACTAAAACGAGTCGTTTGAAGGGTGTATTTATCGGATCGGGGCGTACTTATACTTGTTGGAAAGAAGATTCGAAGACCTACAACTTTCATGTTTACGACTTTTCCAAATTCGGCCTTGAAAACAGCGAAATCTGGACGTCAAGATTGCTGCAGACAAATAACTCGGGTGGAGCAAGAACAAACTCGGCCGAGTTGTGCTATGGTGCACCCAAGTTTTGTGCAAGAAATACGTTACGTTAATTTATTTTTATTTTAATTTCAAAGAGGAGGAGTGGAAACGTTGAACAGAGAACACTAGGAAGTCTTGTTTTTAGTTTCAATTGAAAGGGGGGACGAACAGTACGAGGCAACCATTGGAACATCTTTTGTGATTTCTCAAGTATGAACAACTAGTCTTCTTTGCTTGGGAAAATTAATCGAAGCTTCAGGTTTGCAATTTCATTGTGAGATTTCTCTATTTTAATACTCCTCTTTGAATATTATCAATTCTTTGCATCAAATGTTTAGGGTTTTCGTGAATTTTCATTAGCTTGATCAACTGATGCCTCTTCGTGATAATCTATAGCTAGATATAGGTAATTTCTGGTTGAATTATCTGTATTCTTGAGTAGCAAAGTATGAATCTCTGAAACTGGTTGATTTAGGGATTTATATAAAGAATTGATTTGCAATTGATGCAATAACTGGTTGTGCGTGTCGATTGTCTTTGTTGATTTCCTTTAAGCTTAATCGATTATTGAATTGAATCTTGATAGTTTCAAGATTTTTTGATAATTAGGGTTTTCAGGGTCTGGTTGTCCTGTTAACTAATTTCGATAAGGAATTGGATTCAAAAGACCTAGTCTTTCCACAACAAAGTGTTCAAGAGGAAGTTATCTATTCGATTTCGATGATAAATGAACAAACCTGCTTGCTGAGATTGGTTGACCTAAGCTATTTATCTCATTTTCATTCATTCAAGTTGTTTAGTTTGCTAGTTTTGCTTACTTTTGCATTCTTAGTTAGTTTAAACCATCAAAATCCCCCTTTTTTGTGTCTTTAGTTCTTATTAGCACACTCTGACTTGCATACAAATCATTGACTCCATGTGGGATCGACCCGTACTTGCCAAACTACATTAGTTAGGTTAGTCGGATATATTTGATACGATTTAAGGCGACTGAAAATCGTTTGTCAGATACAAAGGCTCCTTGTAATGAGTGAATAAGTTTTTCCATTATTATTTTTAATCGTTCTGTTATTATCTTGGAAATGATTTTATAAAGAGTACGTAGAACACAAACTAATTGGTCTATAATGTGTAGTCATATAAGGATTATCATTTTTCGGTATTAAGGATTGATTTGTTTTAATAGGTTGCCAGAGTGAAAGAAGGCTTTTATAGCCCTGATGAGATCGGATCCCACAATGTCCCAATATTTTTTATAGAACTCCGACGTCATACCATCTAGACCAGAAGATTTGTTGCTGCCCAATGAGAAGACTACTTTTTTTATTTCGCTATTCGTTGATTGTTGAGAAAGTAATTTGTTTTCTTCTTCTGTAATAACCGGGTTAATCATCGAAAGGTACTCTTCCGATTGGAGGGTCGAGTAAGTTTGTTCCTAACTAAATCTTTTTTTCAAAATCTTTTTGGATTTCCTTTCTAATATTTTCATCACTTATTATTTGAGTTTCTTCTGCTGAGGTAACTGTTCTAATTATTTTCCGATTTCTTCTTCCTGTGGCTACCCTATGGAAATAAGAAGAATTAGTATCTGCTCATTGCAGGTGTTTTGACTTAGCTCTTTGATTCCAGTATGTTTTATGAAAGAGGAGTAAATTTTCTCTTTTTATTAGTAGATTTTGTTCTTTAGTAGATGTACTTGGATTTTGATCTGGGTTATAAGCTAATTGTAACTCTAAGAGGGTTTCATCCACTTTTTGCAATTGGCGGAAGATGTTTCCAAATGTTTTCTTACCATGCTTTAGCTTTTTGTTTGAGAATTTTTTATTTGTGTGTGATTTGGTACATGGCAGAACCGGAACAGGATGCTCTCCACGATTGTTTAACTATGTTGCGAAAATATTTCCTCTGAAGCCATACATTCTCAAATTTAAACGGGGGTGGTTTAAAGAAAGTGTTTTTGGATAGAACAAATATAAATTGGGCAGTGGTCCGAGTTAAATAATGCTCCATTTTTTGTTGCAAGGTCAGGGAACGTGTCAAGTATCTCGTGGTGTACTAAAACCCTGTCGAGTTTTTCCAGTATGTTATCTGGATCTTTTTGTTTCTTTCTCCATGTAAATGGGTTACCAAACGAAGGGATATCCACCAAAGAACAAGCATCCTTGAAGTCCATTATTCTCTAGAACCTACCAGGTAACGTTTATGCCCCTCCATTTTTATCCGAGTGTTGGCTTATTTCATTCAGGTCGCCCATGACTAAGCACGGGATGTTGCTTTGAGTGATCATTTGAGGGAGATTTTGCCAAAATTCCTTTTTCTCTGAGGGGTTAGGGGGGCATACACAAAAAGCATTAAACATTCAAAATTCTCTTTTGTGTTTTCATACTTGACTCCAATGATTCTTGGTAGGTGGATTACCACCGAGATAACTTCATTTATAAACAAGTTTTCATTCCAAAGTAAGACAATACCACCGGCCCGCCCAATAGCCGGGGACCAACAAATGTTTGTACATCCGGCGTTTTTCCATAGGAATTTCTTAGGTTCACTTTCAGTCTTAGTTTCCACTAGAAAACTTTATGCGGAACATCAAGCTTCCAAATCCAGTTACAGCTAAAATTTGGATCACCTTTGGAAGAAGGCACAATAGATCTAGCAGATTTAGCAGAAAACCACCCGTCATTACTCAGACCCCAGTACAGACGATCGTGAAAGGGGTTTGTAGGTAATTGGGACTGACCAATATTGCTAATATGGTTGGGAGCTAAAATACCGTTTAGGTCATTTTGCAGTTTTGGGAGCTTCCACGATCTATTGGAGTCAATAAATCTTTCCACCTTTCAAGACAGATTTAGACTCGTAGGAGGCACCAGTGCTGTACCCACAAGAGGGCCCTCATAGATCCAATTATCGGTCCAAAAATCTATGTATGTGCCATCACCCACAGACCAACGTAGTCCCGGTTTGAACAAGTGTTTGAGCGACATAAGCTTGGACCACTTCCAGGAAGTATTACCCTTTCGATTGTATTTTATTAAGGAAGTACCCTTTAGGTACCTAGGTGAAATGATGTGAACCCAGTGATTCCCAGGTTCCTCTATGATCTTCCACAGAAGTTTCATTTGAAGAGCGATGTTCATGGTTTTAGCTTTGTATAAGCCCAGACCTCCATTAAGAGTATCAACACAGATTTTATCCCAACTAATTAAAGGTGTACTTTTCACAGGTTTATTCCAGAAAAACTGACGGTATACCTTATCAAGTTCTTGCAAGATAGATGTTGGTAGCAAAAAGGATTGCATGAGAAAAATTGGTTTAACACTTAGATTAGCATTGATAAGGACTTTCCTTCCTTCTACAAAAGTAGAGGAAGCTTTCCACTTAGATTAGCATTGATAATGACTTTCCACTTTCAAAGAAGGTATCCTGGTTAACTCGACCATTAATGATTGGGCATCCCAGGTATTTCTCCAAGTTATTTGGTTGTGGGATACCAAGGGAGTTTGTAATTGTGTTGATAGCAGCAGAGGACGTATCAGGAGACACTTGAAAGCTCAACTTATGAAGATTGACCTTCTTGCCCGAAACGAGACAGAATCTTTGTATAATGGAATTTACTTTGAAACATGCCGTTTGTGAGCTTTTGGTAAAGATAATGATATCGTCAGCAAAAGCAAGGAAGGGGATAGTTAGTGTCCCCCTCCAAACGCGAATCCTAATTCCTTATTTATAATTGATTCACGTTGCAAAGTACGTGCCAAGACTTCTGCTGTCAGAATAAAAAGGAATGGGGACAGAGGGTCACCTTGTCTGAGGCCCCTTGAGGGAGTGAACGAAACAGACGGTTCAACATTAATTAATATAGAGTAGGACACTGTGGTAACGCATTCGTGGATCCAACTAATAAATCCATAATCAAATCCAAATTTGTTTAATACCTGGAAACGAAAAGGCCACTCAATCCGATCATAAGCCTTTTTCATATCCAGTTTGATAGCAATCGAGCCCGTTTTAGCCTTAAGTGAGCGAAAAGAATGAAAAATCTCATGAGATATAAAGATATTATCCTAGATCGAGCGGCCTTTGGTGAAAGCGCCCTGAAGAGGGTGTATAAGTTTGTCAAAAACCTATGAAAGTCTAGCAGATAAAACTTTCGAAATAACTTTGTAGACCCCCAAAGACTAATGGGTCTGTAATGATTCACCATGGACGGGTCATCGTTTTTAGGAATTAGAGTAATAAAAGTTTGATTAATTTGTTTAAAGATTTTGTCGGAGGTTAAAAAAGCCTTTACAACTTTGGTCACAGAGGGACCCACAATAGGTCAGTAAGTTTTGTTTTCTCTTTTTAATTACTCAGATATATCTTTTATTGTAGACATTATTTATTACGTAGAGAGATTAAAATTAATAATTTGCAAAGGGATGAATAAAGTGGTATATTGGGTACAATTTTCTCAAATGGATAATTTGCACCAATATACCAATTCACACTCAACTTTGCAAAAATAACCATGGGAAGGATTATTTGCATGGGAATGAAAAAATGTCATTTTTGCAAAAAATTTGGACACCTTTCCAACAGGTTGAAGGTAACCAAGGGGAGAGAGAGGAGGAGAGAGGGAGATCCACTTTAATTGTTTTAAACTAATTTTTGGTCATTTTTATTTGTTAAAATTAAAAAATAAATTTATTTTTGAACTTAATTTAATTTTATATATCTATAGACACCCACTTTATATATGTTAATGAGAAAAAATATTTCGAAGTAAAATTGGGTCTACATCGTATCTTGATCTCAATTTGGAGTATAACATGGATAATCATTTGGATGGCAAAGACAACAATACAGCTAGCACAAAAATTCACACAGCTGACAAGATAAACTAGAAAACCTGGGCACAACCGACAATCGTTGCTCCGGAGATGAAAGGCAAAGCTGTCGTGGACATTGAGGAGGAGGGAATACTAACTAGGTGCTGAAACAAACAAAAAATTCCTTTCAACCTTATACATGGTTTCACTTGGCCTAAAAAAAAGTTGTGATTTACGCTTACTAGCTAGTAACTACCGTTGCCTAGCCAGTGGCCACGATCTTTTAGCCAATATAAGAATAACCCTTGTCGGGTCTCATTTACCTCAGGAACTTCCCACCTCAAGGATAGCTAGGATAGATGACATTCTTTGAGTTGCCGAAGGTTGATTTTTGTTATTTTGCATATATGTACGTCTGTTACAGTATATGGTTCCGTCTTGGTTGTATGAGATGCGAACCCTAAATATATGCAATTTACGCTTACTAGCCAATAACTACTGTTTTCTAGCCAATAAAACCGATGTCTCAGCCAATGGAAGACTAAGCCCTTGTCATGTATTATTAATCTCAGAAACTTCCCACAACATTTACATAAACAAAGAAATGAGTAAGTGTTCAAACAAAGATGCAATTAGAAGAAGATGAAAGAGTGCACATTCACCCTTTTTTTTTTTTTAAAGTGCCTCACCGTCGAGTCGTCGACCTCTCGATCGGATCTGGCAGGTTCAATTCGATTCAACATTGAAACTCTCTCGTTCTACTTCAATTCGTTATCGGAATTGTTGAATTCGGAGCCGAGGTTCACCGATTTGCGGTCGAGAGGATGGGAAGGGATGGGGCGGCGTTAGGCTCGAAGTCGGCGAGAGTGGTATGTCAAGAGAAGGGGAAGGGTCAGGGTGGTGAAAGAGGATCTGTATCCGGACAACCTCGTCACCCTCCGCAGGACCCCTAGCGTCGCCGACACCTTCGCCCTAGCGCCCTCCGTAGAACCACCACTGGCGCCAGTTGGATCCGGACAACCTCGTCACCCTCCGCAGGACCCCTAGCGTCGCCGACGCCTTCGCCGAACAACCTCGTCGCCCTCCGTAGAACCACCAGCACCGCCAATTAGGACAACCTCGTCGCGGCTCGCTCTCACGGCTCGTCTTCTCGCACTCTCCTCCCCGACTCTTCTTCGCCGGCCACTCTCGTATCGCAATCTTTCTGGACCGCCCCGACCTGTCTTTCTTTGTCTCTCCGTCTGCAATTTCGATTTTGTGAAGAAGAAACTCTATCTCCTTTTCTAATCCCTTAAATCCCGCCCAAATATTTTCAAAATTTCAAAAGACCGTCCAAATTCTTTTAACTCACAACAAAAGGTAACATTAACCTGTTAGTTTTGCAAAATAAATGCACATTTTGACATTTAACACATTTTAGAGGGGAGAGTGATATTTTTGCAAATGGGTGAATAAAGTGGTATATTGAGTACAATTTTATCAAATATCAACGTCCGAATTAACCTGATCAGACCGGTAAAGTAGAAAAGCCCCAATTTATCAGAATCTCGCCTCTTCTACTCTCATTTCACTTACCTAACAATGGCGGTCGCCGCTCTACGGAGGCTGTCTTCCCAGATCCCACGCTCCCCGGCCCTTTTCTCCCGCTCCTTTTCCACCAATGCTCCCTCCCCCTACTCTGGCTCCGCCAAGGTCGCTGATCGAGTCGTCAAACTCTCCGCCATCGATCCAGATGGCCACAAGCGAGAGATCATCGGACTCTCCGGCCATACTCTGCTCAAAGCCCTAACCAATCACGGCCTAATTGATCCTGCTTCCCACCGTCTCGAGGAGATCGACGCCTGCACCGCCGAGTGCGAGGTCCACATCGCCCAGGAGTGGCTCCAGAAGCTCCCTCCTCAGTCCTACGATGAGGAGTACGTGCTCAGGAGGAATTCGAGATCCAGGACTCTCAACAAGCACTCCAGGTTGGCTTGCCAGGTCGTTCTCAATCACGGCCTTCAAGGTATGGTCGTTGCTGTTCCTGAGCCTAAGCCATGGGATATTCCGTAAAACTTTTCCATCTGCTTACGGTGTGCTGATTGTGTGATTTTTGTGTTGTATTCATGGAAGGATATTTTTCAATGAATTTTGCTATAATTGGATACATACATGATGATACAACTGTTATTTCAATTTTCGACTGTATGAATTTGTATTTGATGGGATTCAAAGCTTCAATCTTGCTTTACGGCACCTGTCAGATTGTGATTTAATTATACATCTGCTTTATTTTCGTCATGAATTGCAAATGTGATCGCAGATTCATTTTGTGCACGAGTACTGTATAATAGTGTAGGAAGCCGTTGCTAGCATACTAAAAGCTTAGCCAGTTTAGTTGTGTTGGCGAGATCTTGATGATTGAAGAACTTACAATTTCATGGATGTGTTTCAGTGGGCTTGGTGATTGCAACTGTTATTTAGACTATGAATCAACCGTTCACTTGTGTTTCCTCCCTTCAATTCGAAGAGGATCCGAAAGGATCGTCTTCCTGCCTTCCTCAGCTTCTCTTTCTTCTTCTGTTGTCCTTGATTGTTGAGGTTCATTTTATGATGTTGACACAATTGGAGAATACTAGGGCTTGAGTCTGTTAATGAGGAGGGTGGGAAGATTTCAGTGACATTTCCACATGGTGTCTTGTTGCTTTGATTCGATTGGACTGGTTTTTTTAGTGGGGAAGGTTGGTGATTGACATTGGACTTCTCTTGATTTCACAACTCACATTCAGGTGGTCGGAGTGGATGGAAATAGATGAAGATCTTGATAAATTACAAATGAGCTTAGCTCTGTTTCCATGATTCTATTACATCGCCTGTAGATAAATAGGTCTGGAGGAAACTATGTCATGTCTACCTTTGCTCCTTGTCCCTTCCTGAAAGATGCGGTTTGGAATTTTCAAGGAAGAATCTCATGGTTTCCTTTCTCCAAACAATTGAATGATGTGTTTGCATTTTTACCTTCCTTCTCTCTTTTTTCCCCGTCTTCCTATTTCCCCAAACACCTTATGCACACACTTGGTCAGATCATATCATATCTAGGCCTTCTTAAATGAAGCCACCTTGAGTGTTTTCTTTGGATAAAATAGAAGCTGCCTTAAACATGTGGGAGTGCATGCTTAGAAGCTATTTGGTATGAGATGAAGTAATTTTTGCATAGCCTTTGATAACTTGTGAACATGGGATTGTACCTACTCAGAATTTCTTTCATAGCCTTTGATAACTTGTGCATGCTTTAGCTGAATAATATGTTAATTATTACAATTTGGTTAGAACTTGGTAGTTCTTCAACCAAGGGATAGCCTCTTCATATGAGCTGAATGAATACTAGATTTGGAAAGTTTTAGTACTCATCAGTTGTACATAATGTCCTAAAATGCGCACTAAGATAATCGTGCTTTACATTTGGAAAGTTTTAGGATATGGTTGTACAGATTTAAGGGCTATAAATGTGTAAAGTAGTAATGTGTATATTGCTTTGTGTGCTGCTTCTTTGGTGCTCTGAATGTGTGAATTTAAGCCATGTTTTACCACTGAAGCTGAACCTACATGAAGCCTTACGATACAATTCAATGAACTTCTATTTACTCCTTTTTAGTGAAAATACCCTAACTAAACATCCCAAATATGACAGTTCGCTTCCAAGTACAACAGGAGATCCACATAAATTTCTAACAGTTAGATTATGAGAAAATTAGACGTGGCAATTCGATTGTTTGGGTCAGTTTTCGGGTCGGGTAAGTTCGGGTCAAATGGATTTCGGGTTGGGTGGGTTCGGGTTGGGTCAAGTCGGGTCACATTAAGTTTTATTATAAAATGATGATTATTTTTTGTTAATCTTAATTATTTGACTATTAAATTTCATTTATTTAGTATATTAGGTCTCATTATATGTAATTCACATATTTGAGTATTTAAAAATAAGAAAACTAAAGTAATTATAAGGAAGAGTCGAGTTTTGTTCGGGTCGGGTCAAGGACGGTTCGGGTATGGGTCGGGTCGGGTTTTTCTATGTTCGTGTTCATTCGGGTATCGGGTCAAAATAGGTCGGGTTCGGGTTGTGCATGACATTATATTTTTGGGTTTCGCTCGAGTCTGGGTTCGGGTGAGTGAAGTTGGGTTTTCGGGTCGAGTAAGATTTTGCCGACTCTAGATAAAATGATCCAAACAAAAGACGTGTGGAGAGCCAAAAAAAACCATTCAAATTGGTGCAGCAATGTCAACTACTGCACTGCACTTATTTATAATTCCATCGCACCCCAAAACTTAAATCTTATTGATCTCAATCGCACATTACTTTAAAGTTTAAATCTTCTTCTAGACCAAAAAAAAAAGTTTAAATCTTCTTCCTGCATTTAAATATGTAAACGAAATCTTGAGGAGAGTGGTGTGACCAAATCCAACAATTCATGGAGAGCAGTACCCAGAACACAAACAAAAATGGGTTCCACACCCCACCACTCCCATCGCGCCACCTGGAAAACCAACTTCAAATTATATTATTTGTAGGACTTTTATTGTCAAATCCCCTTAAAAAATACACTTACTTAATTTAAAAGATGGATTCTCTGTTTTATTTTATTTTATTTTTTGTTTTTAATTTTGCTATAAATCTAGTGCCCTCCAAAATGATTGTTCCTCCTGAATTCTTGCTCCCTCTTCATTCTTATTTCTTAATAGGAGTGCATTTCAGTGTTGGGATTGTAATTAGGTCTCAATTTGCAATTGCTCTGTTTTCCCCAATCCAGGGAGTTCCTTTTCAAACCCATCAATTTGATTCTCCTTTCATTCATTTAACGTTAGACAAGGAAGATTTGTGTAACCATTGAATACTAATTGGGGCGCAATCTACGACAATAAAACAGGGCTCCCCTCTGTTGCTGCTTTTAGTTTGAGAAGATGGATCAGGGCGAGCTGAAGCGCGTTTTCCAAATGTTTGACCGCAATGGGGATGGCAAGATCACGAAGCAGGAGCTGAATGACTCGCTGCAGAACCTGGGAATCTTCATTGCGGACAATGACCTGTCACAAATGATCGAAAAGATTGATCTCAACGGGGATGGGTTTGTCGATATGGATGAGTTTGGAGGTTTGTACAAGACAATCATGGATGACAATGATGAGGAGGAGGATATGAAAGAAGCATTCAATGTGTTCGACCAGAACGGGGATGGGTTCATCAGCGTGGAGGAGCTGAGATCGGTGTTGCAGTCGTTGGGGTTGAAACAAGGCAGGACAATAGAGGACTGCAGAAAGATGATTAACAAGGTGGATAAGGACGGCGATGGAAAGGTCGACTTCTCGGAGTTCAAGCAGATGATGAAGGGCGGTGGCTTTGCTGCATTAGGTTTGTAGGCAGATTTTAACAAGCAAGCTGCTTTAATTATATTAGGGAGTTTCTTGTGTTGTATACTTGTATGAGATTGATTGAGAACTGAAGAAACGAGGGTTCCCCTTAATGCAATGTAATGGAGAACCCATCCTCTTGTTGATGATTGTGTATTGATTACTTTCTTCTTTTCCTGATGACATTTAAAGTTTTCCATCAAAATGCAATGGTTAAAGATTAGGGCTTCTATCAACATGACAACATGTCGCGAATTGTATGATGAATGGAAAGTCAGGGATCGGAGGTTGAAGCTTGCCAAAGGCGGTGTTGGGTCGTGGCGTTGGAATCCTTGCGAATCCACCTGAAGGTCGTCCAAGCTAGTTGGCTGATGATAAGTAATTGCAACTAGTAGACATAGTTCCCTAAACCTGCATAGGCCATAGGCCATACCGTGCCATACCAGAGCGAGATGTCGCGAGGAGATTGTGACTACCACCAATCCTTAGCCACTCCCATGAACCAACCCAAAAGGTCTATAATAATCAGGGCCATTGGAACAGGAAAGTTGATGCACTAATTGCACGAATTTGGAATCAACATACAAGATTCAAGTAGCTGTGTATGGACAACTACAAGGTAATGGTTCCTGAGCATATATTGTCTCCAGCTCCAGCAAAGAGGCATTTCATTTATGACTGGTATTCGTAGAGCAACATTTCCAGATATATGAACCAATCTCTATATTCTCCTCTTTGCTTACTGATGAGCCAATTAGGGCTAAGCAACCAATCCCTGATTCCCAGGTGCTAATAACCAGACGGCTTCACATACCACTTTCTAACAACAATTCCATTAGTATTGTGTTTGTGTTAAACGTACAAAATGAAGCTAAATAATCAACAGCAATGTTTAATTCGCATTATCGCATGCTGCCTTGGAAAGAGCTCCTGTTTTATATAGACAGAAAGCAACCGTTTCAATACAGTGCAATAGGGAGGCGCAACGGAAAAATAACCTGTAGATCGCAATCAGCATACACAATAAGTGCACATCATCCACTCACAAAATCGAAGGGCCTCCTTGGACCCAGCAAACTGAGACGTGTATACAGCTGCTTTCTTGCAAGTCAGGCGAGGAAACTCGTGCTCATGTGAGTGTAGAACACCCTGCTTTTGGCAATCCAACCTACCCAAAAAAAAAACAAAGACAAAGGAACATAGAATGAGATTACAGCTTGAAAAAAGAGTGTAATATGTCCTCAGAAATTGCGTGCAGAGCCACCAGCTGAGACCATAAAAGAGCAGAGAGGGTATATTTGAAGATACCCCAAGACTCATCACAGGAGTACCCCATTTGCAGCTTCGGGGCCTCAGAAGCCAGGTAGGTCGCGACACTAGAAAGCTTGCCAACAAAAATGGCATTGCACCCTCAGTCGAGCCACACATTGTGTTGCGAGACCCCAAGAAAAAGAAGCGGAAAAAAAATAGTCGATCAAAAGAAAGCTTTCATTGATAAAATCAAACTCCAAGGCACACAACTACAGGAGGATAAGGAGAAAATCAAATGAATTAGTAATAGACAACAAGTCTAATAAACTAAGACAAGGAGAAAATTAATTATGCCATCATAATATCACTATGCAATTCATACGGCTATCGAATTTGAACCAGTTAACAAGTATGAGCAAGTGTCAAAAGGCCAAAATTACGGAAAATCTAAAGAGTGAGCACGGTACAAAACAAAGAACTGTAAGAACTTTTTCGGCACCATACCTGGTTGTAGTACTCTTGGTCATGCTCCTTTACAGAACAGAATACCTTCCCGGTTGTGCTGAACCAGGAAGGGATGTGGCTTGCATAGTGATGTCCTCGAGCACTCGTTTCAATTCTGCTTTGGCTCTCTTCACTGATTGCTCAGTGGGGCCCTCAATGTACAGATAAAGCTTACGATCTCCAGGTCCTGCTATCTTCCCTGGTGGGAAGTGCATTCCTCTAGTAGTAATTGCCGCTCCAGTCCATTCAGAAATTGGACCCAAAGTTTCCTTGTGGGTGACCTTCCATCTGGCATTCTGAGGGAAATCGTTGATCTCTAACTCTGCCTCATAATGCTCGGGCATTGCTTCGGCCTGGAGCTTCATCAGATGCTGCTGCAAGTTAAACGCAGCAGCCATTGCCTTCGCTTGAACATCTGCTGGGCCTGCAACCGGAATGCTTCCAGACAGGTTCGGAATTATTCCACCCAGAAGAGTAGCATTTGGAAGCACCGGAGCTGGAGTGCTTGCAGGCTGTTGTTGCATCAAAGCAGCAGCGTTTGCCTTGGCGAGAGCAGCGACCTGTGCCAGAGTAGTTGCCTGCGAGATATCACCCCCACCAGCTTTGCGAATACCATCATCCTCATCCTCTGAATCAGACCTGTCCTCTTCAAATCCATATTCCTTTGCCTGTGCCTTCTTTGCAGCTTTCCTGACCTCATCCTCCTCCTCGTTGAACTTGAAACCACTTCCACCATATCCAGTCCCATGGGCCTTTTCAACACCCTCTTTTACTTTGGCCATAAACCCGACAGACAGAGCTTTCAGGTCATCTGGAATGGGCTGCTCAGACAGTTCCAATGCTTTTAAAAGATCTGGTGCATATCGTGCCTCTTCCTCAGATATGAATGTAATAGCCATACCTTTTCTACCAGCACGGCCTGTCCTGCCAACACGATGCACGTAGTCCTCATAGTGATTGGGGACATCATAGTTAATTACCAGGTCAAGCTCTTTCACATCCAGACCTCTTGCTGCAACGCTAGTTGCTATCAAAATACTGCAAACATTACTCTTGAAATCAGAGAGGGTGGATTCTCGATCAGTTTGATCCTTGCCACCGTGAAGAGAAAGGCATGCATGTCCCTTCTTAAGTAAATCATTGAATAATGAATCACATTTTTCTTGGGAGTGTACAAAAATCAAGATCTTTCCCTTCTCATACCACTCTCCAAGGATTTCCAACAGCCTCAAGAACCTTTCATTTTCTGGTCTCATCTCTACCATTTGCGTAATGTCCTTGTTCACAACACTTCTGCCACCAACTTGCATTTCCACGGGGTTGATCAAAACTTTCCGTGCCAAAATTTCAACTTGGCGAGGGAATGTAGCAGAGAAGAGCACGGTTTGCCGATCTGGCCTCGTGTTCTGCACTATACGAGTGATCTGAGGTTCAAACCCCATATCAAACATCCGATCAGCTTCATCCATAACCAAGTAAGTTACCCTTCGAAGATTTGTAATTTTCCCACCACTAGTGCAAAGTATGTCAATCATCCTACCAGGAGTGCAAACAACAATTTCAGCCCCCCTCTTCAGCTCACTGATCTGCTGGGCTACACCAGAACCTCCGTAAACAGGCACACAGGTTAACCCCACCACCTTGGCGAACCTCCTGATATCTGTATGAATCTGCTGCACCAGCTCACGGGTAGGAGCCATAATAAGCCCAATAGGTCCATCTCCAGACATCAATGGTGGCTGGTCCTTGATATGTCTCAGCATTGGCAACACAAAGGCTAAGGTCTTTCCAGACCCTGTTTTTGCAATACCAATGCAGTCACGACCACTCATTACTACAGGAAGAGCCTGAGACTGGATAGGCATTGGCTTTTCAAATTGCATCTTTTTTATGGTATCCAGAATTTTTGTTGACAGTCCAGTCTGGTGCCAAGTTTTCACTGGCTTCGGAACATCTTTTCCATGCACCTTCAGCTCAAGGAGTTTCCTGTACGCAGAGACCTCCTCCAGATTCATCTTTGCAATCTCTCTGACTTCAATGTAGAAATTTTTTCTAAACGGAGGGTAGTTGATCTTTGAGTGATCAACAATTGCTAACTTCTCAGCCTTTGTTTTCTTTACTCTTTTCATAAACTCGTCATCATTTTCCTCTTCCAGATTAGGTTCATCATTCTCATACTCCTCGTAATCAGACTCATCATCTTCAGGCAAAATTCTTCCCATACCTTTCTTTGAACCTTTCTTAGAAGACACTTCATTGCTTAGCTCATCCTTCTTACCAACGCTTTTTTTATCTGCAGCTTGATGAGGTGCAGTATTCGAAGCAAGCGAAGCATTTGTCAGCTGCTCAACTTCTGGCATTATAGTATTCATGAACGCATCTAAAGGATCAATCTCCTCGTCATCAGCAGGGGCACCACCCACATTTTGTGCTGCAGTTCCATTATGAGAATCAATGGCCATCCCTTCCCCATCTTCAGCTGTAGTTTTGGGTGCACCATCTAAGTCCATATCATTTTCTGATATCTCTGCCTGGGTGGCTTCTTCATCATCAGATTCCCCTTCGAGTGTCCAAGCTTTACCTGCTTTTGGCTCTTCAGCATTTTCCTCCCCATGTTTCTCTTTTTCATCTTCTTCTTTCTTTCTCTTTAGTTCCTGCCATTCTTGAACTCTCCTCCTCCGCTTCTCCATCTCTTCATCCAACTTCCTTTGCTCTTCCTCCATATCCTCCTCTCTAGTCGAAGCTTTCTTCAAACTTCTATCAGACTCCTCCTCGCTCGCTTTCTTCTGATTGTCCACGCTTCCATCCTTATGTCTACTAGACTTCCCACTCCTTTCATGATCTCTCTCTCTATGCTCGTGATCTTTCCTTCGCCGTTTCCTATCCCGGTCCCTCCTATCATCACCACTGCCGCTATCATCACTTTCAACTTCCCTTCGTCTCCTCTCCCGCTCCTTCTCCTTCTCCTTCTCTTTCTCACGCTCCCTCCTCTCCCTCCTTTCTCTCTCCTTCCTTTCCCTCTCCTTTTCTCGCTCTCGTTCACGCTCCTGCTCTCTTTCCCTTTCCTTCTCCCTATCTTCTCTTTCCTCATCTTTATCTTCTCTATCCTTTCTCCTCTCCTTGTCCTTGTCCCGGCGCTTATCCTTGTGCTTCTCTCTGTCCCGGTGCTTATCATCAGCACTCCTTTCCCTCTCAGACCTCCTGCTCTCCCTGTCTTTATCCTTGTCCCTATGCTTGTGTCTCTCTTTCTCTCCGTTCCTCTCTCTATCTTTTTCCCGGTCTTTATCCCGCCCCCGATCACGGTTCCTCTTCGATTCATCCTTCCTCTCCGAATCATCCCTCCTCGATTTCGATTTCACTTCTTCAGTTTCCCCCATGGCAACAAAAAAAAATCTCCTCCTGATATGAAAACAATCACAAAAACCCTCAGTTGAATTTCAAGCAAACAATAAATTTAGAAGAGAAAGAAGTAATCATAAAAAAAGGGATTTTCCCCCATCACTACATCCATCCTGTTTTAATACAAAATGGAGAACTATTAGTTTCCACTCATCATTACTTCCTAATAGATGTTCCATTATTTGAATAACTAACCACGAAAACCAAATCTTTTAGGTTTTGGTTATCAATTTCTTTTTATAAATAGTAACACACAGTGCCATTCTACAACATTGACTAAGTATTAAGATAGTACAAAAATACACAAGCAAGCAACAACATATTAAGTAAAGTGCAATTAAAGAACAAGATAAATTGTAATTTAGCTCCTTAGTGGAACCACAGGGAAGATTTAGATCCTTCAATCTACACTGTATCTAAGGAAAAGAGACATATTCAATTATGCCATAATATATTTTTTTCTGATCAAATTATAATCCAATATGTCTCTTGTTCCAAATGGAAAAGTTCTATGTTAAAGTACCGGAACTCATTACATTGCTAGTCTTGGGGGTGTGTTGAAAAGAGACATGTCTTCAAGGAAAATAAAGAGACACCATAAAGGATCAGTCAATTTAAGTACACTCCAATTCATTGCACAACAAGATTCCACATGTTATAAATTAATAAGCAACAGAGAACAACAGACTAATTTCATCCATGATCAAACTAAAAAAGCAAGACACAACCGTGTTTAATTTCTAGTAAAAACTCAAACACGAGAACTGAAGCGTGTATATATTAGCTTAATTCTCACTTTCTCAGATAGAAGAGAGAGGTCTTACCACTGCTTTTTCGATGGCTTTATTTTATAGATTCTAAATAATCCAGTTGAATGTATTGAATGGTTCTTCCAAGTACTCAATTTAAATTTACCTTCTTGCAAGTGAGCTTAACAAAAGTTCTTGCAAAATAGGCTCCTGTTTCTCCTATATAATCAGGCTCATTGCATGAAGCAAAACACACGCCAAGCTTGATTTTCATATTGTATTGTGGCATAGAAGCAAAATAGACTCATGTTTCTCTGGTTCTGTGCATCAGCTACTCAATTCAGACCGCAGATTGTAGATAAGTTTCTACCCCTTTTTGGGTTCTGAACTATTTCCTTCTTTTATATTTTTGTGTTAACTAATTTTTTGGGGGCAATTTGTTGTACTGTATTGTTGAGTGCTCTGATCTATTAAGCAAGATGTTCTGTCCTACTCTTGTATGTTAATGTGCCTCCATTTACATATCTAACCGGGGTCAAAGAGACATACCGGAAACTATGCTGAAAGCTCCCAAAATAAGAAGCAATTCAGAAGAAGAAGAAGAAAAAAGAGCAAGAACCGGGCATACCTAAGCAAAGAAGCCGAAGTTGCGGCCGCTTCCGGAGTTGCAGTGACGCGCCTGAGGGCTCAAAAAGGTCCTTGCCGTGCTTCCCTTTCTTCCAATTTCTCAAAGTTGGGACTCCTCTGGCCCCTTCTCTCTCTCTGTTGATTGCCCCAAACTGAAAGCTTCCAAAATTAATACTAAATCAAATAACAAATTCGGAGTTGAAAATTTCGGAACAGAAAAAACCCTAGAGCAGCAGAGGTACCGTAAATTGAGTCCTAATCCTGTATGCTCTATCTGCGGCGTCACGGCGGCGTGAGGACGAGCTGCTCCGGTGCACAGGCGAACGTTGATGGCGATTAGGAGTCGTCTGATGTGCGATTGTGCGAGAGAGAGAGGTCGAAGGTTGATGGCGATTTGGACGAGCTGCTCGGGTGTGGTGTTTTTTATTTGTGTTTTTTTTTAGGGCTCGTTTGGAAAGATTATATGGGGGTACATCAATTCCTAAATTTAGATACTCCCCGTTAATACCAGAGTCACCTCTGCCTGGGTAGGGATACTACATATTTTATTATTAAAACATTATAATAGTACCGGTTGGGATCCTAGAGAGCTTCTTTCAAAGTATAGATAATAAAGGATAAATTGTGGGACACAGGGGGCATGCGTTAGGCATTTCGCATTAAAATAATAAATAATGCAAAAAATAAAATACATAATTATTAAAAAAATGTATTTGTTGATAAGAGAAAGTTGATATGAGTTGTTTTGACTAAAAATACATACATTTACCAACACCTAACACACACCACTTCACCATCTTCCCTACCATGGATCCATCCCAAAATCCTTCTAAAAATGTCTTCTCTCTAGCTTGGGTAATATATGTCACTTTATTCTGAATACGATCTGACATATTACTCTCAAATTCTCTCTTTAAACACAGAAAATTTTACCCCAATCACCTCTGGATTTGAATATGCACAACACTTCTAGTCCATCCCAACATATAGCACCCAACTAGCTGTTGGCGACCCCCCCAACAGGTGGTAGTGGCGGTGCTCGTGGTCGAGGTCGTTCTCATGGCGGTGCTCGTTGTCGTGGTGAAGTTGTGGAAGGTGTTGATGAAGTTCGTGGTCCTCGCGTCTACTAGAGGGTGGAAGACGACAATCTTCTAGTTAGCGCTTTCATTAAAATCTCCATTGGCGCGATCACCAACACATACCAAGACTCGTAAGCATTTTCGACTAGGATTGGCGCTTTCTATTAGGAGTATAGGAAATCACACCAAGTGAAAAGAGAAATATCTAAATGTGTAAGGCAAGGTGGCAAAAAATTAACTATAATGTCTCTAAGTTTGCTGGTTGTTTTCAGGAGGCAACTCGTATGCGAGCATCTGGTGAGTCGGATAATGATGACCTCATGAGAGTACATCAACTCTATGCCTCTAAGAGTGATGGGAAGAGTTTCAGAGAAGAACATGCATGGCAAGTACGTGTTGCGTGATAAACCCAAGTGGAGTGTCAATTACTTAGAAAAAAATCAATCGATGCAATGCAAGCAGTGGGAGCTCCAAGTGGAGTGTCGATTACTTATAAAATATTTTTTTTAATCAATTTTTTTTAATAATTTCATAGTACTTGTTAGTCATAAGTATGAACTTATAAAAATAATATTTTATAAAAAAAATTACCTGCTTAAAATGCGTACCGAAAAGTCAAATGACTTTTATTATGGAACGGGGGGAGTACGAACTTTAAAAATAACTAATTTGTATACAGACTATGACATAATAAACCAATTTTGATATAGCTATCAAAATTCCATTGAAAGTGCTGATTTGGTAGACATATATAAACTTTATGCTTAAAATATAATTAACTTAAAATTAAAGGAGAAAATATTTAAAGTAAAATTTCACTTCTCGTCTCGTTCTAACCTCTCTCCGTCTTGATGAAAGATTGGAAGCCCTTCTGCCATTATTCTTCAACAGATTGTAAACACATCTTTATTGGACCTCATGAAAATTAATTTGGCTTTTTATGCAGTAACTAATCTTGATTTAAAAGAAAATGCATTAAACCTACAAATCATCAAATTCCTATATGAAAGTGATAGATCTAAAGCATATCATGCTTAACCACATAATTTGCAACATCAATTTCAATTAAATCGATTCAAATTTTTGGATCTGAATTTTTGGGTTCAAGAACCCTAATTTTTTAAAACCCAAATTCGAAACTGATTTCTTCTAAATGGTCCACAAAAACATCATACAAAACATCATCAACAACAACAACGTTCTAAGAAAATCTCCCTCAAAAACTAAGTCAAGATCCAGATTGCTTTTGAACATCATAAGAAGCAACAACATAGAAGAGCACGAGAGGAGGCGAGGTGAGAGATCGAGGAGGCGGGGTGTTGCTTCCATGACTAGCTCAGGGCTTGACGTCGGTTCAATTTTGGGACGAAGAACACCTGGTTTCTAGTCTTCCATAGGCAATGAGAGAGGTCAAGAACGACTGAACGAGAGAGGAAGAAGATCGAATTTTTCTTTCAACAATTCTCCCGACATTTTATGCTAATTATATTTTTTAGCCCAAAGTTTATCTCTGTTTGCAAAATCAACACTTTGAATGGAATTTTGTTAGCGATATCAAAATTGGTTTATTATGTCATACTTTGTATATGAATTAGTTATTTTTAAAACTCGTATTATTTTTGGTTCATGAGAGATAGTTTGTATTATTTTTTTCATTTTTCCTTAATTAAAACATGTTAATCTTGTTAAGAAAAACATTTCATAGTCTATAGCAGGATAGGTTTGTCTATAGATAAGACGAAATTTATACACTAGTATCTTTTCATTTTCTACAAAATAATTACGGATTAGTCCAAGGCAAAAAAAAAAGACTTTTAACCCTATCTTTTTAAGGTTGCCTCCTCCTTCGACTCCATCTTCAACCTTTGAAGTCCACCTTTGAATTTCTATCTTGACTTTCATCTAAACATCCAATTTTTACTATTCACTGTTTTCTCTCTCTAGTAATAGTTCATCTGATCTTAAATGTTAATTTGTTGGTTAAGATTAAGATAAGAATTGAACAACTAATTTAATTTATGAGTTTCTAATTTTACAAAGCCTTCAATGGGTAATTTCAAAGGAAGCATTCCAGGGCGTAATGTGTTGCAACGATAAGCCGAAGATAAAGCCTACGATGATTTGCCCAACTTCTATCCCATAAACACACCATCAACATCAACCGCTCTCTTGGTGCACTATCATGATCTCATATCGGCACCAAAGACGTAACGATCTGCAATCCTTCGTCACTCCCTTGTCGTACCTATCGTCGTCGCCGTGTGATCCACTGTTGGTTGTTGTTTCTGCCAACCATCAGCATCGACTCCCCTCCTTGTCCTTCTTAGTCGTGCTGCCACCTCCAACACAACCTTCACGCCGCTACCAGCCTTATCAATCCCTAACCTAGTCCATTATTTAGGAGTGATTTGTAGAAGAATGGATTGGTTTTTGAGGAAATTGTTGTCTTTCATTACCTCCCTTCCCGTCTCCTCTCTTCGACTACCATGGATGGTTCATCTTCACTATCGAGATAGATCGAATCTCCCATGGTCTCGTTGTCGACACTTCCTCTCATGACTGTTGTCATCGTGGGTCAACCTTCATTCTTTTCCTTTCCTACTGACTTCCTCTCTAATCAATGGCAATGCAGACGAAAAGCATGATTTGTGTCAAAATTGGATGCTAAAATTCTTCCACCGCCGATAGATTCTCAAATCTCCATGAGCTCCATGAATCTCCATGAGGAGCAATTGGAGAGGGAAATCAGAGCTCTCAACGATGGTGATCTCTACATCGACAGAGGAGTTCGGTATAAGGACATCGGGTTTTCAAATAAATAAATTAAAATGGATTTAATTCGGGTATTTCGAGAAAAACTTGTCCTCAACTTAATAAATCAACTTCGAAACTCTTAAAGCGGATTCCGGCCTAAATTTCAATTTTGACAAACGACTTCGTCCTTTCACCTCGAGATTTAAACGAACTTTGGATGGCGATGTCCTTTTCGGGATTTAAAAAATCTAATTGATCGAGAGAGCGAGATTTGAGACACTAACCCTCAGGAACTAACTTCGGGATTCAAAATTCGCGTGTTCGGGATCAAAATTTCTGCTCTACCTTATCCCCACCCAATCCAAAAATCAGCCTCTCTCCTTTCCCATGCCATGTGATGTTTGAATTCAAACCCAAAGATCCCCTTCCACATTTGGAGAGACACCCACAAACACCTTTTTCTCTTCTCCTTCCTTGCACCCCCTTCTTTGGATAAGCAGACAATAGCCATGCTTCTCTTTTTTCACACCCAAATCAGCTCATATCTTCCCTTAAAATCTGAAGTTTGACTCCTCCTCACACTCAAACACACCAACCCAAAAACACACAACCCAAAAACACAAAACCCACCCAAAACCCCCAAAGCCTTATCATCTTCTTCCCTCTTCCCCTTGTCGTGGGTGGTCAACCCAAGGGCTCTCCCCTTGCCACCGACACACCACCACCTCACCACCACCGTCACCTCACTCTTCTTCCTCCTTCCCCACCGCACCTCCATCCTCCTATTCCCCCCCCCCCCCCCCGTTTTGCCGAGCCAAGGACACCGAGCTCCACCACTTAAACTCTCCTCCTCCTCCTGCACAAGGCATCCATCAGCATCATCATCAGCCCCTTGGTGTCCTTGAGCAGCAAGAAGCCACCCAGGAAGCCGGAGATCCTCTCGAGTGCAGCCCGACGTCGCCGCCCCTGTTTCGCTTCTGAGAGTGGTAAGAGCTTCGTTCTCTTTTGTTTCAACTTCGAGATGAGTAAAGATTCTTCCTTTAACCTTCCTACCACTCTCCCAGTCCTCCTTGCGTGAACATCCAGCTAGCTAGAACTAGGGTTGGGCGGTGCTAAAAAAATTACCGTACCAACCGATTACCAACCGTTCCAACAGGACATTGGTACCAAGTAGTCGGTAACCGACTGAATCGGTAACCGACTGAATCGGTAACCGACTGAATCGGTAACCGAAATCTCGGTACCGAAAGAAGTCAGTAAGGTACACGGTATGAAAACCCAAATACATTGGTACCGATTATATATGTATTTTTTTTTAAAATAAAATAAAATATTTGATAAATGGTACAAAAAATTTGATAAATGGTACCATCGGTACCGACCTTCGGTAACCGAAAGTTTCGGTACCAACAATATCGTTTACCGATATTAACGATTGGTACGTGGTACAAAAAATTCCATACCGAAAGATATCGGTACGGTACGTGGTAATTGTGATAGGGAAAATCTCGTCATCTTAGCACAAGGGCATTCTGGTCTTTTACCAATAAATTCGAGTATTCAATACGACATTGATGCTACCGTTTCGCCTATTGATTACGATAGCGGTTTCGTGCATTAAGAGCGTTGATTGAATTAAATACGGTAACGATTTCTTTTATTAAATATCATAATCGTTTCAATTCCTTTAATTAAATGCCTTAACCGTTTCTTCTAGGCTCAATTAGTATAAATATGAGAACGAGATTCTTATCAAAGGGAACTGACTTGAGAGTCGGAGGGTCCTCCGGGGGAGACAAGCCCCGCCCCGACCTCGTTTGCTCTTGTTTGACAGGTTACGGTTCGGGTGGAGTCGATGGTCAAGATCGATCTCCTTCAACTACTATGATGCAGATTTTATGCATCACAATTGGCGCCGTTCGTGGGGAACGATCAAAGAGCACTAAGATCGGAACCCTAATGAACCAAATTGAAGAACCCTACTGTCGACGAGGACTAGGGGAACGGTGAGTAATCGTGCTTGCCTCCGCAAATGCAACCAGGACTCTAGCTTGTGAAGAGGAGTAAGGGATCGATAGTGGAGCCGGTGAACCTCCATGGAGCGGGCCGGTGGAGCCGTCCCCCGACAAGACTCTCAGCCGCATATCTCGTGGCTCGGGGCACAATCGCCACAGCCTTGGATGTTCACCGTGCCGGCCATAGTCGTCGTCGCTGCAACCCACAAAGACCCCTCGTCGGGTGCCTCCGTCGACTAGCCTCCTCTCGCCTTCATCCACAAATCAGGAAGCGGCGGATCTTCGGGAGTGCTTCAGCCGACTGCCCTCCTCTCACCATCACCTGTAAGACTTAATAAGTACATTAACAGAAGAGTTTTCGCTTAAGTGTCATATCCACCTTAATTCTCTCATTTTCAACTAATCACTTTTTCTTTGCTTTTTGCAATTAATTTTCGTTTTTGAAATAACCATCTATATAATATAAACTCTTAAAACAGAAGAGTTTTCGCTTATGTGTCGCATCCACCTTAATTCTCTCATTTTCAACTAATCACTTTTTCTTTTCTTTTTGCATTTAATTTTCATTTTTAAAATAACCATCTATATCTATATCTATAAAAACTCTTAAAACAAAAGAGTTTTCGCTTATGTGAAGCATACACCTTTTTTTTTTTTTTGATATTAGGCAAGAAATAGGAGCGATTACACAAGCTGTAACCTGGCTCCTTGATCATCCTTAAAGATGATGGTACAAAGCTCCCTGTTGTAGGGGATAGTAGCATTGTTACAAATGACACCTTTACGAGCTATGAAGTCCGCGACTTGGTTTGCTTCACGATAACAGTGTCTGTACTGAATAGAATCAAAATTAGCTTCAAGTTGCTTGATTCTCTCAATGTGACGAGTAACTTCCCATCTAGCATTACATCTATTGTTGATGGATTTGACGAGTTGTAGATTGTCTGCTTCTATAATTACTCTTCGTAGTCCCTTTTTTATTGCTTGCTCCAATCCTGTTTGTACAGCAACAACTTCAGTTTGAATGACTGGGCCTTAATTTAGAAGTTTCTTGATGAAACATATCAATGACATGGCCTCGGGAATCCCGGATAATTCCACCCACAAGACAAGTTCCCGTGGGTTTGACAGAGCCATCCACATTAATTTTGTAGATAGCTCCAGGTGGTCTAATCCATTTCACTTTCTCTCTTTTGTTAACGGTTTTATTTGCTGATTCCTCTACCCTAGAGTTTGCCCAGTCCTTGATATTTGCAGTAATTTTCCTAACGATGTTTTCAGAATTATTGGGGTGTTTCTTTCTAAAGATTAGGTCATTTCTAATGTCCCAAATGGCATGCCAGATGAACACTAGATGCTCAAAGTTTTTGTTATTTAGTTTGATCTTTTCGAGGTCTAAAACATCAAGATCAACCCCGACCTGAAAATTAACCCCATTCTGGAGTTCAAATTGATTGATTATATTTTTTGTGAAAGGACAGTTTTGAATCAGATGTTCTGTATCCTCCTCGTCTTGGGAACAGAGGCAGCATTGACTTGGAACTCGGTTAATGTACTTATTAAGTCTTTGATTGGTAGGAAGACCCTCGACTACTAGTTTCCATAAGAATGTCTTGATTCTAGGTGGTACGTTAAGTTTCCATACCCAATTATAGTTTCTAGTTATTTGGGTTGTGTTACTCTCCAAGAGTTTGGTTGATCTTTTGGAGAAGATTCCACTTGGATTATGTCTCCATATTACCTTGTCAGGTGTGTCCCAGTTGGGGATTTGTAGACTCATGATCTTTGAGGAGATATGTAGAGGGAACATTTTATTTATCAGAGTGGTGTTCCAAGTTTTATCCAAGTTAAAAAGTTGATTCACTTTATCTTGATTTTGGGGACCTCTAAATTGTTGCAGGCTAATATCCGGAATCCAGGGGTCGTTCCAGATGTTGATATGATCACCATTACCTATATGCCATAACAGGCCTTGTTCAAAGTTTTTCCGAAGTGAGAGGAGTCGTCCGAATTGCCACGAGGTAAAACGATTTGAGAAAGCTCTAATAGATACATGTTGGAGATATTTTTCCTTAATAACCTGGACCCATATGTTGTGTTCATTTGAGTAAAGTTTCCAAAGCAGTGTCATTTGCAAACTTTAATTCTCTCATTAATTCTCTCATTTCATTTTCAACTAATCACTTTTTCTTTTCTTTTTGCAATTAATTTTCATTTTTAAAATAACCATTTATATCTATATCTAATATCTAATATAATACTAAAACACATGTTAAATATGTCACTTGGCGAGTTTTGCTTATAAATAGGCTTATGTGTCAACTTTTCACGAATCATGTTCCCACCTTTATAATTAATTACTTTTTACTAATTAAATTAATTAATTAATTTTCTAAAATATTTATTTAAAATTGAAAAGTTGTTAAGGTCCTTCTGAGATACAAATTTGTAAAAACCTTTATCATATTTTATTTATGATTTTTTTGGCAATTCGAAAATTTTAGAGCGTTGGGTCCCCTTATTTTCTTTCTTTTCCCTTCCTTTCTTAAATCCAGATTTGGTGGACCGGATTTTATTTATTTATTTGGTCTGATTTTATTGGGTCTGTTGGGTCAGGTGTGTTAACAAATATAGGCCATTGATTGATTAGAAATGAATGAGTGAGATTAATTGAGACTTTCCTTTTTTATTTAAATAAAAAAGAGTAGGTCCCACCACTTTAATAGCGAACTTGCTGTAGAGGAAGCGCGTGCGTTGATTTTTTTAGGTAACGTTTTTTTTTTGTGGGGATGAGGAGATTTTGCTTCCACTATGCGTTCGATGAAAATATTCGCTAGGATAATAGTAATTATTCGCTAAATTGATTGTTATTATTCGTCTATAAATATGAGTTATCAATAATAGCAAAATGGTTGGTCAATTTTTCAACTATTCGCTAGGCTGATAGTAATTATTCGCCAAGTTGACAGTAATTATTCGCTAGGTTAAAAGAATATATAAATGTAATTCTTGATTTCCACCTCTAATTAACCACATACATATGAATAATTCTTTACTATCACCGAATAATTCCTTATTATTACCGAATAGAAACTGTGAACTTGTCGAATAATTCCTTACTATCACCGAATAATTCCTTATTATTACCGAATAGAAACTATGAACTTGTCGAATAGTGACTATGAACATGAGATTAATAGAACAATCATATGAATTCCACCGAATAATTGCTTATTATCACCGAATATAAACTATAAAGTTGTCGAATACAAAGACAAAAATGTTGATTCAACAAAAAAAAACCCTGAAATTCAAAGACAAAAATGTTGATTCAACAAAGAAGAAAAGGGAAAAAAAAAAGAAGAGAGGTGACTTGAAGATAGAGGAAGTTCTCAACCATTGCAGCGGAGCCAAAGACGGGGCGGGGTGGCGGAGCCATTGCAGCGGCGGCGCCACCTAGGGTGCGGAGCCATTGCAGCAGCAGCGGCGGAGCCGAAGACGGCGGCGCAGCGTTTCATCGTCATCATCACTGTCACAGGTCGCCAACTAGGGCTCCGGTGTTTCTTCGAGAAAGATGGTTGCAGCGGTGGCGATTTTTGGCGATGTGCGATTGTTCCACAACGGCTGCGGCGTTTCATCGAGGAAGATGGTTGCAGCGGCGGCGGTTTCCGACGACGTGCGATTGTTCCGCAACGGCGTTTCTCTCAATCTCTGCTTTCTCTGTTCCGCGGATGTCGCCACCTAGGGTTCCGACTACGACGATGCTTGCCATCGGCTTCCTCAATTACAGAAACAAAAACCAATCTTATTAGCATCTCATGAACTAACTTTTCAATTGTCGATCCGAATTGAGCAATTAATTAAAGTGAGATTTCATCAATTAAAAGCAACAAAGAAGATCAACGCAACATGTCGTAGTGTCGCCATATTTAAGTTCAATTAGGGTGGTTGTGGCTCACCAATTAGAGTGGATGCGGCTCGCTTCTTGGAGTCGGAGGAGGCGGAGTCGTCGGTGGTTGCTCACTAATTTGGGTGGTGGTGGCTCGCTCCTTGGAGTCCGAGGAGGCGGAAACATCGGTGGTGGCACACCAATTCGGGTGGTGGCTCACCAATTCGGGTGGTGGTGGCTCGCTTCACTCGTCTTTTGTCTTCTCCGTATGCCAAGTCGGAAGAAAGCCATGGAACTGACAAACGAAGCCGAAGGGAGAAGACGACATCGAGCGGAGGGGGGCGAGGCAAGGCGGGGTGGGAGCGGCGATTAGGGTTCTATATCGATCTGAAGCAAACGAAAGAGAGAGAGAAGGGCTTTTAATACACGCGCTAACAGGGTGGGTGGGTTATTTTATTTTCCATTTAAATTACAATTAAATTAATATATTAGAATAATCAGGATGCTAAAAAACCCTAGGGCATACACAGGGCGACTGCCGACAAGTGTTGCTGACGCTTTCCGATCGCTCTACTCCTCTCCGGTCTACAGCCGTGAGAGCCTAGGTCTTCCCGCCGTCGGCGTGCGGGGTTCACCAAATACTAGGAGCACCGAATTAGGTTTGTTTTTCTTATTCTCAGTTTAGTCTACTGCCATGGGAAAAGAGAAGGAGAGACAAGGGAATTTTTTACTGACTGCGGAAGAGGGAAGAGAGGTTCTGGTGGGTGATGGAGGTCGAACTCAGGATCAAGGGAGGGGGGCGGTAGTGCTGGTTGGTTCGTTACTAACGTCACGACCTTTCAATGTTTATGCCCTCCAATCAACGATGAAAGGGGCATGGCGTCTGAAGGCCGGCTTCGCCTTTCGGGAGATAAGACGGAACTTATTCTTGTTTCAATTTGCGAGTGAAGCTGACAAAGAGAGGGTGATTAGAGGAGGGACATGGGCTTTTGATAAAACTTTGCTTGCCATGAAGGATCTGGGGAAGGATCAGCCCTCACAAATCACTTTTGACAAGGTGTTGTTCTGGATTAGGGTGTATGACTTGCCTATACATTTAATGACAGCAGAAATGGCTAGAGTGATTGGAGATGTGTTTGGGGGAGCCTATGAAATTGATGAGGAGGAGCTACAGGGTTGTGTGGGATTCATGCGTATCCGGGTGATGGTTGATGTTGCGAAACCGTTAAGAAGGGGACTGTTGCTAAAGGTTGAGGGGAAGAGAATGTGGGTTGACGTGAAATATGAGCGTTTGCCAAACTTCTGTTATGTGTGTGGATGCCTCAACCACATTGAAGCGGATTGCGATCAGGACACGGGGACGGAGCAATGGGAGTATGGGGAGTGGTTAAGGGCTGCACCTGTGAAACGAGCTATGGATAGAGGGCATGAACGAAGAGGAGGGGAGAGGGGTGTGGCTGGTAAGTGGGATGTAGCTCGGGGTGTGGGAGAGGGAAAAGGGTATGAGGGAGAGTCGGGAGAGGTGAGGGTGTCCCTTCTTCACTTACTGAAGGGAAATGAGAGGGAAGAGGAAGAGGGGACCGAAGGTGAGGATAAGAGAGGGGATGAGCAGAAGATTAGGGAGGGTATTTCGGAGCTGGGGGGACTGACTCTGAAGTCGAAGAGTGATGGGAGTGGGCGGGGCGAGATAGTACATAGGAAGGAGGGCAAGGGAGGAAGTGAGGGGGTGGATGAAAATGCTAAGAGGTCTGGAGAGGATCGAGAGAGGAACGGGACAGACGAGGATAAGGTGGAGAGAGATGGAAAGAGGAAGGATAAGCAGAGCGAGAAAGGGGTGGGGAAGAAATGGAAGCGGCTGGCGAGATCAGGTGGGGGTGTGATCGGAGAGGGAGGGTTGCAAAAGGGGAAAAGGAAAGCTTTGGGTGAGGGAGAGGTGGTGGAGATGGATGTGGAGGTGGAACAGGAGGGAGAGAAACGTCGCAGGAAGAATGATGAGGAATGCATGATCATATTGGCGGGAGAGGAACCGAGCCTCTCCTGCCGAGACCAATGAGTCTACTAAGCTACAACTGTCGGGGATTGGGGAAGGCCCGTGCAGTTGTGAGACTCACTAACTTAGTGAGGAGGGAGGGCCCCAAGATTGTGTTTCTGATGGAGACACGATGTGAAAGGAAGAGGTTCGGATTAAGCTGGGTTTCCAGAATTGCTTTACGGTCGACTGTGTTGGGAAGTCAGGAGGGCTCTGCCTGATGTGGGAGGAAGGAGTGGATGTAGCTATACAAACTTACACTGCTCATCATGTGGATGCAATTGTGACGTGTGCTGAAACTGGAACCTGGAGGTTGACAGGGTTTTATGGATGGCCTAGGGGAGAGGAAAAGCACCTATCTTGGAGCTTGTTGAGACGTCTGGCACAAGATCCACATGGGTGTGGCTTTGTGTGGGTGACTTTAATCAAGTCCTCTCTCCAGAGGATAAGATTGGGGGAAGGGCTCCGAGGATTGAGGATATGCATGAATTCAGAGAGGCTATGGATTTTTGCGGACTCAAGTTGGTAGAGTTTTCAGGTACGAGATTTACTTGGGACAATGGAAGGAAGAATGAAGCTTTCATTCAAGAGAGATTGGATTATGCTATGTGTAATGATACGATGATGGAAAGGTTCCCAGGCACTAGTGCGGTGCACTTGGTGAGGCAAGGCTCCGATCATCTCCCGATCATGGTATACACATTGAGGATTGAGAGGGATTGGGGGGAGGAAAGGAGAGGAGAGAAGCCGTCAAGATTTGAGGCACTTTGGGCAGAGCATGAAGGGAGCCAAGAAGTGGTTAGGAATTGATGGCTGATGGGGGGTAGCGATATGGTGGGAGAGGGGCTGATGGGGAAGGTGGCAGGGGTGCTTAAGGATCTTAAGGAATGGAACAAAGTCACCTTTGGGGATATTTTGAGGAAACTGGGAAGGGTGAGAGGTCAGCTGAGAGATATACAAAAAAATGGGATGACGGGGGAAATGGTTGAGAGGAGGAGGGAGTTGGAGAGAGAGGAGGAGAGACTTATGGAAGAGGAGGAAATATTGTGGTTCCAGCGTGCTAAGGCGAACGAATTCAGATGGGGGGACCGGAACTCAAAGTTTTTTCATCAAAAGGCGAGTGGGAGGGCTAAAAGAAATAAACTGAGGAGGCTTGTGGATGAGGAGGGGATGGAATGGAGAAGCAGGGAGGGCATGACAAACGTGGCAGTAGACTATTTTGAGAAACTCTTCAAAACAAACCTGACAACGTCCCCAGATTCGGCCTTACAAGGAATCTCTGTTGTTCTTTCGGAAGAGGATAACCTAGAGCTCATACGCCCGTTCTCCGGATTGGAGGTAAAACAAGCCCTTTTTTCTATGCATCCCACAAAATCTCCGGGTCCTGATGGTATGTCAGCATTGTTCTACCAGCGGTACTGGCATATCGTCGGGCCGAGGTAACCTCTTTTGTGCTTGACATTGTTTCTGGTGCCGCTTTTCCGAGTGATCTCAATCACACTTACATAGCTCTTATTCCGAAGGTCTCTTCACCGTTCAGGATGAAGGATCTCCGCCCCATAAGTCTATGTAATGTCTTGTATAAGATCATCTCGAAAATGCTAACTAATCGGTTGAAAGTGTGCCTCAGTAAGATCATATCACCCAACCAGAGTGCTTTTGTTCTGGGAAGGCTGATCACAGATAATATGCTTTCGGCCTTTGAGCTCTTTCATTATATGAAGAACAAGAGGAAGGGAAAGAAGGGTTACATGGCGTTGAAGCTGGATATGGCGAAGGCGTACGACAGAGTGGAATGGGGTTTTCTGGATTAGTGCATGGCGCGTATGGGGTTCCACCAAGACTGGCGCCGATTGGTGATGAGGTGTGTGACGTCAGTCACTTTCTCAGCACTGGTTGGGGGCTCACCGTCTCGGGTGTTTGTGCCGGAAAGAGGGCTTAGACAAGGTGATCCTCTATCCCCTTTTCTCTTCCTTTTGTGTGCTGAAGCGTTCTCAGGATTGATCAGAAGGAGTGAAGAAAGGGGGCGGTGGCATGGCGTCAGAATCGCTCCATCTGCGCCGATAGTCTCCCACCTACTTTTTGCAGATGATAGTATCCTATTTGCTAGAGCGACCTGTCAACAAAGCGAAGAAATTGTGAACATCCTTCGCGTCTATGGAGAAGCGTCAGGTCAACAGGTGAACTTTGCAAAGTCGGAACTGTCGTTTAGCAAGAATGTAGGGGACGAGATTAGGGAGGAGATACAGGGGTTGATTGGTGTAGTGGAGGTGGAAAAGCATGAAAAGTACTTAGGCCTCCCCACGATGATTGGGAGGTCAAAAAAGGTGATATTCAGAAGCATCCGGGAGCGAGTTTGGAAGAAGTTGAAGGGGTGGAAGGCTAGATCTCTATCCAGAGCAGGCAAGGAGGTACTTCTAAAAGCGGTGGTGTAGGCAATTCCAATGTACACAATGTCGTGTTTTTTGCTCCCTTCTTACATGTGTCGAGAGATTGAGCAACTTATGTGTGACTTCTGGTGGGGAGATGATGGGGAGAGGAAAAAGATCCATTGGATAGCATGGAAGAAAATGTGTCAACCGAAGGAGAGAGGGGGCATGGGCTTCCGAGATTTGGAGGCTTTCAACCTAGCGATCCTAGCTAAGATGGGATGGAAGGTGATGAGCGAACCCGAGGCTCTCTTATCGAGGTTGTTGAAAGCTAGATACTTCCCAAGGACGGACTTTATGAGAGCTACGGTGGGACATAACCCGAGCTATGCATGGAGGAGCCTCATTAAGGCTAGGGAAGTTCTTGAGGAGGGCACAGTCTGGGCTATCGGAAATGGGGCGACGCTATGGGCTTGGGAGGACAGATGGTTGCCTAGAGCTACGTTGTTCAAGCCTGTTGCAAATGTTAGCGGTAGCGACTGGAATGCTAGGGTGATTGACTTCATAGATTGGGATAGAGGATGCTGGAATGAAGAGAAGGTTAGAAGTTGCTTTCTTCCTTGTGATGCGGATGTAATCTTGAGTATCCATCTCCTTGACTCAACAACGATGGACTCCTTGATCTGGTATTATAGCAAGGATGGGAACTTCTCGGTCAGATCGGCATATAACTTAGCGGTGGAGAGGCGCGGGGATGCTTCGAGTGGGGGGCAATGCTCGGACCCTAGTGCGGAAAGGAGAGTATGGAGGGCATTGTGGAAGGTGAAGGTGGTTCCGAGAGTCTGCAACTTTGTGTGGAGAGCATATAAGGGCATCGTGCCCTGTAACAGCGTCCTTAGCAAGAGGGTGCCGGGAATGGATTCGGGGTGCAAGGTATGTGGGATGGATGAGACAATAATGCACGTGTTGTTTGAATGCAGGAGAGCGAAGGAGGTATGGAGGAGTAGACTGGAGATCAGAAGGACGGGGAAGGGAGCGAGGGATGTAATGCAGTGGCTAGAACGATTAATCGACACGAGGGACGATGAAGCTTTGTCCCTTTGGGGGTACATTGTGAATGGCCTATGGTTTGCGCGGAACAAGGAGATGTTCGAGGGAACTGGGATAGAGCCGACGGAGATAGTCGATCAGGCTAGGGAGGGGAAAAGCCGGCACTGGGAGGTGGCTCGATGGGAGGACGGTGGGCTCGAAGAAACACCTGATGATGCCAGGTGGCGCCTACCGGAAGAGGGGTTTGTCAAAATCAATTGCGATGCGGCGGCATCGAAGGAATCCGGTTGTGGCGTTGGCACCATTGCACGTGGTTCAGATGGTGTGTTAATATGGGGTACGGCGAAGAGGGTGCAAGACGGAACCGAACCTTTCATTGCTGAGCTTGAAGCGATATTGTGGGCGCTTCAGTTGGCGAGAGAGAAGGGCATGCGCAAGATTGTGGTCGAATCCGATTGCCTCCAAGCGGTTCAGCAGTTGCAACGTCCGTCTTCCTTTCGGGGTGTGGCAGGGCAGCTCTTGCACAAGCTCAAGAGGTTGGCTATGGAGTTTCTCGCATGTAGGTGGAGCTTCGTTCGACGAGATGGGAATCAAGCGGCTAATTTCTTTGCAAAACTCAAGCCTATCTCTCCTTATTTTATTCTCTCTGATGATGATTTTTATTCACCTCTCTTTGACATTGTGGTTAATGATCTCATGACTAATGAATAAAGGGCGTCGTTTTTCATCAAAAAAAAAATATATATATATATTAGAATAATCTGGGCCATCAATCTTTCCTCAATCAAGGGCCCAGATTTGTTAACACTTAACACCGTAAGAAAATTTTAGAGGATAATCGATTCTGAATATATATAAAGTCGATTCTGAATATGGGAATGTATATTAAATAAGAGAAATTCATAGACCTCATCAGATATGAAATTGTGTAATCATTTGGTTAAAAAAAATCTCAGCATATCTTAAATAAGAGAAATTTTAGAGGATAAATGTGTAATATTTTGGTTAAACAAAATTATTTGAACTTTTATTTATTATTTATTATTTATGGTTGCATATAGAAGATTCATCTTTGCAGAACCGAGTTTGCTTGGTTGTTTTGCTTTATTTTGGTGATTCATCTTATCTAGTTTAAATTTCTTATGAGTCAATTCAGAATGTTCGCGTGCAGAAGGAGAGGAACATTTGATTCCACATTCAGATGAGTATTCACCTACAACAGTAACAAATTCTGAATTTGCAGAAGGAGATGGAGAAAGATCTGAGTGTGCTTTGTTGTTTTGCTTTATTTTGGCGATTCATCTTATCAAGTTTAAATTTCTTATGACTCAATTCAGAATGTTCGCGTGCAAAAGGAGAGGAAGATTTGATTCCCCATTCAGATGAGTCATTCACCTACAGTAGTAACAAAATCTGAATTTGCAGAAGGGGATGGAGAAAGAGATTCAGAAGTTTCAGGATAAGGAGGAAAAGATTAAGAAACACGTTCAAGAGTTGCAGGATAAGGACGAAAAGATTAAGAAAGAAATTCAGAAATCGCAGGATGAAGAGGAAAGGTTGAAACTAATAAGTTTGTCCAAGGTCATTTTTAGCTTGGACACAATCACTTTGTTGGTTTGAGCTTGGAGTGAAATTATCGGCAAACTTTTGATTAGCTATCGATAATTTTGTGTTTTAGATGCCGCATTCGTTCACTTTTAGTATCCATCTCGATCAACTGGGTTCAGGTGTAATGCAGAGATGCAGTTTTGCAAAAAAATAAAAATAAATTGTAAACCTTATAAATAGGAGAAGATTTTTAAATCCTTAGAAACAATTGGGGATTTTTCTTCAATTTCTATCTTTAAATGTATGGTTGTCACTTGTCCCAAATTGCAAGTGTTTTAGTATTATATTAGATATTAGATATAAAAAAGATTACTTTCAATGAGAAGAAATTATTTTAAATGATTTTCATAACAATTTTTATGATTTTTAATTTACTTTATCAATTATATATACTTTTTTTATTTAGGAAATAATTTGAGGGCTAGACATACCTGACACCTCGAGAGGCCGACAAATTCGGCAGACGACGAACTGTCAAAACGTATAACATAAGAAACCGTTTTTATTTTATGTTTTTTGCTAATATCTATTTTATTTAATTTTATAATATTAATTTGTGATATTATATATATATATATATATTTCGCGTCATGACACGAGGACCATTTCTGTGGATGTAATAGGAGGAGTAATGAGTTATATATGCTGAATACAAACTTTTCTTGTCATTATATTAGATTAGATAGATCGATAGATTAGCCGTGAGCTTGATGTTTATGAATCACCATATAATATAATGGGTTGGAACCATTACCTTCTAGCCTAGCTAGAAGTTCAAAGGGTTTCTAATGCACTTGAATTGCATTTATTGGATAGTGATCTCTCTACATTTTGGCGATTTTGTGCTAAGAATTCGTTAATGTTTGAGTAAGACATGGGGCAAATTCTTTGTAATTAGTATGATTGAGACAAATTATTTCATTATCTAAGAGTTTATGAAAGATCACATCCTAAACATCCACCGATCCTTAATTGTTTGATGTAACCCACCCTTACCTCTGAGGGCTTTTATACCCTTTGAAATCCAGCAATGCCCATTTACAAGTCCAGCCACACAGTGCTTCTGTCAAGGATGGAATCTGATACTATGAAGAATTTGCTGCTGGTAATTCACACATTGCTTGATTTCCTGATACTTGTCGCAGTTTTTCTGCTGTTTTGGCTTTATTTCTTTCATTTTTTCTGTTGCTATGCAGAAACAGTCACCTCCAACAATGGGACCTAAAAGGCAGAACATGTTGTTCTATAGATTTCTGTCTACCATGATATTGTTCTCTGGAATCGTCTTCGTTGTAGCTGCGTTTCTTATCACCGATATCCGAGAGGTACTTGTACATTTCTGTTAGTGTTTTATTTGTTTGGTTTCTGCACTGTTTGGAACAACAGTTTTTTTTTTTTAAATGATAATGGTTAAATTTGCCTGCTGCCACAGAGAGATCAGCTAGTATAAGAGTTGTGTTGTGTCTACTATCTGCCATAGTCTGCACTTCTAGACTGCTGTATGAAGAGACCAAAAAGAGTCCCACGTTGAAAATATAAATGATCAGGCTAGGCTGGCTTATGTGCTAGGCTACTAGCGCACAAGCACCCGTGCACACGACCCCCGTAAATGAGTCCCAACGGACTTTAGTACAGACCAATACGAGTTGTTTGTTTATGGGTGATTTATGGTTCTCATTGTGCAGCTTGTTTCAGGGGGCTTTGTTAGTGTTGCAGTTACAACTCTATCCACCAAGTGTGAGGTCTGTAATCTGTAATAGAAATAAGCTTTGAATTGAAGTTGAAATCTATCGAGTGGCTATCATTCTCATCTGTTGATCTCATTCGTTGATGTCTTGTGTTAGCAACGAAGGCTGCCTCTTGGTGCGGAGTCACTGCCAGTGGGCATTATAGCCAATACATCCGACTTAGAAATGCGGCCTCTATGGGGCTCCCCACCTACAAAGGTTTGTTAAAGGAGTAACTCTTCTTTTGTCTTACCCTCGAATTTAAGTTGAATGTTGGTGTTTTCGTCAAACAGCAATCTCCTATGAGCCTGTTAGCCATGGCTGTTGGCTTGAACCAGAAAGATAACGTCGTTAAGATTGTAGGCAAGGTGAGTAGGTTCCCTGCTTGCTTATCTTACTACTGATCAACCTCCTGAAACTCGTCATGGATACTTGAGATTGATTGTATTCTATTATCGACTTTTCACAGTTCATATCAAGTAATTTTGCGGTGATGCTTTTACATTACGATGGCAATGTTGATGGTTGGAAAGACGTCGAATGGCATGACCTTGTGATACACGTTTCCGCTCCCAAACAGACAAAGTGGTTGGTAACAACTTCATATCAGTACTTGATAAATACCTTACATTCTGTAATTTGTTTTGGTTTCTGTTTTACGAGATTAGGTGGTTCGCCAAGCGTTTCTTGCATCCGGATATTGTGGCTGAGTATTCATACATTTTTCTCTGGGACGAAGACCTTGGAGTCGAGCACTTCAACGTGGATAAGTAAGCAACAATAATGTTTAAGAAACTTGATGAACACTTGTTTTCAAAGCAGTCCAAGCTTACATTTTGTGATCACAATTGCAGCTATTTATCCATCATTCAGAAAGAAGGTCTAGACATATCACAGCCTGCAGTTGACTCGAAGAAATCACGAGTCCAGCATCCGTTTACAGCTAGAGACGAGGGAACAACAGTACACAGGTGTCTATAACAAACTTGCATTATTATTACCTTGTTACCAAATTTTCAGTGTTGGAAAAGGCTGATCTTGGGACTGTGCCATCAGGAGTATTGCCAAGAAGTATTACGGTTACAAAAAATGTTTCGAGCATAGCAGAGATCCTCCTTGTGCCGGGTAACGAGAAGCAACTTATCTTCCTATAGGCCTGAGATTATGTTTGTGTCTTATGATGGATCTGTTGATCAATTATTTTGGAATGAGATAATGACAGATGGGTAGAGATAATGGCTCCTGTTATATGCAAGGCATCTTGGCGCTGTGTATGGTACATGCTTCAGGTTCGGCTTTCGTCACCAAACTAACAGATATTATCAACACTAATGTCTAATGATATGAATATGTGATTTCATTTTCTTCTTCTCCTGCTTCGCAGAACGACTTTGTTCATATGTGGGGTCTGGATTTCCTGATGGGTTATTGTGCACAGGCAAATAAATATCTACCCAAAAACACTTTGATCATTACTTTACTTATCTGGGTTTCTACATACATGATACATCATCCATCATTATTAGCATATATGTCTTTGATAGGGTGATAGATTCCAAAGGGTTGGTATTGTCGACGCTGAATACATTGTACACTATGGTGTTCCATCTCTTGGAGGCTCAGGAAGCAAACCTGAATCAACTGCTTTAGCTGGAAATAATGCTAGTTCTGTGCTTAAGTCAGCACGAAGGGTATGTGCAACAGTTGAAGCATCTTCATCATTTTATTTACAGAAAATGCCAAAAATGAATACAATCTATTCACAATCTTGTATTTTCAGGTGATGTTGGCCTCCGATATCTCCAGGGAACGAAGAATGGTTTGTCTCTCAACCTGTGTATTCCATTTAACTTACTGTTTGTAATGATCAAACAGTTTCTGCATTCTCATCAAGAGTGCCTGACTACACAGGTCCGACGACAGTCAAACATTGATATGCGGGGGCTCTATAAAAGATGGAACCAAGCTACTATAGACGACGAATGCTGGACTGATCCTTACCAGAAGACTAACTAAGCTGTTCTACCATCATTTCGTCTATAACAACGCATTGCTTTACAGTGTTTAATACGGAAATGCAGAGGAACAAGCATCTCATATTGGGCAAAAAACAAAAAAACTGCATCCAGACATCTTCTGACAAAAAATTTCCGAGTCTTGTATCTGATCTTGCTATATATACAACAATATTACTCTTGTCTATAAGTTTGGCAAATTTTACCATTAAAATCAATTTCTCCTCTTTATTATGCACGTCTACGCTTGCTGATGATACCGGAGAGGATTTCTCCGAGCTCAGCCCCAGAATCTTCCTGCACATGATGACCAGCCTGTAAAACCAAACAAGTGTTGTTGTGTTATTTAGGTTGCACAAGGACATACCAAACAAGGCTTACCCTAGCTCTTTGAACTACATGATTGATTAAGCTAACTTGAAAAATAACCAAACTGTGTAATAAACTGGATTTAAACCTAAACTTGAATGATATCTTTACAATATGAATCGAAATACATATAATAAGTTCATAAAATTTTAGTTGTTTGAAGGTACGATTCATCTGATTACCGTTGGAAGTTCAACCAGTTTATGCTTTGAAGCTTTGCAGAATTCTTCCACCCCTTCAAAGCTCAACCATCGGTCTCGTTGGCCCCAACACACTGTTGTTTTGACATCCCAGTTGCTGTCCATGAGTATCCTCGTCATCTCATCTACGAAACCCTGCCACACCAGCCATAAAATGACTTTGAGAGGAGATCAAAGGTATGAAGAAAATCACAAGGCAAGGCAAGACAACAATAGAAGTGTTTTCAACCTTCAGCTGCTTTTTCATGGACCTACTGATTGCATTCAATGCAAAGCCAGAAGATCCTGATGTCAGATAAGGCCTTCTATAAACCATTGCATCATCCTCTTTCATCTTGTACGGACCGCAACTGGTCAGTGCCTTATCACTGGCCCTCAAAGGATCCTGCAAAAGTACTATGTTTATAACGACATTTTAGGGCTGTTTATTTAGTACATAAAATTGATTACCATAGCATATAAAAGGGGAGGGGGTGACTTTCTATCGGATAATGTGTTGCTACGTAAATGCTACCTGTCCGGTCAGATTTGTTACCTGCATTGTTTTGGGACTGGAATTGCGCCAATATTCATCCTCTAAATTTGACCAGTAATACCAAAGTAGCTCATATACTGGCATATAAAATGAAATGTACTCGTACCTGGGAAAATATCTCACCCAGCAAAAAGTTGCTAAATATGGATAGCGATGAAGGCAAGTTGGCATGCTTTGCTGTCAGCTGTATTGTACAAGCATGGTTCAAAATAAGGTTATTGTTTATCTAATTCAACCTCCAAACAAATTTTACAATGAAAATTCAATGATCATTAATAAGTTTATGTGTGAGAACATACAGGGGGATTTAGGAGAATAAGATCATTCACTTTGTCCTGGTGATTGCTAGCATACTTCACAACAACCGGTGAGAAGTATCCCTGAATAAAACTCAGTTAATATGTCAATTGTTCTTTCTCTTCTTCTTTTTGCTCATCATATGGTTTAAAATTTCTATGGCCATCATTACAATACTCCTATTATGATATAAAAAAAAAGAGGTGAATTTTCTACCTGAACGACAAGTGAGACTTTGTCAACAGAAAGCCCATCTATAAGAGATCCTAAGGATGCTACATATTCTGCAGAGATCACCAAAGGAAGATTTATTTCCGACTTCTTGCCAAGATATGCACACCCGTCACACAGAAGAGAGATGGGGTGATTGTAAAAGTTTTGAGGTAAAGCCGTAGAGGTCATGATTTATTACCTTCCATTGTGTAGTCAAAACCGTACTTGGGCTGAGGTTTTTCTGAGAAACCAAATCCTGAAAAAGAGATCAAGAAGTGTATCAAAGGTGACAGGTTCCCAGAGAGATTCACAAGTGCTTTGGTTCATGAATGAAACAAGTTTAGTTTAAGAAATACTCCATATTAAAAGATGTGTGTTTATTTAAACTCATTTCAGCAGCAGATTTAAAGTATTACCTAACCAATCAAAAGCAATGACATGGTAGTCCTTGGCTAGTATTGGAATAACTTTCCTGTAAGAATATGCCTGTCAGCAGCATAGATTGAATTACTCGAATGTTTCTGGTACAGGTATTAATGTATCGAGAGACAAATTCAGTATTACCTTAATTTAATTCAAAACTGCTTTATGGGAAAGTAATTTCAAAGATAAATTTAAATAAAAACAAACCTGTGAAGGGAAACCATGAATCAGCAAAACCAAAGGCTTATCAGTGCTTCCACTTTCAACACAAAACCATCTACACCGAAACAAAATGGAAGGGTCAATTTTGAAATAGCCTCTAGAGTCCTCCAGAACATAAGACTACTCGTTCTACGAAGACTCAAACATTGGCATGACATAGAATTTCCGCCATGATTATGATTTATGGCAGTACCATAGTTTATCTCAAATTTCAACAAAATATGTTCGTTCTCAAATAGATGAGTGCTGATTTACCTAAAAATGTCATCAGACACTTGAGAACTGCTAGCCATTTTTAAACCAAAGATTGGGTCCTTTGCCTTTTCTCCTGCACTTTGGACAGCATAAGCTTTCACCTACATAACATCACATTTAAGTGTATTTTCTGTTAATAACTAGTTAACAGGGATAAAAGAGGCACGTCTCACACCAATACTCACAACAAGGTAAGGACAGAGGAACCCACAGAATACGAAACACGAACAAAAATGATTTATGAGACTGACAAGAGTTAGGATCGATCGGGAAACACACGCAAGACAAAGGAGCGCTTCGACATACGAAATTCCGGAGAGAAAGGAATTCTTCCAGCCAAATGATTCCACTAAGCCTCTAGTAGACCTAAAAACTCTCTGGAAAAGAAAACCAAAAACCTTTTACAAAATCAATATCCAAGATGCATCCCAGCTTAAGATCATTTGAGCTGCCTAATCCTTCCAGAGTCTTCTTTAGTCACATGCACATGATCCCCCGAAAACTTTCCAGCTACTTGCAAATGTGCATATCAGAGACTCAACTAAACATTGAACTCGTTGCTAGGAATGTAGAGACTTCTTCACGCTGGTCGGACATCAAATAATAGAAACTAGTTGAAGAATGAAGATTGTTAAGAGTTTTATTTTTATCCAAGCTGAATTGAGATGTATACCATTGCTTTTTTATTAACAAACAGATGAACCCATTGTTCATTTGAATTGAAATAACTTTCCAATGGTGCATTAATTTCACAGAAAAATAACAGCATTTCAAGTTTCATGAAATTTATTGGAATACGGAGGCAACACTCACCATCTTTCCTTGCTTGAACCAGTCATCAGCTGGGCTTGACCCATCTGAATACTTTCCTGTAAAATGTTAACTATAAAACATAAATGGATACCTTGAAAGATCATGTGTTCCGTTTGGATACATAATCTGGCTGGTTCTTTCTTTCCCTGCCAAAGATAATTTCTAATGTATGTAACAAAACCGGCCATGATGATCATTTCCAACAGATACCTGAGTAGAATTTACCCAAAAGAGTGAACTTTTCTTATGTAATAGATGTATTATAAGTTATAAATACCCAAAAAAAAAAAAAGTATCATTTTCTCATATGCAAATTTTTAGTCTCTCAAATTTTTTAAAGAAACTTCTCTCTAATTTCTGTTTCCATGGCTTTTGCATAACTCAGGTTGAAAATGGTAAAAATCGAAATAAAATTCACCAAAAGCTGAAATAGTTACCTCCACTGAATGAAAATCCATCACCCACAGAAACAGGGGCATCCAAGAGGTAATCCTACACAAATCAAACCTAGGGTTTTCAATATTACTCTCCGGTTTAATTTCAAATCACCAAGCTAAACAATCTAAAAATTAATTAAGCAGCATCAACATATGTCCAGAATAACAATTTGCGCAGAAACAAATTGCAAATTTACCTCCTGGCGATCATCCGATTGACAGCTGAAATCGAAGGATCGTCTCCGGGGAGTTTTGATCGGAGATCTGAGCGATCCACGTAGAGGAGACGAGAAATGAGGAGGGATAGTGAATTGGTAGGTGTGAAGTGGGAGGATCGAGGAATGGATCGACATGATTGTGTTGTGAGAGAGGGAGGTGACGATTAACAGTTGGAAATTGAGAATTTTGAGAGGAAATATACATATTTCATAGTATTTGTTTGGGAAAAAATGGTGATGATAGGGTTTGGTCGGTCCTGGAGCCGTTATGAATGGCGCCCACATATTCAATTTCATATTTATGCCCAAAATACCAAATTATGGAGTAGTATTTAAAATGCTGGCTTGCTATTGGTAAAGGTGTGATATCCGCCAAAAGCACGATTTGTTCTCCGACTTTCAGGGTTGCTAAAAAGTCTAATCCACATCGAATGTTGGAGGCTTGGAGCGGTAAAACAGAGTTCGTGATTACTCCGTAGTAATTTGCAAAGTGATAATCTTTAACTAATAGTGAGAGGATAGTTAATTAGTACTCCCTCCGTTCCAAAATACATGGGTTTTTAGTTTTCAGCACGTTTTTCAAGGAGCGAAAAACTCTATGAAATATTATTTTTTTAATTAAATTTTTTATATAATTTAATACTTATTAGTAAAAAACGTGTCAAAAAAGAAAAGCCCATGTATTATCCGTAATTTTCAATGTGAGAATCTTAATTAACAAGTACCGACAAGGCGACGACCCATGTAGGCATGTATGTATATTGTATAACCTTCGTGCCCTACTATTACCTATTTTTTTTTTAAGGGAAATTCCGTCCGGTACCCTCGTGTTTAAGGCTATTCTGGTTGGTGTCCCAAGATTTTTTATTGTCCAGTTGGTACCCTTAACTTTTCTAAAATTCCGGTCAGTAGCCTAAATCTAGTTTAACCTTAACTCTGTTGAAATTGAACCATGAGAAACCTGCGAACGTTGCCCAAGACAAAGAATGGGTGAAGGGAAATGAGGCACTCCTTAATCAAAGGAGGTACAACGGCTAGATCGGGAAGGAAAAGATGAAGATCTGGCCGAAAAAGAATACCCTTGACTTTCAATCTCAACTTTTGGCTTGATAGAACATCTCCAACCAGATCTGAAATCTTGGGTATTTTAATGAGATTCACCATTTTTGAAGAGAATAGATGTATATGAGTAGATCCAGGACAAGAATTTGTTTCTTGATTCAGATCTGATTCCTTTTGGATTGAAAATTCGAGGGCGACGGTAGGGTTCTGGGCAAGGGTTTGGATATTACTTTTCTTCGCCCTCTCTTTCATTTTTCTATTTTTCGTAATGGAGCAGCTTTCATTTCAAGAGTTAGAGACCACCCATCCCAATGCAACCCATTTGACTCTAAAATGCCCCAATTTTGATCTAGTTTCATAAATTAAATCGAAATTTGAACTTGTAATTTGTGCTTGAAGAATGAAAAAATTGACACTAGTCTTCACCAATTTCTCAACATCACTGTCTTCGTCAATCGAAATCACTCATATCGGTGATCGTCGTCGGTCGAGTTATTAACCGGTCGGAGAGTATATAGGGAGTCTTTGCAAAACAAATTCAATTTGGAGACTCACAGTCACCCACGCCATCTTTGTGTTTTCATTTTTTATTTTTATTTTCGTTTTTAAAGAGAAAGTAAAATAACAGAGTTAAGGCTTTAAACTAAATTTAGGCTACAGACCGGAATTTTACAAAAGTTCAGGGGTACCAATTGGACAATAAAAAACCTTGGGACACCAACCGGAATAGTCTTAATCACGAGGGTACCAAACATAATTTCCCTTTTTTTTAATTAGTAATAATTCGAATGCGAACACACTATCTGAAAGCATCCTATCGGATGAGGCATAAAAGACCGGTATCGAGGTTTAAATCTGGTCCGCTGGTAGAGTAGCAAAGGTGTGCCCCTTATTCGCTACCCGGTTACCGATATGGGGAATATGAGATATTCCAATATTACTTACTCCCTTGAGAAGGGCTTGGACATCTGACATTATCAGTTCTATTTCCCAATGACATCCGACTTGTGTACTTAGATAGTCCGTGATAAATTTTGAGTCTCCTTCTATAATTAAATCGGTTATCTTTAATTCCTTAACTTTTTTCACCCCAAGTCGAAGAGTTAGCGCTTCTGCCATGAGAGGGGATTGTCCACCGATAACATTTTCACCGATGCTAATACGATTACCCATCGAATCCCTAATAATGTATTCTATAGAGCTGTTTGAGGACGATCTAAATGATCCGTCAAAGTTTAATTTGTACTTGCTAGAAGGAGGTTTCCTCCAGCATTAGACATTTTTTTTGTTTTTAGCTTGACTTTTTTTCCCCATTTTGTTTCGTGATGTCCTCATTATCTGTCGAGTTCCATCTGCTAGCTCTTATCCAATTTTCAATATTATCCATAACCATTTTCTTGAGAGCCTCTCCAAAGGGGATGTTTACATTTCTAAAGATAGTTTGATTCCTAACAAACCATATAGTTCACCATTTGATTGCTATATTTTGTTTCATCTCCATTGGTAGAGTAGAGCCAAGTAATTGTAAAATTTGGTCCATGTCCCTATTTTCAGATAGGAGAGTGTGTTTATTCTTTGAGATATTTTTTGTGGGAAATTGCTGATGGAAATTGTTGACAGGGCATTCTATATTTCTATGAATATGTGAATATCATCTTCCGCTAACTGGTTGCAAAAGATACATGTGTTGGGCACTGCAACCCCCTTTTGGGATAAACAAGTAGGCTAAGTAGTCGTGAGAAGGCCTTTTTGTTTTATTTTCCATAAAAAGTTTTTAACGGAGGGGCGTCTACTCTCCAAATCCAAGTAAATTCATCCGATGTTCTTTGTGACGTAGATGAGATTAAATTATAGGCACTTAACATTGTGAACCAACCCTTTTTGGCGGGCCACCAATACAGTCTATCCGCGAAGGGGGTGATAGGCAAGAGGATTTTCCTAATTTCTTCAGTTATAGAAATTGGGAGAACAGAGACAAAATTCTCCCTCCACCATTGTCTTCCTATAATGAAATCACTTACAGAATCATGTGGGTTTATGTTATGTTGAGACTTGAGAGTATATTCTATCTATAATTAAGTGGCGTCGTTGTTACCCAATTGTCTTTCCAAACCTTAATTGATTTCCTATCTCCTACCATCCAGATGAGCCCCGATTTAAATTTTGGAATCAGTAAACTCAGTTTTGACCATTGTCCTCAGTTATAGAAACTAGGAGAACAGAGACAAGCTTCTCCCTCCACCATTGTCCTCCTATAATGAAATCACTTACAGAATCATGTGGGTTTATGTTATGTTGAGAGTATATTCTATCTATAATTAACCGGCGTCGTTGTTACCCAATTGTCTTTTCAAAACTTAATTGATTTCCCATCTCCTACCAGCTAGATAAGCCCCGATTTAAATTTTGGAATCAGTAAACTCAGTTTTGACCATTTCGAAGAGGCATTACCTTTCCTAGTGTAGTTAAGGATGTGGTTTTCTTTTAAATATTTGTATTGTATGATTTTAACCCAGTTATTCTCCGGTTCCGCCAAAATTTTCCATAGGAGTTTTAGTTGGAGTGCTTCATTCATGTCTCTTGTTTTCCGTATTCCCAATCCTCCACCCGCTTTTGATTTACAAATTTTGTCCCAGCTAATGAGCGGACTATTATGTGCGTCTTTGTTCTAGAAGAAGGTTTTGTTGATTAGATCTAGTTGTTTATGAACCGCCACTGGAAGCATGAAGCTCTATGTATTGAGTATAAAGGTTTGGATGATAGATTAGATGCGATTAGGGTTGCTCTGCCTTGTTGTGATAGTTATTTGCTCAGCTGATCTTTTGATTTGTAGATTATTTCACCAAAGGTTTCCTTTGGTAACCCTCCCACTTATGATCGGACATTTCAAGTATCTTTCTAAATTTCGTTCTAGGGGGATATTAAGTATTCCTTCTAGATCTCATGCTCTTGTTCTAGGAATTCCCGGGGTGGTTTGAAAGGACGACTTATGATAGTTTACTTTTTGTCATGAAAATTTACAGTAGTCTTCAATTATTTCTTTTACTTTTATACAGTGAGAATTACTACTTTTAGAAAATATTATTATTTCATCCGAAAATGCCAGAAACGGAACGTAGGGGGCCGTGTTACCAAATTTAAATCCGACGTTGTTGTGATTAGACTCAGCCTCCATCGATAGTTTGCGAGCAAGAACTTCTGCGCCAAGTAGGAAGAGAAACGGGGAAAGAGGGTCCCCTTGTCTCAAACCCCTCGTTGGTTTGAAAAGATCTGTTGGACAATTGTTTACTACAGAGAAGGAGACCGTAGTCACACACTCCATAATTATATCCACAACTCTTTGGTGGAATCCAAATCCCTGGAGTATTGACTTTGTAAATTGCCAATCTACTCTGTTATATGCTTTTTCCATATCGAGTTTTATTGCAGTCCATCCCTTGGAACCTTTTCTTGTATGAAAGGAGTGGAATATTTCATGTGCTATGAGGATATTGTCTAGAATTGCTCTGTCAGATACAAAGGCTCCTTGTAATGGATGAATAAGTTTTCCCATTATTATTTTAACCGTTCTGTTATTATCTTGGAAAATGATTTTATATAAAGTAGAACACAAACTAATTGGTTGATAAATGTGTAGTCATAGAAGGATTATCATTTTTCGATATTAGTTAGGGAAATAAAAGCGTGATTAATTTGTTTTAATAGGTTGCTAGAGTGGAAGAAGGCTTTTATAGCCCTGATGATATCAGAGCCCACAATGTCCCAATATTTTTTATAGAAATCCGTCGTTGTTGTGAGCTGAATCTGCCATGTTTTACAGTAACTTTTATATCGTTTTCTACATACATTTCATGCATTTGGGCTAGAATAGTACAGAATCTATGTACTTTATGTTTATTTGCCAAATTAGGGAATCTACACCAGTTTCTGTTTGATTTCGCAGAATTCGACGCAAATTACAGCAGTTCTGAGAAAGGCCGAAAAAGCTCGGAAATCAACTACCGAAGTCCAAGGTCAAGAAACAGCGGAACTAGCCGAATCAAGCTAGGAGCCTAGATTTACTCGATCTAGAGTAATCTTACTCGATCTAGATGAAGGGTGTCCGAGCCTGTCGAGAAGAGCATGATCGAGGACACTGAGTCAGAGACCACCCGACTCCTGGAAGCCAACTCGATCTCGAATAAACTTTGTCGAGATCGACAACACTGTGATGCCATGTCCGGAGTCGAGAAGCTGTGCTAAGTCGAGAAGCCGAGGACGGAAGACGCCGAGCACCCCTTTACTCGATCTCGAGTTCTTTACTCGATCTCGACAACCCAGAAGCGCCAGTCCGAGTCCGTGCCGAGGAGGAGCTACTCGACAACACCAGGCCAAACAGAAGTCGACATGTCTACTCGATCTCGAGGAATTTCCTCGATCTCGAGGACCCAGCACCGCACCTGTCCGAGCATGTCGAGGTCCTGCTACCCGAGACGTCCAGCGAAGCGAAGTCGATGACCAATTCTACTCGATCTCGAGTAAGTTTGGTCAAGATCGAGGAACGCCATGTCTGAGCCGCGTTACGCGGTTTTGCTTTCCTACGCGCTTTGGGAGTCCTTGGATCCGATTCTATCCAATTTTGGCCGAGATCTATCAACAACTATCAAGTTCTATCTATGGAGAAGACCTATCAACACATGGAAGATATTCTACCTATTTTAGATTTATTTCCCTTATAGATTTAATTCCTTAATTGCATTTATTTATCTTAAAGCCTTTAGATATAGATTTAGATAAAGATAGATATATTCTATCCTTGAATAACAAGGAATAGGAGGCTATAAATAAAGCCTTAGGGGCTGGTTTTTCATCATTCAATTTCAGAGAGAACAAGTAAGTAGTTACAAAGAAAGAGAGAGTTTGTGGCAAGCAAGGTGGAAAAGCGAAAGCGGATTTGGCTTGTTTGGTTGTAAGCTCTCTTTGGTTTATTTTAATGCAAGTTGGTTTATTTTAATGTTTTTCTTGATGATGAAGAGCGAGTAGTCCACCTACTTCTGGGGCTGGGGTGAGCCCGACGGTGGCCATGTTAGTTGATGCGGTAAAAGTTTGATCTTTCTATGCGATTCGTCTTCTATCCCTATGAGCATGATTCTTTTGCGAGAGTTGAAGGTGATCCTTGTTTGTATTATTGAAGCGAAAGTGATCTTAATGCAACTTGGATTAATTATGTGAAAAGGGTTAGTAACAATTAGGGTTTATGCGAAAGCCTCCATATGCCTATTTGTTGATAACGAAAGTTATTTTGATGGAAAACATGATCTTTTATGCCTTTATGTGTTACTTTGCATGGTTATCATTGTGGCGTTGATACCCTGGTTTTGGAAGTTCTTTATATATTGAGTTTATTTCTGTCAAAATCTGCGAATCTGTGTTCGAATATGCAATTTACAGTTTCTGCGTGTTTAGTCGATCTAGAGGAATTCTTTGTCGAGATCAAGTAGGTTGTTGTCGATCTCGAGTAGGGTTTAGTCTAGATCGAGTTGCTTCTGTTGTCGATTCTGAGTTTCTATCATCGTTGTTTTTAGTCTATCTCGAGTTAGCTTTGTCGAGATCGACAAGTCTGTGTTTGCTTTTATTTCTGCTTTCGTTTATTATTTCTGTCTTTGTTTCTTTGTTTCTGTCTTTTCTGTCTTTGTTTCTTTTGTTTATTATTTCTATCTTTATATTTTATATTTTGAACTCGATTTCCTCCTACAACAAATTGGCGCCGTTGCCGGGGAAGCTATCATTCGCGCCTTAGGTAGTCAGATCTCACTTTTTCTTTGAGTTACTTTACAGGTGTATGCGCCGTTCTGGTCAACCACCTGAGTTTGACGGCTTAGACGAACCAGCACGCCTTCTACACATCAGAGCTAAACTACAAAGAGCCATGGCAGCTGCAGAGACACAGGAATAGCTGATCGAGAGGCTCACAAGGGATCTAGCCGCCAGGGATGCTGCTCTCGCCACTGAGAGAGGAGGCAGGCAACAGGAAGCTGAGCGTGCGAGGCAAGCAGAAGCTAAGCTTGCCCTATACCCAACCACTGTAGAGGATTATATGCACCCGACTCTCTTCGTGCCTGAATCGGCCATTCCAATCCCCGAAAATAACTATGAAATTCGCACTCAATTCCTTATTGAAATTAAAAATCATGCTTTTCATGGTAGATTTAATGAATGCCCTCTGCGGCATATTACCAACTTTACTGACATGTGTCATACTCTTTCTGAAGGTACCACCTTGGAATACATCCTAATGAAGGCTTTCTGTTGGTCTCTGGCTGGTCCTGCATTGAAATGGCTAGAGGGACTGAAACCACGATCCCTCACGACATGGGCTCAAGTAAAGCAGGAATTTCTGAATAAATTCTTTCCTCCCGCTAAGACAGCGCTCCTTCGCCAGAAAATCACATCTTTTAAATAGCAGCCTGGGGAGCCACTGGCAAAGGCTTGGGAACGCTATAAGGATCTACTGCGATCCTACCCTACACATGGACATCAACCCTGCATAGTTCAAGAGATCTTCTTCAATTCTCTGGACTTGGCTGCAAAGGACAGAATCAACACATATACTCACTATGAGTATCTGACAATGCCGCATGCTGATGCATGGGCTGCTCTCGACAAGCTGACCAATTATGAAAACAAGTATGGGACTCCAGTCACCTATGAGGAGAAACCCTACGCCAGGCCAGCACCATCCATGCCCCTCTATGAGCCTCTTAAGGAGATTGATCTAGATGTAAGGGAGCAGTACTACAGAGATCAGAATAAGAAGCTCCTCAAACAAGTAAAGTATCTTTCTGTCAACCAACCTTATATTGAATGCGGATCACAAAGGCACACCACTACTGAGTGCCCACACAGAGCAAGTCAGGCTGGCAGAATACCACGAAGAGGCAGCTTATGCAGGGGGTCCCAATCGCTACATGGGGGACCAAAGGTTTCAGCAACCACAATGGAACCAAGGTGCCCCTAGGAACCCCCCGCCCTACAGAGCTCCAGGACATCCGGAAAGGGACCAGAAAAGGGATGATCTAAATACAGTCCTAGAGGAAATACGGAGGAATCATTCAGAAACTAAGCAGTCCTTCAACTCCGCCTACACTCAGATGCAAGGTGTCAACTCTAGGCTTGGGGAAATTGATATATGGCGGAAATCAGTCGATACACAGATAGGCCGGCTAGCAGCAGGAATCCCCAGACAGTCAGGTTTACTCCCTGGATCTTCATAACCAAATCCTAAGGGAAAGACCGGACACATCGCTGTAGTAAAACTCAGAAGCGGCCATCAACTGCAAGAGGCAGAGGTCGGAGAGCAGCAAAACGAAGGAGAACAACAAGTCGACCAGCAACAAGTCGATATCGACAAACACTTAGTCGATCTCGAGGAACAATTGGGTAATCATTCGTCTGCACAGCATAGCAACTCTGTCGCATAAACTGGTCGAGATCGAGAAGAACTTGGTCGAGATCGAGGAAGACCAAGTCGAGATCGAGAAGGCTGCTACACCTCCGACATCTGTTCTGGTTCCGAATGAGAAAAACAAGCTGCCTTTCCCCACAAAATCTCCAAAGGACCCAGCAGAGAAGAAATTTCAGCGCTTCATCAAGATGCTTCAAAAGCTCAATGTCACCATTCCCTTCACAGAAGCTCTCAATAAAATGTCATCCTATGTCAAATTCCTGAAGGAGATTCTGAGCAAAAAGAGATCAATGGCTGAGATTACAGAGGAATGCAGCTATTTGGACATACTTGAGAAGAGGTCAGATCCAGGTAAGTTTGCTATATCCATTGGATTTGGTCCATATAAAATTAATGCTTTATGTGATCTTAGAGCTAGTGTGAGTATAATGCCTTTAACAATTTGGTCCAAGATTAACATAGGTGCCCTAGAGCCTGTGGATGCTAGGCTTTATATGGCCAACAACACGGTGGTCATCCCAACAAGCATGGTAGAAAATGTGCCAGTACAAGTAGGTAAATTATTTGTCCCTGCTGATTTCTTAGTCGTTGATATGCAAGAAGACCCTGCTTGTCCAATTATTCTAGGAAGGCCCTTCTTGGCGATGGTGGATGCCAACATAAGCGTGAGAAAAGGAGTGCTCACTTTCAACATCAACGATGAGATAATTGAGTATTCCTTTAATAAAACTGAAAGGCATACAGGTCCTATGGAAGAGGTAAAATCTATCTCAGCTGGCTACATCACTTGCGGGGAACCTAAGGTAAGAAATATGACCCCTGAGGACCTGGAAAAGAGGGATATGGAGGCCCAGGTAGAGGAGATCATGGCCATCCTAAAGGAGGAAACAGAGAATCTACTCGACACGGACCAAGGTACGTCGTTATGGACTAACTATTTTTCGGATGCCTTGACAGGATGCAAGTATGGGGTCATAGTCGACCAAGATTTCTCGATATCGAGGACTCTAGTCGATCTCGACCAAACCCAGGAGCCTCCACCAGCACCAGCATCGTCGAGCAGCCAAACGGAAGCCAAGCACTCCTCGAGATCGAGTAGAGTACTCGAGATCGACCACGACTCCGTTGACTCGCCTTCACCTTCCTCGACGCTGACTCCACCAGAAGGCCAGAACTCCTCGAGATCGACCAATCTAGTCGAGATCGAGCAAACCTCACCGTCCCCAGCTCCTGCATCAACGAGCAGCCCACCACCAGAAGCTAAAAGTTACTCGAGATCGAGTAATAGTACTCGAGATCGACCAAACACCGTGGTCCCCGATTCCGTTTCTGCGAAGGTAAGCCAAGGTATGGATCTTTCTTCTCCTATTTCCATTAAAGATTTATCTATACATGGGAGAGGTTTGCCTTGGTATGTGCGCTTATGTAGGATATCCAATGATGAGTCCAAAGAGTATGAATTTGGAGACAAGCTCTATGTCTCTAAATCAAAGGATCATTGGTTCCCTAACAAATTCAACAAGAAGAGGATGGGACCTTTCGTGGTGAACAAGATCCATTCTGGAGGATTACAACTGATGGACAAGAATGGAGTCTTATTTGAAGCCCAAGCTACATGGGCCCTGCAGATGCCACCTTGAGCTAAATGGAGAAGTCGGCCTAGCGACTATAAAATCTAGAGCTTGTACATAGACATTTTAATTTTGGACTTTTTCGACATTGCTTTTGTTTGTTTTTGGTTTTGAACACTTTTTGGTTTTTCTATTGTGGGTATATGTCTTCTACACTTTTCAGGTCCATGGATAGAAGCAAGCTATATTCAGACTCGGCCCAGGCGATTCTTTCACTCGAAATTGAGAGGCCCCGCACACCTGTCTAGTGAGTTTCTTTCTTTACCCTTATTTTTATACAGTGAGGACACTGTAATATTTAAGCAATGTTCTAAAAGGTGCTAGGCGGCCGCTAGGCGGCGGGTGGCCGCCTAGCGCCTAGGCGGCTAGGCGGGTGCCTAGGCGGCGCCTAGGCGGACTTAGAACAAACCTGATTATTTCCTTATATTTTGACAAATAACACTTGTCAATAATTCATATAATGTAATAATAATCCATAATATCACTCATAAACCTAAATTTGTAGTAGTTAACTAACACTAAAGTAAATAAACGCAAAAGTACATGTCTGACTAACAACTCTAAACCTCCTAAAATCCAAAACTATAAGTTCGACTAAAAAGAAAATGCATCCCGACATGGGGGATAAAAAAAACCCTAAGTCAACTAATCATATGCTTAAAAGCTCAAATTGAATAATCGTTGGACTAGGCGGGCCCAGGCGGCGCCTAGGCGGGACCAGGCGGTGCCTAGGCGGCGCCTAGGCGGGACTAGGCGGTTCTTGGATGAATTTCCGCCTAGAGGTCCGCCTAGGCTTAAAAATTCCTAGGTCCCGTCCCGCCTAGCGCCTAGGCGCGATTTTTAGAACACTGTGTTTAAGTATGGGGTGGGGGAAAGGCTTACTTTATGCATATTTGCCATATTTGACAATATTTTTGCATATTTAGAATTTATTTCTTTGAATTGCTACATGGCTATTTTGGATGCATTATTGAATTATATGCTTATATGCATGATTTCCAATGTTTGAAAAATGACCCCCATTGAAAATTTTGAGAATGCAATGTTTGAAAAATTCAGTTTGGAGAATGCATTATTGAATTATATGCTTATATGCATGATTTCCAATGTTTGAAAAATGACCCCCATTGAAAATTTTGATTAATGTCATGGAAGCTTTATTGAACTCAACGATGCAAAATTGGATTCATTAGAGATATAGCATGAAATTGCCTAGAAAAGGGAAGTCACAATAAAGTGCATATTTTCTTGAAAACCATGAAAGGAGGTAAAATTTGAAGTTGCTTTTGACATGTTGCATGATAAAAGGATAGAGGACTTTATATTTCCATATAAATGCTCATTGTTTAAAATCCTAGCCTTACCTATGCTTATGCATTACAAAAAAGCCATAATATGCCTTATTTCATACATTGCTCCACATGATCTAAATATTGCCATTCTTTACCTTATCCGGGGATTATGTTGAGAATGATGTTACATTATGGAGATGTTATATGGTGTTTGTGTTGTTGTTACCATTATTGGAGTTTGGCAAGAATGTTTGAAAAATATGGAAAATTTAATGAGTGAAAGAAAATCCGATCACCTCAGGAGATAAAGGTAGATCGACCCTGCTTACTGAGATAATAGTTCGGTGAGATGGGACACATTGTGAGGAGTCCAAAGCACTAAGTATCCGGGGCCATTCATGACACCCAAGTTTGCGACTCGCGAGAAGGCAGTGCTGAGGTTAGAGAGGTAAAAGCATTATTATTGAGAAAAAGCATTATGAAAGGTGATGAATCTTATGAGAAAGAATGTGGTATGAAATTCAGTTTGGAAAATACTCCATTTTCCCGGATCATTAGCACCACATTGCCAAAAAAAATTGCCCACCTTTAGCCTTTTACCAATCTACTCCTTTTTTGAGCTTAAATTAAAGTCCTCTTGATTATTAATGCTTTGTCACAAATGAATGTTTTTTGCATAACCCTCCTTTTGTGAGTAGATGTTGCTTTTGTATAATTGCACATGCATGGATTTGTTACACTAGTACCTTTTCGAGAATGGTAATTGATTGCAGGGTTATATGAGAATGAATCTAATATGTTGAGAGTTTTGATTTCTTCCCCTGATGACAATTAAAAGTATTGCTTGAGGACAAGCAAGCTTAATTAAGTATGGGGTGTTTGTTGTGAGCTGAATCTGCCATGTTTTACAGTAACTTTTATATCGTCTTCTACATACATTTCATGCATTTGGGCTAGAATAGTACAAAATCTATGTAGTTTATGTTTATTTGCCAAGTTATGGAATCTACACCAGTTTCTGTTTGATTTTGCAGAATTCGAGGCAAATTACAACAGTTTTGAGAAAGGCCGAAAAAGCTCGAAAATCAACTACCGAAGTCCAAGGTCAAGAAACAGCGGAACCAGTCGAATCAAGCTAGGAGCCCAGCTTTACTCGATCTAGAGTAATCTTACTCGATCTAGACGAAGGGTGTCCGAGCCTGTCGAGAAGAGCATGATCGAGGACACTGAGTCAGAGACAACCCAACTCCCTGAAGCCAACTCGATCTCGAGTAAACTTTGTCGAGATCGACAACACTGTGATGCCATGTCCGGAGTCGAGAAGCTGTGCTAAGTCGAGAAGCCGAGGACGGAAGACGTCGAGCACCCCTTTACTCGATCTCGAGTTCTTTACTCGATCTCGACAACCTAGAAGCGCCAGTCCGAGTCCGTGCTGAGGAGGAGCTACTCAACAACACCGGGCCACACAGAAGTCGACATGTCTACACGATCTCGAGGAATTTCCTTGATCTTGAGTACCCAGCACCGCACCTGTCCGAGCATGTCGAGGTCCTGCTACCCAAGACGTCCATCGAAGCGAAGTTGATGACCAATTCTACTCGATCTCGAGTAAGTTTGGTCGAGATCGAGGAACGCCATGTCTGAGCCGCGTTACGCGGTTTTTCTTTCCTACGCACTTTGGGAGTCCTTGGATCCGATTCTATCCAATTTTGGCCGAGATCTATCAACAACTATGAAGTTCTATCTATGGAGAAGACCTATCAACACATGGAAGATATTTTACCTATTTTAGATTTATTTCCCTTATAGATTTAATTCCTTAATTGCATTTATTGATCTTAAAACCTTTAGATATAGATTTAGATAAAGATAGATATATTCTATCATTGAATAGCAAGGAATAGGAGGCTATAAATAAAGCCTTAGGGGCTGGTTTTTCATCATTCAATTTCAGAGAGAACAAGTAAGTAGTTACAAAGAAAGAGAGAGTTTGTGGCAAGCAAGGTGGAAAGGCGAAAGCGGATTTGGCTTGTTTGGTTGTAAGCTCTCTTTGGTTTATTTTAATGCAAGTTAGTTTCTTTTGTTTATTAATGTCTTTCTTGATGATGAAGAGCGAGTAGTCCACCCACTTCTGGGGCTGGGGTGAGCCCAACGGTGGCCATGTGAGTTGATGCGGTAAATGTTTGATCTTTCTGTGCGATTCGTCTTCTATCCCTATGAGCATGATTCTTTTGCGAGAGTTGAAGGTGATCCTTGTTTGTATTATTGAAGTGAAAGTGATCTTAATGCAACTTGGATTAATTATGTGAAAAGGGTTAGTAACAATTAGGGTTTATGCGAAATCCTCTATATGCCTATTTGTTGATAACGAAAGTTATTTTGATGGAAAACATGATCTTTTATGCCTTTATGTGTTACTTTGCATGGTTATCGTTGTGGCGTTGATACCCTGGCTTTGGAAGCTCTTTATATATTGAGTTTATTTCTGTCAAAATCTGCGAATCTGTAATCGAATATGCAATTTACAGTTTCTGCGTGTTTAGTCAATCGAGAGGAATTCTTTGTCGAGATCGAGTAGGTTGTTGTCGATCTCGATTAGGGTTTAGTCTAGATCGAGCTGCTTCTGTTGTCGATTCTGAGTTTCTGTCGTCGCTGTTTTTAGTCTATCTCGACTTAGCTTTGTTGAGATCGACAAGTCTGTGTTTGCTTTTATTTCTGCTTTCGTTTATTATTTCTGTCTTTGTTTATTTGTTTCTGTCTTTTCTGTTTGCTTTTCTGTGAGATTTACAGCTACCTAGGATCCGCTGACACGCTTTCTCGTGGATCGATCCTGACTTCCCACTGCTGCATAGGGAGGGAGTCTTGTAATCATTTGCTTGGGCATAATCTGGTTTGATTTATATTTTATATTTTGAACTCGATTTCCTCCTACAACAGTAGTCATACCATCCGGACCGGGAGATTTGTTGCTTCTCAATGAGGAGATTGCTTTTTTTTTGTTTCGCTATTCGTTGGTTGTTGAGTAAGTAATCTATTTTCTTCTTCTGTAATAACCAGGTTGATCACTGAAAGGTAATCTTCGAGTTGGAGGTTTGAGTAAGTTTGTTCCCGACTAAATCTTTTTTTCAAAATCTTTTTGAATTTCCTTTTTAATATTATCATCACATATTATTTGAGTTCCTTCTGCTAAAGTAATTGTTCTAATTATTTTTTGATTTCTTCTTCATATGGCTACCCTATGGAAATAGGAAGAGTTGGTATCTGTTAATTTCAGGTGTTTTGATTTAGCTCTTTGATTCCAATAAGTTTTATGAAAGAAGAGTAGATTTTCTCTTTTTGATAAGAGGTTCTTTTCTTTTGTGTATAGACTTGGGGTTTTGTTTGCATTTTGAATTGATTGTAGTTCTATTAGAGCGTCGTAAACTTCTTGAAGTTGGCGGAAAATGTTTTCTTGCTCCATATTTTTATTTGTGCATGATTTGGGGTCTGTTTGGATTCCCTATGTATTTTAATTATAATAGATGTTTTTAGTTTATAATGAATATATTAAATAAGTAGCGTTTGTTTGATAATTGTACAAAATAAATTATAATTATAAGGAAAAATGACTCAAAATAATACCAACTATCACCTATGAACCAAAAATAATACGAACTAAAAAAAGTCTCAAAATAATACAAACTATCCACCTATGAACCAAAAATAATACAAACTTTAAAATCAACTCAAAATAATACAAACTATGAACTTTTAACTCAAAATAATACAAACTTTTGAAGTTCGACTAGGAGAAGAATCAAAACAAAATATTATTTACCAAAATTACAAAAATATGTGTATATAGTCACATTTTGCAAAAATGCACCCCTTTTATTTTTAAATACACCAAAATCACTATTTATTTATCGAACTTTACAAAAAATCACTTTTTATTTTGAAACTAAATAAAATCACATCCACTTTATCCATAATTATTTTTTTAAAAAAAAATCATATCCTAGAATTCATGTAGTTTTGTGTAATTTATAAAAATTGGGGTTGTATTATGCAAAATTGGACAACCGAATAGTGGGTTTGATGTATTTAAAATATAAAAGGTGGATTTGTGCAAAGTATAAATAAATATAGATTTTTTTTATAATTTTAATAAATAAAATTTTATTTTGAATCTTATCCTAATTTAAGTTCAAAAGTTTGTATTATTTAAAGTCAAAATTTCATTGATTGTATTATTTTTGGTTGATTTTAAAGTTTGTATTATTTTTGGTTCATAGATTGATAGTTGGTATTATTTTGAGTCATTTTTCCTAATTATAATCTATATTTCAGTCTTGCAGACTTAAGGAGAGAGAGAGGGGGGCACTTCCACCAGTTCCAGACTTCCAGTAGACAGAGAGACCAAGGGGCTAACTGTAGTCAACATCGGCTGGGCTTGGAGGAGGCTCATCGGCGCTAATAAGCTTCTCCCGCTTCCACAGTCGATGTGTGTGGTTTCTCAGGTCATTGTATTGAATTGGGATGCCGCCATTGATGTCCTTTTTGCCCTCTGCTCTAAGGACCTTGATGGTCGGAATCCGACTGAGGTCGGGAGGCAGGCGGTCAGCAAGTTTATTGTTGAAGATGAGGAAGTTTTTTGAGGGCTTTGTACTTGTTGGGATCAGTGGGGATTTTCCCGGTATGCTGGTTCGAGTTTAGGGTTAGGATTTAGGGGTTTTCGAGGCTTTCGATATTGAGGGTTGGATTGGGTCGGAGAGGGAGTTTGAGCTCAAATCAATGGCTGTGAGGGAGACAATTCGACCGGTTTCATCTGGAATTGGATCAGTCAGGTTCGCAGTCGAGAACGTGAGGCTGGAGAGGGAGGTGATCGAAGCGAGATTGGGTGGGAACGGGAGGGGCATAGCGATGTAGTCGACGGTGATATGTGAAACAGAGCCTTCACAGAGCAAGCCATGGTGGTCCATTTGCAGGGGGTGGGCTCTTTGAAGCTCAAGTATGAGACCTCATATGGAGGTGAGGGGAAGGAGTGATGCCGGGCAGGAGACCTCTTCAATGGTAACTTTTCTATTTAATACATCAAAGTTAGTTATAAACATAATGAAAGGGAATCCAAACGGACCCTTGGAACATAGACGAGCATATCAATTATAACAATATTTCGAAAGTCTTTTCCCTGCAACCATATGTTTTCGAATTTAAATGGTGATGGTTTGAAGGTAGTGTTTTTGGAGAGGTTAATTGAAATAGGACAATGATCCGAATTTGAAAATGCACCATTTTTAGTTGCCAGGTCGGGGAACATATCAATTATCTTGTGGTGTACTAAAACCCCGTCAAGTTTTTCCTGGATGTTATCTGGACCATTTTGTTTCTTTATCCATGTAAATGGGTTACCAAACGAAGGGATATCCACAAGAGAACACGCATCCTTGAATTCAATCATTCTCTGGAACCTGCCTCGTAACGTCTCTGCCTCTCCATTTTGATCTGAAAGTTGGCTTATTTCATTCAAGTCGCCCATGACTACGCACATAATGTTGTCATTTGGGAGAGGCTTCGCCAAAATTCCTCTTTCTCTGATGGGGGGGGGGGGGGGGGCATACTTCGAAATTCTCCTTTGTGTTTTCATGCTTAATTAACTTCAATAATTCTTGGTAGGTGGATTACCACCGAGATGACTTCATTTATGAACGAGTTTTCATTCCAAAGTAAGACAATGCCCCCGGTCCACCCAGTAGCCGGGGACAAGCAGATGTTTATAAATTCAACGTTTTTCCATAGAGACTCATTGGGTTCACTTTCAGTTTTAGTTTCCGCTAGGATTAACATTTGTACATGATCTGTTGTTCACCATGCATTGATATTTGTCCAAAAGGTTTTCTTTCCTATGCCTCTACAGTTCCAATATCGTATCATCATACCACTTTGCTTTAGTATGGGCAAGCAAATGGTGATCCCACCCATACGAGCACATTTTCTCTTTTATGATTTATCCTAGCTTTTTTATGATTAGTTCTTGATCTTGCTTTTTCAATTTGGGATGTTCATGTATACGCGTGCTCTTAGGAGGGTGATTTGCATTCATGTGCCTATTGATCATTTTAACAAAGGAGTGATGAATGATGGAAAATGAGTTTTTGAAATTTCTGGTGCATGGAGTGGTTAACATCCTTATTATGCACAAAGGCAAAAACAATGGGTTCCTAATTAAGGATTCATTAGATATCCACCATTGGACAAGATTTGTCACGGACCAAATGAGATTACCATGGAACAAGATTTGTGGAGGGCGAGTCTTCATGATAATACTGGGTTGGTAACTTGTGATGGGGTTTCTATTATATATGTTTTTTTAGGAAAGTTAGGCACGGATAAAGGAGGATAAGCTCACATATCCAACAGAAAATGATTCGGAAGAGGAGGCTCACAAGTAAACATGACTTATAAATATTTTTTACACCTGCTAAGATTCTCCAGGATATTTGAAGATGAGCCAACACATAGCAATTGTTTATCTTAGAAGTGGTGTCGGGTGCTTCTTTTATCAAGTATATTCATTCTCTATGAGCAGGTAGTTTAGGTGCCAGAATAGACGAACAATGTTATAAAAGCAAGCTAGCATATATATTATACATTGATTCATGGTACCAAGAACCTTCATTTGCAATGCCGACTCGAGTGCAAGGAAACCAGAACTTACGCATGAGCAGATACACATACATACATTCGACCTGAAGAGGGAGTCTAGCACATCATACATATAGTTATACCTCAGCACACAAATCATACAGTTTAGCTCATACTTGTTTCGATGGAAGGTGAGGTTTTGAACATTTAACATGTACTAATTTTTTAAGGAGATAGATCTGCTTTGATTGATGAAATAAAATTGCCTTTCGTGGAGTAGAAAATGAGAAAGCTTGTTACAAAACATCAACAGAAGAATTTTAGTTAAAGGTTGCAAATGAGTAGCTTATAGTTTCTCAACCCCTCATACCCCAATCTTAGGCTAGATTCATAGACAGAAGTTGGCATAAAGTGAAGATACTTAGCAGATTTGATAAGGTCTAACAATTGCATCTGATCCGGTGCTCAAAGGTCACTTCGATGCTGGTGTGTCTAGGAAGAACGTTGTTGCTGCTGTCCGAAGGGCGTCCGACGCTGCTAGGTGAGTACCATAATCTAGGGTTCGGGGATTTGGAGGTTAGGGGTGAGGCAGGTGAGGATTTGTGGATTTGGGGGTTAGGGGTGAGGCTGCTCATCCTCGATTTGGGAAAGAATTGAAATTGAGGGTTTGTTTCTGTGTCCGAATTCAGGAATTGGGGACTTTGGGTATTTTGAGATTTGGGGGGTTTTTGATTTTCGATTTGAATCTTTGCTTCTTGTTTATATGTGCAATTGGAATTGGATGTGAAACTGAGAGCCTGTTTGTTTATGCAATTAGAATTGGATTTGAATCTTTGTTTGTTTATGAAACTCTGTTGGTTTATGAAACTGAGGGTCTATGCAATTGTTTGTTTCTATGTGCATAAGGTTTGTTTATTTATGAAACAGATGGTCTGTTTGCTTCTTGTGATTCGATTGAATGAGGGTATGCTTATATTCTGCATGATGAGTGCACAATTGATTGGCTTCATAAGCTTTTCTCTGATAAATATGGTGCCTCAAATGATTTTGTACCTGAGAGCATTTTTGATTGAGTACTATAGTATAGGCAAATGCTATGCCTACTAAATTTTCTTGATAGTTCAAGTTGACCACTAAATTATGTTTCTCAAAAGTTGAAAACCTAAGGTATCTTATCTATTAGCAAGCTCAAATTTGAAATTTCAATAGTTGTGTATGCGGAAAACTTTTAATAGTTCAATGATTTACCGTTTGTCAATAAATATACTTCTTTATACTTAATTATGTGCTCAAAATGATCTTGCACTTGAAGAAAATGTTGTATTTGATCAAGGCAAAAACCTATAAGCTAGATGTGCAACATTTTCTTGATAGTTCAAGTTGAGCTCTTATATCACATACTAGTTTCATGCCTAAGATATTATATTTGATTTTTCTTATTATGTCTACTGTAAGCACCCTGAATTATATTGAACATTACCTATTTGTGTTTGAAGATGTGCCCACACTATTTTTGTTAGTTCAGTTTTTTAGAAATTGTCAATTCAATGCCTTATAGATTATGTTTACATTTTTTTCATAAATTTTTATGTCTTTTTGGGTACAAGAGGACATCCAGTGTCTGTGCTGAAATTGGTTCGTGGAACATCACGATTTGTGAAGATGGTTCAACTTCACAATCTGCATTCCTTGGAGCTGTAGAATCTGCTTCAAATTCCAAGTACCCTTTATGTACTCTTTTAAGGACCTATGCCCTATTCTCCTACACTCATCCTTTGGTTTCTCCAACACTGTTAAGGACTTGTGCCTTTTCTTTTCTCATCTAAATGATTTGCTAACAGATTACCTCAATTCTCTTTCCCATTTATATATGATGGTGTTATCTTTTCTATTTAATTTTTGGATTAATGTATCCTAGAAATAGGCTTGTAAGCATTTTGTTAGGATTATCTTTGAATGGAATATCAGTAAAAAAAAACAGATATCCTATTTTGTTAATTAGTAGGTGTTATGTGATTGCATTGATTAGTTTACTAATAGGCTATTTCATCATTAGGTTTGAGGAGATATGAGCTGCTCACATATTTTCATGGAATCAGATGATTTTCCCTTACATCTTGTCTTTCTTTGTGAGAATCAACACTTTAAACAATTTAAGCCTATTAGGTCAAATGGTAGAGAAATGTGCTCAGGCACATAGATGCGGGTTCAAATCCCGCATAGGCTGTATATCAACGGGATTAGATGTTATGTGTAGTTAGGATGAAGGAATTGACGCAAATACTCAACCACCCTTAAAAATATCACAAAACTACTAAAAATATGCAAAGTATAATCGAAATGATCTAGAGAAGGTGAACAACGCATATCACAAGACAAAGGGACACAAATAAATTAAGTATGAAATTATTGTGAAGCGCAATTTAATTGGAGATTAGCCTATGCGAGATTTCAACCCGCATCATACGCGTGCGCGCATCGATCTACCTTGAATTGGTAAATAAAGAGCGTCCATTCCGGGGTTCGAACCGGGGACCTATGGGTACTACCCACAAGTCTTTTTCGGCGAGTCATACCAGAATGGTTCACGCATCGCTCTAACACTTGAGCTAATAGGCTTACAATTTTCTACAAACATATTAAGCACAATTTCTTCCTGTTCGCTCTACCACTTGTTCATGAATGCTGGAAAATTCTAACCCCCAAATTCTAACAGCAAAAAGACAGGCAGAACTCACATATTAGCCGCAGAAAGCTGGTTTTCTAAGATAATCAATCTTGAATCTTGTTCATGAATGATGAAACAACGAGCAACCTACTTTATCTATATACTTCAATCAGCTTCAGTTATATGTACTCTTTTAAGGACCAATGCCTTATAGATTATGTTTACATTTTTTTCATAAATTTTTATGTCTTTTTGGGTACAAGAGGACATCCAGTGTCTGTGCTGAAATTGGTTCGTGGAATATCACGATTTGTGAAGATGATTAAGCTTTACAATCTGCATTCCTTGGAGCTGTAGAATTTGCTTTAAATTCCAAGTACCCTTTATGTACTCTTTTAAGGACCTATGCCCTATTCTCCTACACTCATCCTTTGGTTTCTCCAACACTGGTAAGGACCTGAGCCTTTTCTTTTCTCATCTAAATGATTGCTAACATATTGCCTCAATTCTCTTTCCCGTTTATATATGTTGGTGTTATCTTTTCTATTTAATTTTTGGATTAATGTATCCTAGAAATAGGCTTGTAAGCATTTTGTTAGGATTATCTTTGAATGGAATATCAGTAAAAAAACAAATATCATATTTTGTTAATTAGTAAGTGTTATGTGATTGCATTGATTAGTTTACTAATAGGCTATTTCATCAGTACGTTTGAGGAGATATGAGCTGCTCACATATTTTCATGGAATCAGATGAGTTCCCCTTACATCCTGTCTTTCTTTGTGAGAATCAACACTTTAAACAATTTAAGTCTATTAGGTCAAATGGTAGAGCAATGTGCTCAGGCACATAGATGCGGGTTCAAATCCCGCATAGGTTGTATATCAACGGGATTAGATGTTATGTATAGTTAGGATGAAGGAATTGACGCAAATACTCAACCACCCTTAAAAATATCACAAAACTACTAAAAATATGCAAAGTATAATCGAAATGATCTGGAGAAGGTGAACAACGCATATCACAAGACAAAGGGACACAAATAAATTAAGTATGAAATTATTGTGAAGCGCAATTTAATTGGAGATTAGCCTATGCGAGATTTGAACTCGCATCATATGCGTGCGCGCATCGCTCTACCTTGAATTGGTAAATAAAGAGCGTCCATTCCGGGGTTCGAATCGGGGACCTATAGGTACTACCCACAAGTCCTTTTCGGCGAGTCATTCCAAAATGGTTCACGCATCACTCTACCACTTGAGTTAATAGGCTTACAATTTTCTACAAACATATTAAGCACAATTTCTTCATGTTCGCTCTACCGCTCGTTCATGAATGCTAGAAAATTCTAACCCCTAAATTCTAACAGCAAAAAGACAGGCAGAACTCACGTATTAGCCGTAGAAAGCTGATTTTCTAAGATAATCAATCTTGAATCTTGTTCATGAATGATGAAACAACGAGCAACCTACTTTATCTATATACTTCAATCAACTTCAGTTATATGATTTGCCTGACATTCTTTAGAACAAAGAAAAGAAACTTTCAGAATCGTAGTATCAAGGGTTCAAGGCCCAAGAATTTTTATTTATTTTTTGGAAGATTCATACCTGTGGCGCCTCAACCAAGTACTTCACTAGAGTTTTGTGTATACCTGTTGCAGAACCAAGCTGAGCCAATTGCCTCCTCCTGGAGTATAATATTATGTCAGCAATACAAATAAGGCACAAGGTTAACCAAGACTGTAGAAAGCCAGTAAACAGGGTTTATCAGACTCACATTTCCATTTGTTGTTTCCATAGCAAAGCATATTTATCACGTATGACTATCTTATTTGTCATCCTACAAGAAAACCCCAATGTCACATCATAAGAAATAGGCTAACCGTTGAGAAACCAAAATTACCCATCATAAGAAAGTAGGGATGGCAATTTCACCCACACCCGACGGGTATCCGTCTCACCCGACCCGAAAAAATGGGTGAAAATCTAATATAAAGCAGATATTAAATGGGTGATGGGTGAACGGGTGATGGATCGGGTCGGATTCGGGTGAAGACATTTTCCACTCGTCACCCGACCCATCACCCGATCCGTCACCCGACTTATATGATATAATTACATTATATATATAATTACCAATATAGCCCCAAACCCAAATTCACAATAAATTTCCACTAACATATATACATACTGTATTTGAAATATATTGTCATGAAGTTAGTTGTGCAATTTTTATTTCAAGTATGCAATGTTATTGGCTCATATAATTAAGATGGAAAAATGAATGCAATGGTCTCCTTTTTACCAAGCAATCTACTGTAGTATTATATATGTATGGGATGGGTTTATCCCGTAGTTATTTTATTACTGTATGTATTATTCATTGAGTTTGTTTAGTTGTTTATTGAGTTTAAATTTTACTTGTGAATGTTTACAAGTGTTTGATGGAATATAACTATATTTGTTATTTATTTATCGAAGTGTTTGACGTATGTTTTTAATTATTTTTTTATGTTGATTTTTGACGAGTTGTATTTCACTCGAATTATCACCCGATCCACCCGAATAACCGGTGGGTGATAGGTGGACGGGGCGGGTGAAATATTTGGTGGGTGATGGGTCGGGTAGGGTGAAGGGTTTTGGGTGGTGGATCGGGTGATGGAAGTAGATCATCCACCCACCCGCCGACCCATTGCCATCCATATAAGAAACAAGCAACTGTTGACAGTAAGTTAATTTCAAATGAGACAAATGAATCAATTTAGACTTAAACCCTATATTGAGAAACGAATTTTATTATCAAATCGAATTGCAATTGAGAAACGAAATTTCGAATTTCAAATCCAGCAATTTCAACCTAAACCCTAAGTTTCACATCACAAAAAAAACCCAAAATGCTTCAACTTCAACCTAAATTTCACATCACAAAAACCGAAGGTTACCTCTCTGCAATAGGTTCTCCTCCACCTCCGGTCGCCGGCCGAGGCAATGGGCCGCCACCGCCTTCGCTCTCAGACACAACGCCTCCCTCCTCTCCTCCCATGACAGACCTTCACAATAGCAGCGGCCGCCCTTCTTCGGTTGCAGCAACAACGACCTGGCCTTCGAACACCTGATCCGAGAAGGCGAGTAACACCTTCTCCTCTCGGCGGCAACGCTGGTCTTCTTCGATTTGTCTCCCTTGCTTCGCCCTCTCGTCTCAGTCGTGCGTCGTTGTTCTCTTTCTCCGGCTTTCTTTCTTCTTCTTCTTTTTTAATTGCAAACTAATGGAAGGAAAAAAAACACGGTTAGATTTAACCCAAAAGGGCACGAGGCGAAAAAAAAAACCTACATGGGCACCAGACAAAATATGCAAAAGAATTGTATATCTCGCGAAATATGCAATACCCCAGGGGTACCTCGCGAAATTTCCGAAAAAAATTAATTAGTTAACAAACAATCCTTTTTAATCCGCCACATGGCATATGCGACTTCTCCTTTAGTATTAATAATAATAATAATAATTGATTGATGCCATAATGGGTAGTTTTGTGCAATGTTAAAGTAAATGGATTTTTGTGCAAAATAGAGCAAATAAAAAAAAGGTTTTCTTCATTTAAAAACATGAAAATACGGGTTTTGGACACCAACTAAAGTTTTGCAAAACCTCAATTGCACCATCCAAACTAAAAAAACAGTTGAGAGACATCAGCTGAAATTATTCAAATCAGAGGAGTATCGTACGAATTTCCCTATAATATTTTGGTTAAAACTTTTGATGGATCATTGCATTTGCCATCAATTTGTTCTACAATTTTTTGACAAAGGCAAGGATTTAAAATACTATATAAACTGTTATATGATAAATTAAGAAGCCGTAAAAATAGCAAATAGGTCAACCACCTTAAAAACAACATAACTAGGAACCAGTAAACCACAATCAGTGCACCAAAAAAAAAAAAGTGAACCACAATCAAGAAAGAGGAGATACAAATATGTAACAGAGGCAAAACCAACGAGGATTCTCTACTTCAAACCCTACACCAATCCCTACAACACTTAATTATTTTTTAAAAAAATATATCTTTATAAAAAGGCAAAATTACAAAAAGCCACCCTTTAAATATGGGTGTTTTCACTTAACCACCCCTTAAATTCAATATTACATAAAACCACCCTTTAAATAGTATTTGTTTACAACTCACCACCCATTCAACTATTTTCGTTACTTTATCATTAAATATATTCTATTTTAATATTTTTAAACTCAAATTTGATTGTAAATATATTCAAATTTTGAATTTAAGGGCCCAATTATATTTTAGGGATCATTGCATTTATTTTTAAAAATAATAATCAATAAAGCCTAGAATTATTATCTTAATTTTTGTTTGAAAATGTTTATAAATGTTTAAAACATTATGTAAATTACTCTTATTTAAAATATAAATAAATAAGAGTAATTTCCATAGTATTTTAAAATTCTATAAACATTTTCAACCATAAATTAAGATAATAATTCTAGGCTAGATTTATTTTATTTTTTTAAATAAATAAAATAATCCCTAAAATATGATCAACCCCTTAAATTCAAAATTTGAATATATTTACAATCAAATTTGAGTTTAAAAATATTAAAATATAATATATTTAATGATAAAGTAACGAAAATAGTTGAATGGGTGGTGAGTTGTAAACAAATACCATTTAAAGGGTGGTTTTATGTAATTTTGAATTTAAGGGGTGGTTAAGTGAAAACACCCATATTTAAAGGGTGGTTTTCTGTAATTTTGCCTTAAAAAAATTAAAAAATTATATTCACATTTTAAACAACTATATTTATATGTTTATAAAATTTTATTTGAAAAAATTATGTTTTACAATTTTTTAAAAATTAAAAAGACAATTTTTTGCAAATTCTATTTTTAAAAATTTTCAAAACATAATTTTTCAAAATAAAAGTTTATAAACATATAGATATAGTTGTTTAAAATGTGAATATAATTTTTTATTTTTTTTAAAAGATATATTTTAAACAAAAATAATTTTGTGATGTAGGGTGTGAAGTAGGAGATCTTTGTTGAGGCAAAACACTACCGATCTCCTAGTCCACCTTCCCTACTTCCCTCTATACGTCACAAAAATATTTTAGTATTTATTTAATCTTAAAAAAAAATTTAAAACTTATATTTATATTACTAATATCTATTTTTATAGTTTATAAATTTTAATTTTGAAAAATCATATTTTACAATTTTTAAATTTTAAAAAGGCAATATTTTACAAATTTCAATTATTAAAAAATTTAAAATATGATTTTCAAAATAAAATTTTTTAAAATATATAAAAATAAATGTTAGGAATATAAATATAAATTTTAAATTTTTTTAAAATTAAATAAATGTAAAAAAAATTAGTGAATAGGGAGGGTTGTAGAAAATCCGGCTTGGAGGCAAGGATTCAAGCAATGGAGTGAGCAAAGAGCGGCTAGAAAAAAACAAAAAAAAAAAAAATCCATAAACAACACCGAAACTAAAGAGTGTTGATTGCTACAAAATTGGCACTTCAAATCCCATAGAGTTGCTAAAATAGCCCCATGTAAAGTTAGTTAAATCTTAACCACTCAATTCTAAATAAGTAGTTTAGATTTAAATTAGTTTAACTTTTTTTTTTTTTAGGGTCGATAGGTTTCTACAGGGTAATCCAATCAACTCCACATAATCAAATTGGTTTGCCATCTATTTGTAACTTGGGGAAATATAGGATCTACAACACAATGGATAAAAAAATTCATACGCACACCCAACAAACTCTAAAATCAAATGTATATCCATCCAACAAACCCTAAAACTTGTTTGCCATTTGGAGGGGAACCTTGATTCCAACAACCTGCCCAACAACAGACAACCATGAGACCAGATACTCTTTGGGAGATACTGGGAACTTTGTATGTGAAGCATCAGCCTGAAGAAGCAACCTCATCAGTTCATTGGTTCCACAAGGATGCAGCATAAACCATGGTCTATTCAAGTATGGATGCTCCTGCGATTAACTGAGATGTCAGAAAAGTAACATAATGCACCTAGCCTCCTCTTGTCTTAATCAGCAAGACTCTACCAAATCTAGGATCCAATTTGTCAGGGGTTTTACTTCTACCAAAGTTTGTCAATGGCATATTTCCAATAGAGTACCAAAGCAGAACAATAAATAGGATAATCATGGTTTTTGTCCAGAAAAAGAATCTATCCATCTTCCACAAAGAACAGAACCCCAACTTGCACATTCATGCCTTAATTACTCGTTTTCCATGTCATCAGCATCTCAAGGAAACTACATCCCTTTCATGTACAACATTGTACCCATTAAGAAAATGCTCTTCTTATTTGAATCACTAGGCTAAAAGAACCTAAAGTGAAAGGAAAGCCTTAAATCCAATAACAATTAGGCTACCCTTCCGTGCAGCATAACTTTGTTTCCCCTTAAAATACACAAGTTAGTAAATGCATGAGTTTACTTCAGTGTGTCTTTGTAACATTTGCATGATGATAAAAACAGAAAGGAAAAATTTTAAGCTTACCGCTTGAGTTATAAATGTCCATTTTGATTCTGTAAGGACTTTTGAAGAGTTAGAAGGAAGATCCTTTTCAATCTCATCTAACACCAATTGTTGCCCATCTGCAAAATAGAATACAAATTTTCAAAGTGATATGATCCAGAAGAAATGCCTCAGACCACCTAGTAGCAACTGACAAGGGTATGCAGTATGCACAGTATATAACACAGACTGACACCAAAAACATTAAAAACAATCCATGACCATGGTGATGAAAATCATAAAGGGGAAACAATCCAATAGTGGCTGTTTATAACTGTATCGTGGGACCAAGAATAGAGAAAAGGGTTAAAATAGTTGAGAGTGTTATAGAAACATCTAGAAATAATCTGTCAAGTTTATCAAGTGACTTTGAGGGAGATGTGTTCAAGATACATGCATGTGGGTGACCCTTGAAGGAGGAAGGACAACAGCAACATCCGTCCAGTATATCCCACCTGTGTGAGCAGGATCGGGCAAGTCAAAGTGTACGCACCCATTTCCCAAACAAGTCAAGATAGCGTTTCTCAGAGATCTAGAACAAGCTTAATGAAAGAATACAGAGAAACGTGACCGAATAGAAAGATATCAGATAGAACTGTTCAGATTATCTATCAACTACGTAGTAATTCTGTAGTTTGGTTTCTCACTTGAGGTCCATCTATGGCTCCTACTGTAAATTCCAGGGTTCATCCCTATTTCCATCTGAATCTAGTTTCTCATTGTGTGTTTCAGTGCTTACATTATCGAGTGATTTTTTTGCCGATCCTAACTCTATTAGTGGCTATAGACTTACAGCGTTTAGCACCACAAATGGGAAATTACATACCACGAAGAATCAGGGGTATGAACAATCGAAAAGGAGACTCAGGAACCAGAGCTATGAACCTATGAGCAGGAATCCACCAAAAGGAGAATATATGACAAAGATACAGTATTCGAAAGTTGAACATGCTCATGAAATAGAGACGAACGCATAAATACCAGTACGGTATCCACGGAAATACATCACAGGAACCCTGTACGAACTGCTATACACGATATGAAAGTCATAGTAATGCACTTGAAAGGCTGGCTGCTCAACCTAACATACCAAAACAAGATCATTTGTACAATCCACTGGAATAAAAACAAGCTAATATGTTAATAATATGCAAAATCTCATACTGGTGTTGCATTGTCAGCAAGATCATCATCACTGAAGCAACTGGACTCTCCCAATTCACTATCGTTAACTCCAAAATCAACTACCTACATACACCCCAAAACACACATCAGAAGCTAATTGCAATAAAATCAAACACAGTCAAATATTAAATTGAAGTGCAGCAGACCTCAACAGGCTTAAAAAGAGACATCATCTCCATTGCCAGATACCCATCAACCTATAAAGAAATGAGATGATTGAATCTTCAACCTCCACAACCACAATTACAAATTTACAATTAAATAAACCAAAGGAAAGACTCATATGGGTGAAACCCTAGGAAAAGTAATTGAAGGGGAGGTGATGCTTACTTGGTGGGAAGAAGCCAAAGGAGAAGAATTGGAAACGAGCCATGACCAAGGAGGAAGATGGTGGGATACTCTCTGCCATTTCTCCACAAATCCATGAGACGCGGCGATGAATTCGGCCGGCGAGAGGGTTCCGTCCCAAGATGATGACATCTCTTTCATTTTTGGTCTGGAGAAGTGGAGTTGTTCGGAGAATGTAGGAGAAGACTAGCCGGAGATGGCGCACGAAGAAAGAGATCTCGCCGGAGACACCCTGCAGGAGAAGCTTTGACCGGCTTGAGCCTGGGAGAGTGGGACTGTGGGAGAGAAGAAGCGGAGGAAAATTTTTTTTCGGAATTTTCGTGTGGCGCCCTTAAGGTAAGGCTTATTTCGTATGGTGTACTATAGTTTTACATATTTCGCGAGATACCCTCGAGGTTTCTATAATTTCCGCCTCATACCCTTTCGTTATCTTTTAACGAAAATACGCTAAATGAACACAAAAGAACGCACCTCCAGTTTCAACATTCAATGAGGAGAGGCAGCCATTCGTGAGAGAGGTAGAGAGAGGAAATCGATGAGACATTCGACGATGATGCGCGAGTCCGATGGCGGGGATTGACTATCCTACAGGTAAGTTCTCCCTTCTTAATTTCGTTTTTAGGTTTTGGGATTTAGGGATTTATGGGTTTTGGGATTTTATCAATCGATCATGCGAAAAAGGGGGGTTTAGGGGTTTTGGGATACAACCGTACGAATATAGTCCTTGAATTGATTGTCTCTAGCTTGCTTATTCCATGGATGATTCGTTCTATTAGGGATGGTAGGTAGATGATAGAACAATTCACATTTTGGGATTCAGTTTGGGGTTAGATTTAGTGTTTAATTAAAATGAATTTATTAAAAGTGAAAATGTCTTGAAATTACATGTGCTAATTGATAGAACCTGATATCGATCAACTTCATTTTTTACCTTATGGATGTTATTTTATTGGTGATTTTTTTTCTGATTATAATTTTTCAAAGAAGACTACTAAAATTGCCAAAGAAGAGATTAACTTCAAATATTTCCATTTGATTCTTATATTGTATTATTTATGAATGATGTTGAATCCAATAATTTAATGGAAAGGGTTGCTTGGCATTCATATGTTAGCCTACTATAATTCTACAGCCCCAAGGTAGAGCAATGTCTGTGCGCTTGAACTCAGAGAATAGGTAGAGCAAAAAATCGTTCTTGGTTATGTAACAAATTTTCTTGCCTATTAGCTCAATTGGTAGAGCAATGTGCTTAGGCACAAACATGTGGGTTCAAATCCCACATAGGTTATTTGGATATTGAGTTGTTGTCATAGTTGAAAATATATGAGTAAGCTAGAATTAAGTTCCACGATGATTCACCTAAATAATTGAGTGAATTGGTTGTGCTCTTGATCAAATTAATGGAAATAAGGTTGGATAATTCTAGAAGGAATTGAGTGAATTACTGTTTTTGGCTTTTAACTCATGAAGCAATTAGAATGACAGTAAGCAATTAGAATGACAGTGAGTAGCTTTTTAGTTCTGACAGAAATTCTTCAGTTAAGTAGAAATGAATATGTCATATTTCTAACAGAGATCCCATAAGATATCCACTATCAAATGGTTTATTTGGTTCAGTGTGCCTTATTATGTTGCACTTGCACATAATCTTTTATGGAAGTTCTTTCTTACTTTTTTTTGGCTTTATAGCAGTTTGTGACTCTGCCCAATGGCAAGGCTACTGCTCTAGTATATTGATAAGTCAACATGAATTGTCACTACATGTTTTTAATTGTGTTAAACATCCACACGCATGTTCTAACTTCTGGTTGAGGTGGTCGTCCGCTCACTTTCTTTGTTCATATTCTGCTTTATCACTCCCTCACGTTTATGATACGTTCTCCACTTCTCATTTTGTTCTGATAGCTTTTATCATTCATATTGATATGGATTTTTCTTTTATCCCCAAGTATTTTTATATATGTTGAACTTATGGTTGCTCCTTTTATCCTAAAGTATTCTGATGAAAAAAATAAAACACACACAATAATTTACTCATGGCATTGTGCGCGGTTGTGAACAGTGGTGTTTAAATGTAAACTCATGGTGTTGTGGGTGGTTGTCAAGTACAAACACAGAATGGAAGTTTAAGCTTTGAGTATTGACTTTGCTGTCATAGCTTCAAAAGGTACAAAATGCATTTTCTATCATAGATTAACTTGAAAACTCATTCAACCTTTCAAGAAACAATGCTATGGATGCCTTGGTTTGTTCTAGTATTAGATTAACTTTGCATCATTTGTAACTTCTATTAAAAATCCCAATGGCAAGGCTACTGCTCTAGTAATCTCAAACACTCAACAATCTTGTAATTAACTCAGATGGGCTTGAGATCCAATCCAATTAAAGTACTACTAAAAATCCCCAAACCCTAAATTCAACTTTTCTATCAATTAAATCCCCAAATCAACTCACTAAATCCCCAAAACCTAAATTTCATAGTTTTAAAAGAAAAATCGAAAACATACCTCCTCGCTTGAACCAATGATCGCCGACTCCACCTACCGATCTCCACCCAAGCTCGCCACCATCAGGTTCGTCTTCCACTCCGTCCTTCGTCGACCTTGAGCTCTTCCCTATCCGGTCGTCTCCCTGTTTGCTCGAGTCGATGGTTTGCGGGAGAGAGAAAGATGGAAAGAGGTAAGGGCTAAGATTGTACTCCGTAAGAGGCAAGCATTTAACAGAAAGTTAACGTTTTTCATTAATAAGTAACGGAGGGGCACGAGCCGAAAATTGTACAAACCTTAAGGGTATTTTGCGAAATAAGTAAAACTTTGGTACACCATACGAATTACGCTATACCCTAGGGGTATTACACGAAAATTCCGTTTTTTTTTTTTGAGGAAATGGTAGTGATTAGACCAAAAAATGGGCCTATTGGCTAAACTAGACATATACCTAAAAAATTGGCTAGGGGTAGAAAGTGATGTATTTTTGCAAATGCAAAAATACCACCGGCAGTGGAGGTAGCAGGTGAAGGGGAGTTGAGCAGCACTGTAGCTCCATCTTTTGAAAAAAGAGAAATCAGGAGGGGGGTGTTGGACATGGGGTGTGGCTCCAATAAAGTAGGAAAAAAGGGGGGCATTTATGAGGGGAAATTTCAATGATTGAATTAAGGGTGTCAATCAACTCTTAAAAAATCTTGATTGATGAGTGTCATTCCTTATTAAATGCTCTGCAAAAAAGGGAGCCAACATAGGAGACGAGTGGAAAGGTGAGGGAAAAGCATCACCTTCATTTATGAGAATTGGACACGTTTGACTTACCAAGAGAACACATTTGTCTTACCAATAGAAGATATCTGTCTTACCAATAGGCCAAACTTGTCATACCATACATGGAAATTTTGGAGATAATATGGAGGGGATTGTCCGTAGCGATTTTGGCGGGATGTCCGTGAAATTTTGGCGCCAAAACAGGGTTCTTCATTGGGGGAAGAGGGAGAGCATCTGTCTGATCAATATGGTACAGTTATCTGACCAATAGCATATAGTTATCTTACCAATAGGCTTAAAATGTCCTACTATACCTGAAAATTTGGAGAAATTTGGAACGGATTGACCGTAGCTGTTTTGGCGGGTTGTTAGTGTAATTTTGGCGCCAAAACGGGGTTCTTCATTGGGGGGAAGGGGAGAGCATTTATGAGGGGAAAATGCAATCATTGCATTGATGGGTGTTCCCCAAGCACATATATAAGCTTGAGAGAAGGATCTCAAACACCCCAACATGCCCTGCAAAAAGTGAGGCAGAGCAGGAGATCGGTGGAAAGGACGGGGGAAAAGCCACACGTGCATCCGAGGAAACGATACAGTTGTCATCCTACCAATAGTACAGTTCTGGCCTGCCAACAGTGTTTAACTGTCTATCCATTCCAGGAAAAGTGCAACAAGCTTGTTGGTGGCAGTGACAACGATGGGTAAGTCATCATGTACTGTTATGTTATCTTACCCATCGCTGGGAAAAGCCACACATGATGACTTACCCATCGTTGTCACTGCCATCGCTGGTACCAGTCACTGTCGAGGACTTCTATGTTCCTCTTTCCTATATCAGAACTACCCCCAGGCTGATCCTCTATTCATGTGGCGTACCCCAGGTGATAGGGTATGTATCAATGTCGTGTGCGGCGGTTGGTGGGCTCCCGGGAGTGGGAGCTTGGTGTTTAAGGTAGAGGCACGTACTGCAGCTATGGTGGTGGTGGACTACCTCGTAACTCATCAAATACGTGGTTTTTACTATTACGATGATAAATAGCCTATTAGCTCAATTGGTAGAGCGTTGTGTTTGCACACATAGATGTGAGTTTGACTCTGACATGTGCTAATACGGAGTGTGTGTTCATAAGTCTCCGATATATTGTGTTGTTGTAAAGTCAATTATGCATTTACATATTTCCAATAGTATAAATATATCTTACCATTAGTGTGCATCTATCCTACCATTAGTGTCAAGTTATACAGGAATTACTGAGTTTCCATTCCGATTCTACCAATATCGTTGTTTTCTCCTACCATTAGTTTTCATCAATCTTACCATTCTGATCCTACCAATAACGTTGTTTTCTTCTACCATTAGTTTTCATCTATCCTACCATTGTTGTGCATCTATCCTACCAATTTAAATAGCTTTCAATGAAAATAAAGCTAGAAACCGTAGCAAATTATGTTCCACATTTTTCAGAAAAACAACCAAGGGTAGAGGGTTTCCAGTCTACAACAGAAGATGAAAGAAACCTAAGTAACATTATATCCAAGGGTAGAGGCTCTATTTCGGTCGTTCTAGCATTGAATTAGATTGGATTCATGAATTTTGATTGATAGAAATTGGATTGAGATTGGGATTTATGCATTGGTAATTGAGATTGAGATTAGGGTCAATTCACGCCTCAATGATTACTAGTCTGGGATTTGTGGATTGGTCAATATTAATTCTACTTCTTTGCCAATAGTACAACTATATCTTACCATTCAAGTACATCTATCCTATCATTAGCGTCAAGTTATACACTTAGGAATTTCGGTGATTACATTTTTATCATACCAATATCGTATATTTATCCTACCAGGTTTACAAATTTGTCCTACCACTAGTCTTATCTTGCGTCAGCAGCATCCAGTTTAACCATCAGCTCGTGCTTTTCATGCTGAAGCTCAATGTTCTTACGCTGTGCGACATCCATCTCGAGCTCTTTGAAAGCCTTGAGCTTCCTCTCAACCTCAGCATCTTTCCTGTAGGCTTCCTCCTCTTTAGCTTGAAGTGCACTCACTTGTTGCTTTGGAGGCAAAAGATGGCCCTTAGTCTGATTAGCTTCAAGCTGAATTTGCTTCTGCAACTCCTTGAATATGGATATTCTGCCTCTGATCAGGAAATCATCTTAACTAAGATATTCTAAGCGATCCTGCAAGATGCAAAAATATCTCTTACATCGGAAAAGGAAAATATCTAACAAGCTTCAAACTTATGAGAAATTCTCTGTAAGATAAGCAGCTAAATGAAGCACTCGTACGTTTATAACTTCAAGTATTTTTTTATTAAAGAATCGAGATAATACTAAACTCTGAAGCCCAACAATCTAGCAGAATTACCATCATCAAAGTTTCTAATCACTTATCCAACTGAATTAGCAATTGGACCCTGTGCAAGGTAAGGCTTTATCTCCGGTGAATTCAAGTCTATCCTACCAACTGGTCAAGCCTATCCTACCAACTGAACAAACCTAGCCACCTCAAAATTACAAACGGTCCTTTATCGTCCAAATCCACTTTTAGAAGAAAAGATCATCATTGTTATACAACTATAAGTCTATAACACATCAGTATCCCTATCCCTCAGCCTAAATAAAGTGTGATTAATTCCTCCTTTGAGCACAAGTAATAATTCATTCAGCTAGCGTTTATAAAAAAAAGCATTACATATCCATTGACGAGCAAGACAATAAATCGTCAAAAAACAAACATCTATTTATATACAAGGCCAATAAAGTGACCAGAAAGTAACTTGGAGGAATTATAAGCAGGACAACTTTCCCAGTTTATATACAACCACCCTTGTGGTGGTACTCACTAGTGACTACTCAGTTTTACCCTCAAACCATACATATGGTTGCAATATGCAATGCAACATCAAATCAAGACAACAAAGTAAAAGCACTCAACCACTAAAAATCACCCTCCTTTGTACAAATCGGTCACACTAAAGCGCCATTAATCCTACAAAGAAGTTACTGTAAAATGTAAATAAGCAACTCAATACTTGATAAATTACTCACTTGAGTGTAAATTAGATTATCATCTTACCAGTAAGATCTTTAAATCCTACCAATAGTTATAAAATATTTTACTAATAGGGTGTATATCTTCTACCAATTGTTGGCACTAAGAAATTTGACGTTCCAATGTCTTTTGACGCTAGTTAAAGCAAATTATCATGTCTAAAAAGAAGTAGAAAATGGAAATGATTCATAAATTGCCAAATTGTGAAGTACCATATGCAACCAATATCATTCAACAGTTAAAAAAAGGAATGCAAAGCTCTAGATGGTTAAGTAATGCTTTTGTCTCTTTTGTATCTCAATTTGGAGTGTGGCTCTTAGCCTTTGAAATGAATATAACCCCTTATCAATTTTTGGAGCATTTTAACTGAATTCAGTTTTTTATTCACATAGTTATTCAATTTTCTCTAAACTGATGCAGGATTACAATAGGTAATAAGTATCTCAATTCGGAATGAACAATCAATGCCTACTATCATTATAAAAGACTCACATAATTCAACAAAGATACAACTAATCAGGGCACTAAGAAACACCATGAAAATCTGATTAAATTCATCATAAAAAATCTTACTAACATGGCAAGAGAAGTAAATAGTAACAATTCAAGCAAAGAGAGAATACCTTAGCAGCTGGGTGTGCAAGGTCCAGTTCATGCAGAATAGCATTTCCATCATTATAAGTAACCACAATTCCTGGATACATCATTTTCATCATTAGTAACCACTTTTCCTAGTTTTAAATCGGTAATTCAACAAAGATACAATTAATTTCGCTAGAAATCGGGACAAGAAAAACTTGAAAGATCATTAAAAGCTGAATTCAGTTTACAATTGAGAGATCCAACAATAGGATCACAGGTAGAAAAAAATCGCAGTGGCACCAAGTAAACAGATCCCTTTGTAATTCACATAGATGGGCTTATTCATAATCTCAGTAAGGAACGTGATTTCAAATTAGAAAGGGAATAGAGTGTACCTGTATTTCTCAGAAAAGGGCCAATTGAACTCCGATAGCAGCAGAAGGAGGACCAGCAACCATAGATCTTGGAAGCGTTGGAGGAGGACCAGCAGCCATAGATCTTCCATTGTCGGAAAGATGGCCACCTCTCGCGAATCTATTATGATGAGAAGGTGGAAGATCATCATCCGTCCCTACAATTCTCACACGCAATTTCAAACCCTAAACTATCAAATTCCAACTCAATATCAAATCTTAACCCTAAATCATCAAAATCGAATCTAAATCCGTAAATAAAGAGTTTAGGGAGAAGATCCATACCAGAAGAGTTGCAAAACGAGGGATTGAAATCGAAAATAGAGGGGATGGGGGCGTTTGGTGCGAATCTGTGAAGAGGAGAAAAGGGGCTGTCGTCCGCTTTTCGCACCTCCCTGTCGCGAGTCGGGAGTCGATCTGGAATGAGATCGATTCGTCGTTCTAAGTGTTGTCGTCCTCCGCCGTTGCCAGGACCGAAGCCTTCGCCGCCGTCCAGAGCTTCCGCCGCCCCCGTCGCCGCCGGCATCTGCACCTTCTTCTTCCTCTGTCTGCTTTTTGCACCTCCCTGTCGCGAGTCGGCAGTCGATCTGGAATGAGATCGAATCGTTGTTCATCCGCGGGGCCCTAATCGTGTTCTCCAATGGCGCTCACCCAGGATTTGGCTCGAAGGAGGCAGCGAAGCCTCTCTCATCTTTTCTCTTCCCAGGTCACCTCCTACAACCGGTAATGAATAGTTCCAAAAAACCTGTTGTTATATTTGCTTGGAGGTAGAGAGGTTATTTTGGGCCAATTTTTTGGCTTGTGGTCTATTTGTGCAATTAGGCCCATTTTTTGGTCTAGTTTAGCAAATTGGCCTTTTTTTTAAGAGGGAGGCTAGAGGCAAGATGTCGGAATGGCTACTGACAAGATAATTTCATCAAAATTACCACAAGTTCTTTTCATTTTTTCCGAACACATCGCAAAAAGACTCAAAACTCTTTTTTCCCGAATTGAAAGATTCAAAACCTAAATCCGTCGAACGGATTTTTTTGATCGAAAACATCCTAAAATTGTTGAAATTAATCCAAATATCAATTGATCGACACACGAATGGGTTTATCGCTCGCTTTACATGATTATCGAATTGCGATTTTTGGTCTTCGTTCGAAACACCGTCGAAGGAAGGAGCTCGGAAGATACGAACGAGGTTCATGAATAAGCTCGGCAGGTTTAGATGAGGTGAATTAGTAACCTCGGCGCATAAAAACGAGGTTATGACGGAGCCTCATCGAGTTTTTCTGAGGTATATAATGACCCTTTTGAAGATCTTGTCTAAAGCCCCATTGACATAAGCCGAGCTCAAAAAATAACCTCGGCTTCTGTTGTTGAGGTTAAGGAAGAAGCTCAGCTACTGTTGTTGAGCTTAATAAGGAAGCTCGGCTTCTTTTGTTGAGGTTAATGAGGGAGCTCGACTTCATTGACACGTAATGCATAAATTCATTAAATTGTGTAGAGATATGTGTGATGGATCTTTTTATAATGCAAACTCATATGCTTCTAAGAATGAGACATACTAAATGACTAAATCAGTTTAGAAAATGTTGTTTTCCCCACTTCTGATTGCAACTCTCAATGACTAAATCAATATCATAACTTTATCCAAATAGTAAATTAGTTGTTCTTAGACATTAAACAAATTAATGCATATTTTAATGTTTTATCTTACAGTAATTGTTTCAAGTGACCACTTCCCACCTATTCTTGTATAAATATATTGAGATTATTTATGATGAGCTTTAACCGCTAAATTGTTATCAAATGTATAGTTTTTCGTGCTTCATACTAATATTTATATTTAACACAACAAACTTTATACAATTAACCTTTTTCTTGCTTCTATTGATTCTGAAATTTAATTTATTGTCATTGTAATAAAGAAAGATGATGTTTATTCAAATTAATCTGATATATTATGATTTCTAATATTAATTTTAAAATGATTAAATTAAATAAATGAGTAATGTTAATCTAAAAAGGAAAATTGGTGGGAAGTGACCACTATACATTTGATAACAATTTAGCGGTTAAAGTTCATCATCAATAATCTCAATATATTTATACAAAAATAGGTGGGAAGTGGCCACTTGAAACAATTACTCTAAGATAAAACATTAAAATATGCATTAATTTGTTTCATGTCTGCTTAAGAACAACTAATTTACTATTTGGATAAAGTTATGATATTGATTTAGTCATTGAGAGTTGCAATCAGAAGTGGGGAAAACAACATTTTCTAAACTGATTTAGTCATTTAGTCTATCTCATTCTTAGAAGCATATGAGTTTGCATTATAACAAGATCTATCACACATACCTCTACACAATTTAATGAATTTATGCATTACATGTCAATGAAGCCGAGCTCCCTCATTAACCTCAACAAAAGAAGTCGAGCTTCTTCGTTAAGCTCAACAACAGAAGCCGAGCTTCTTCATTAATCTCAACAACAGAAGCCGAGCTTCTTCCTTAACCTCAACAACAGAAACCGAGGTTATTTACTGAGCCCGGCTTATGTCAATGGGGCTTCAAACAAGAATTTCAAAAGGGTCATTATATACCTCGCAAAACCTAGAAGAGGCTCCGTCATAACCTCGTTTTTATGCGCCGAGGTTACTTATTCACCTCGTCTAAACCTGCCGAGCTTATTCATGAACCTCGTTCGTATCTGCCGAGCTCCTTCCTTCGACGGTTTTTTCGAACGAAGACCAAAAATCGCAATTCAATAATCATGTAAAGCGAGCGATAGACCCATTCGTGTGCCGATCAATTGATATTTTGATTAATTTCATCGATTTTAGGTTGTTTTCGATCAAAACAATTCGTTCAACAGATTTAGGTTTCGATTCGGGAAAAGGCAGTTTTGGGTCTTTTTGCAATGTGTTCGGAAAAAATGAAAAGGATTTGTGGCAATTTAGGTGAAATTATCTTGTCAATAGTCATTCCGACATCTTGCCTAAAGCCCTTATGTTTTTTTAAGGGAAATTCCGGACGGTACCCTGAGCTTATACCTATTCCGGTTGGCATCCCACCCTTTTATTTTTTCCAAATGGTGTCCTCAAACATTTACAATCTTCTGGCACGTACCCCCCTCTAAAATGACCAACTTCGTTACTACTTACCATTAACAAAAGGAGATATATGTTATAATATTATCTTGTATTATTATATTGGGATGGATAAACACTAAAAACTTTAGTTCTCTTTATATATACTCTTATATAATGGGTCTTTTGGAACCCTAATGAATACATCAGTTCATTCTCTTTTTCTTCTCTATAGTCTCTCTATTATGACACGTTATCATCACGATACCTTCCGAACTAAAAATTAAAGCCCGATTCCCTTTTTCCATCAATCTTATGTCTCCATCGACTCCATTGAAGAGAGAGTGAAAAGAGTCGTAATCAAACCAAAGCAATTAAGGTTGCGCCAACCTAAGCAATACAGGCTTATATCACTTTTTATCTTTGGTTTCAAATTCTATGATTTGTTTTGTTTAGAGTATATCTTACATCGCACCATGCAACCAATGCAATTGAATCTCAACTCATGAAGTGGTTGAATCGAATTTGTAATACATCTTGAGTTGGATAAAATAATTTCAAACCCTAAAGTGTTTTGAATCAATCCAATTTGTAATATCACCTGAAGCGGATAAAATAATTTTAATCCCTGAAGTGATTGAATTTATCAAAATTTCATATCCCCTGAATTGGATATACACCAATTTCAAACCTGAAGTGTTTGAATCAATCAAAATTTGATATCCCTTGAAGTGGTTATACACCAATTTCAAACCCTGAAGTTTTTTAATCAATCAAAATTTGATATCCCCTGAAGTGGTTATAAACCAATTTCAAACCCTGAAGTGTTTGAATCAATCAAAATTTGATATCCTCTAAAGTGGTTATAAACCAATTTCAAACCCTGAAGTGGTTGAATCAATCAAAATTTGATATCCCCTGAAGTGGTTATAAACCAATTTCAAACCCTGAAGTGTTTGAATCAATTGTAATATCCCCTGAAGAGGATAAATAATTTTAATCCTTGAAGTGATTGAATCAATCAAATTTCATTTCCCCCCTAATCCCTATTTTGATTAAATCAATCAAATTTGTAATATCTCATGAAGCGGTTTGAATCAATCAAAATTTCATTTCCCCGCTAATCCCTGATTTGATTAAATCAATCAAATTTGTAATATTCACTGAAGCGGATAAATAATTTTAATCCCTGAAGTGATTAAATCAATCAAAATTTCATTTCCCCGCTAATCCTTGATTTGATTAAATCAATCAAAATTTCATATCCCCTGAAGTGGATATAAATCAAATTTCAAACTGAAGTGTTTGAATCAATCAAATTTGTAATATCCCCTGAAGTGGGTATCGGTGAATCAATTGAATTGTATCTTGTTTTTTGAATTGTATCTTTTTTTTTTCAACATCCGTGAAAAACTCGATCGGGTTCTTGTTCACCAACAGGTTATCGAAAAATTTCCTAATATGATCACATATAACGGAGCTTTCTCCACCTCAGATCACTGCCCAATATCAATATCTTTTGAGGTCGACTCTACTTTTAAAGCTCCGCCCTTCAAGTTTGAAAATGCCTGGCTACTTCGAAAAGATTTTCGCAATATAGTTAAACAATCATGGAGGGCCAATTGCCCGGGATCTGCCATGTTTCAATTAATGTTTAAACAAAAAATCCTTAAAAAGAAGGCAAAGGAATGGAATAAAATGACTTTTGGAAATATTTTCCGCCAATTGAAAGAGGTGGAGACTGAGCTCCTAAACATTCAATCCACTGGCCCGAGGACAAATGTTCAAGCAAGCTACAATAAGGAAAAGTGCCTCATAAAAAAGAAGGAGAAGCTTTTACTCTTCCAAAAAACTTTTTGGAACCAAAGAGCCAAAACCAAACATCTTAAGCTCTCGGATTCCAACACAGCTTATTTTCACCGAGTGGCGTCGGGGCGAAGGCATAGGAAACAAATACGTAACATCGCTTCTTCCAAGGGAACTTTGGTTGTAGGCGAGGAAAATGTCCGGAATGAGATTAAAGAGGATTTCGACAAAAGATTTAAGAAAGAACCGATAGACGACATGCTCCTAAACGAGTTGTTGCAGCTAAAACAACCATCAATTACACAGGAGGATAACAATATCCTTGTGCAACTACCGTCTAACATGGAGATTAAAACTGAAATTTTCAATTTAGGGAAAAATAAATCTCCGGGTCCTGATGGCTTCACAACCGAATTTTATAAAAAATATTGGGATATAGTAGGTACATCCGTAATCCGCGCAGTTAAAGGTTTCTTCCATTCCGAAAAAATGCTTAAACAAATAAATCACACATTCATCTCCCTTCTCCCAAAAAGAGAAAATCCGACAGCCACCTATCATTACCGACCAATCAGCTTATGTTCCAATATATACAAAATTATATCCAAAATCTTGACTGATAGAATGAAAACGATTATTGGGAAACTTATCCACCCTCTGCAGGGCGCTTTTGTATCTGACAGGGCTATTCAAGATAATGTCCTGATAGCTCACGCAATTTTTCACTCCTTCAGATCTCGGAAGGGTCGTGAGGGATGGTTAGCAATAAAACTAGATATGGAAAAAGCATACAATAGAGTCGACTGGAATTTCATAAAAAAGGTACTTGGGAGATTTGGTTTCCACGATAAATTTATTTAATGGGTTATGGAATGTATCACGACGGTATCTTTCTCAGTGTTAGTCAACAACGGTCCTACTGACCTGATCTTCCCGTCCAGGGGTCTTCGTCAGGGGGATCCGATTTCCCCATTCCTATTTATTTTAGGTGCTGAGATTCTGGCCCGGAAGCTCACAGCTGAGGCAAGACTGGAAAAAACCCACATCAGCTTCCCGATTAGAAAACTTGGCCCTCGGATTCCGTTCCTCTCATTCGCAGACGACATCATAATCTTCGCAAAAGGTGGTTTGGATGCTGGGCGCAAAGTGAAGTCGATTGTAGATTCATACTGTAAAGTTTCGGGCCAAAAGGTCAATTACCATAAATCTAGTTTCCAAGCTACGAGAGGCATCCCTAACCCTAGGATCCTAGAACTGCACAACTGTCTTAATATTACAAATGAAAACTCAATAGAGAAATATCTTGGTTGCCCTATTATCAATGGGCGTGTGACCAAAAATACTTTCGAAGAAATCATTTGTAAGTCTAAAGAACAATTGAGTAAATGGAGGGCCAATGCCCTTTCTCAACAAGGACGCGCTATCTTAATCAACTCCAATCTTTCCGCTAAGCCACTACACTTTATGCAGAATTTCATGCTCCCTGCGACGATGCACAAAGAACTTGACCAGATAAACCATACTTTCTTTTGGAACAAGGATCTTCAGTACCACCCACTAATTAGTTGGGATAGGATTTGCAAACCGAAGCATTGTGGGGGTTTGGGGATTCGGAAATCTAGTGAAATGAATATGGCTCTCCAAATGAATCTTCTTTGGAAGATTCTGGCTGAGCCTAGTAATGTATGGGTCTCGTTGATCAGACACAAGTACCTTCGCTCTGCTAGCATTTTCGAATACAAAAAAATTGGGTCAACCTCCTGGCAATGGTCTAAGCTCACAACTCTAATTAACAAATTTAAGTCGGGGCTTATTTGGTCTGTAGGAAATGGAAAATCAATTAAATTCTGGACTGATAATTGGATCACAACTTCTTCCTTGTCATCCATGGAAGATTTCCCTCAATATTATAATAAAGAGGAGATTGTCAGCGATTACATCATGGGGGGAAGATGGTGGAAGGAAAAACTCCAGAGCGCACTACCTAATTGCTTGGTACGTGAAATTCTAGACATTCCGCTACCCGCCTCGCAATTTGAGGACCGGTTATACTGGTGGCCCGATAGGGAGGAATGGTTTTCCGCTGCTAGTGCATACAAATTGATAACTGCTCAGTCAACACTTCTCCCTAACAATAACGTCTGGATATGGAAGGCTAATATTCCCCCGAAGATTAAAAATTTTCTTTGGAAAGTTTCACAGGATGGCCTTCCAACTGCTTCTAGGCTATCCTGTCGGGGGACGTCTGTCCCGACCACCTGTTCTTTATGTAATGGGGGCCCCGAGGACGAGGTCCACCTTTTACTAGAGTGTTAGTTTATACGAGCGATCCATCAATTCCCCCCCCCCCCAAGTCCAATCAACTATTGCTTGCATGATTGTCCAGTCTCGGGACATCAAGCCCATTATGTCATTTATTGGCAAGAATCTTAACTCATCGGCGCTGGAAAGCCTTGCCTTCTCTTGGTGGTCTACTTGGTATATTAGGAATCAATATTTGTTTCAGCGGGTGGCCATTCCGCAAAAAGACAAAGTATTACGTCTGATTAAATTGCACATAGACAACTGGAAAAAGACATCTGTGGTTGAGGCTGATTTTGAGGAGGAGTTTAGTCATTTTATCCCCAAAACTCCAAAACATAATAAAAGACAAAAAAATGTTTCTTGGCGCAAGCCACCGTGGGGTACGTTAAAGCTCAATTTCGATGGATCATCACTTACAAATAACGATAGCACTGCCGGGGCCATTATCAGAGATTGGGAGGGACAACTAGTATCAGTGTGTCACAAGAAACTAGGCAAACAACGTCCTCTCACTGCGAAAGCTCTCGCTCTCAAAATGGGAATCCAACACGCTCGTCAACTCAATATAGAGAATATTCAAATCGAAGGTGACTCTAAGATAATCATTGATTACCTAAATAGGAAAACCAAATGCCCTTGGGAAATTGAAATGATCCTTTCTGATGTACAAATCCTGCTATCGAATGTGAAAGAAGTCTCCTTCCTTCATGTTCCTCGTATGGGCAATAGAGTGGCTGATAAGGTTGCACACCTTTGCCACTCTGCCCGAGGAGTCGATATTAAAAATGATTCAGGTCTTCTGGACCTCATCCGTAAGGATGCTGCCGGGTAGAGCCTTCTCACCCGAAATCTTTCCTAATCAAAAAAAAAAAAAAAAAAGGATAGTTAGCTCCCGAAGGAGGTTACAGCTATAGGAATCAAAGAGATATCACTAGACAGACAATCATACTCAGCAAAAGAGTTCATTAGGGAGAGAGACCAATTAGCTAGAGAGTCGGCCGCCGCATTAGCCTTCCGACGGACGCTACAGATCTTCACTTCCCAGTCCAGCTCACCAATCAACTTCCGGGACTGGGCGAGCAGGTGATAGTCCGGATTCGGACCCAATGAATCGTCACACAGCAGATCTTTAATATTAACCGATTCAGTTTCAAGAATCAAACGAGTCACACCCATCCGTTTGGCCATCTTTAGCCCATGAAGAGGAGCCCAAGCCTCTGCCGTTTGCGCCTTGCAGAGACCACACTTAAAAGTAAAGGCTTGGAGCAGTTTTCTCGTAGCATCCCGAATCAGCCCTCCACCACCAGCAAGGCCGGGGTTGCCCTTCGACGCTCCATCGACATTCAATTTCACCCATCCCGCAGGTGGCGGAATCCAACTTTGCCCTGTCCTGTCATCGCCTTCATCTCTGTGACGTGGTGTTTCATTTATTGACAGCGCTGCTCATCTTGTATCACGAAATAGACGGACCTGGTTAACCACTCTCGAGGGCAGGCCCTTAGATGTGTCTTTGTTCTCGAACACCAGCACATTGCGACACTTCCATACAAACCACAACATATAAGCAAAGGTGGCGCTCCAGCTGTCCTCTTTACTCATATTCGACATGATCCAGGTACTGACGTTGAATTGTATCTCTTGAAGCGGATATTGATGAATCAATTGAATTGTATCCCCTGAAGTGGATCAATTAATGTGTTTCAACCCCGCTAGAGTTAAAGCTAAGTGATGAATTGTGTTCCCTGAAGTGAATCAATAGAATATTTTTTTTATATCTATATATCGGTTGATTGAATAAATTAAATTTGTTGTATTACCTGAATTTTGAGTTCACTAAAGAACCGACAACACAATACTCATGAAAATTGGGATCGGTGAAGCTACATGGCGAAAATACATATACTTGATTCGAAAACATGAATATTGAGAAAAATCGAAGATAAGTGATTATCTCTGCATGTTGATTGAATTTATATGTTCAAGCTTGGCTATTTTTTTTTCCTATAAAAGTCTAATGCTTTTGGAGACAGTTTCATTGTCTTTTGTCTTACCAATATACTCCGTATATGCTATGTGACTCCATATGCAACTAATATGACGGTTTTTTTTTGGATTTCTTAAATGTATGTGAAACCTGAAACTTTTACTTTGTGACAGTATTCATTAATCATTACTATATATAATAACTGATCTCTAACCCTTGAATAGGTAAATAAAGAGCGGTCATTCCGGGGTTCGAACCGGGGACCTATGGGTACTACCCACAAGTCTTTTCCGGTGAGCCATTCCGAAATGGTTAACTGATCTCTAACCCATGATCAGTAATATTTGTATGTTTCATATGTGTATTAGCATTTAATTTTCTTTAATTAAATATCAAAACTTGAAAGCAGGTTTGGTTTATAAATTTAACTTTATTTCTTTACTCTATTCAATTGAGTTTTAATATTGAGTGCATTTATGGTGCAAGTTTATTTGATTTTGAATATGTTTTCAGCATAAGATATGATTGTTTAGAGACATACATTTGCTGAACTCTTAGGTAAAAGGGAGATCTTTTTATAACCTGCTCAATCTATTCAATCCAACTTTGATCAACGATCATGTGTTAATTGGAATTCATATTGCGTTCATTGGTGCTAAGTTATTCTTATTCATATGAGTTAATCATTGCTTGAGTATAGTTTAATTGATTTCCAATTTCTTCTCTTTTTTTTTGTTGGTCAAGTTCCGATTTCTTCTTGTTGGTTTAGCCGAATGTATATATATGGGTATATATATAGATATATAAACGGACAAAACACAAAGGAACTAACCTATCTCATCCCTGTAGAGATGAACCGATAATCTCATCCCCGAAAAGATGATGAACCAATAATTATTTATTTATATTGTATTTATTTAATTTGTATGTTTTTTTTCCTTCTTATTCTTCATCTCCCGAAGCAGATGAACACTATATCTCCTGAAATAGATAAAATTGTTAAATTTATCTCCTGAAGAAGATAAAATAATTTAACTCATTTATCGTGATGTTATTTGTCATTATTGTCATTCAAAACGTTTCCAGAAGAAACAATTTACCATGAGTTCTTGATCAAAAGTCTTATTAAGAAATTAAATGACATGTTGTAGATGAAAATTGGGGAAAATATTCACTGCAATCCAGTAGATTGTGAAGTTTTTCAACCCCAATATAAGAGCTTGTCGACTCTAAACATGACGGTAAAGTAACCCAACATATTGTGAGGCAAGTCGATCATGTCTCCTCAAGAGCCTGAAGACTCTATTGATAGATGTTTTTATTTATTTATTTATTAACTCCCGAAGAGTAAAGAATTTTACAAACTCCAGAAGAGTATATATATATTATTGGTACTCTTGAATAAGTACATGGAATGTGGGTTTTTATTAAAGTCGGAACTGTTTTAATTTGGCTGGTACAAATAATAGAAGTACTCATGTACATAACACGATCCGGTTAAGAAGGTGATGCACTTCCTAACTATCCTCTAAGCATTGTCTGAAGCATGCCCTTCCGGTAGAGGGTGTGAAAGAGGTTATGGTTAAGCGCTTGACCAAAGTTATTATTGTGGCTTATAGCTAGGTCTGTTATATGGTTATTTCTAAATGTCTTGGAGAACATTATAAATGACTCATACCTGAAGTATGACATCAATGAAAGTTCTGACAATACCCCTTCAGTTGCATCTAAATTAAATAAATGGATCACCATATACAAAGTTCAATGGTTGAATATTATGGTTTTATAAGTGTCAAACAACTTTGAAAACCCGAATTTTTCTCAAACAATCATGAATGGAAAAACAAGGATAAAACCATTCCGGAATGGCTCACCGGAAAGGACTTGTGGGTAGTACCCAAGGTCCCCGGTTCGAACCCCGGAATGACCGCTCTTTATTTACCAATTCAAGGAAAAACAAGGATAAATACTCTATAACTCCAGAAGAGCATTGATCTTGTTACCTAAAGTAACAATGACACATATGTATGAATTGACATGGTATTAAACACCAATATCTCATTTGACTAGCCAGAAGCAAGTCTTACATAAATGAGAATGTATATATATATGGTTTATTTGACACTCATTCCCATTGAAACTTATCACTAACCAGAAGTTAGTTAATGAAAAAATATTTTTTCTTTGTGGCATCCGGTCACTCATGTGAATCAATGATGTGTGGGATCATTGAAATTCACATAGACACCCACTAAGAGGGACCAGAAGATCCTAGGACCTGAAGATCCTCAATAAGGGTGACCAAACATATATGGTCTATCATCTTGGCAAAATCAACAATAAGACCATCTATATTCAAAGTAAATGCAAAGTCTCTAATGTCTCTTGAATGGATTCAATGAGACAGCTACGGAACACTATCATATAGACTAGTGTAATTCCAAGATTACAGATGCCTCAACACTTTGGTCATATGAAACATAAGGTAGAGAATGTTATTAAACATATTGTTGAGCATACGATAGCTCACGACGACCCAGAAGAGTCGTTGCTCAAATGGGCCCATGCATGTTTGCATTTCGAATTTGACACAATAACATCTCCCTAATTATCTCCAGAAGAGAGCATGTCATTCAAAGGTTTTGAATAAGCAGCATATGTTCCAAGACGTACCTCCTCCAAATGAACTACAATGAGACCACAAATAAGTTGGATGATACATGGGCTTTGAGTCCCTATTGATATCAAATACCTAGAGCTTTATAATGGTGATCAAATGCTCGGTATTTAGGAGGAGAGGAAATGAGACAATTAAGAAAGAGATTGCACAAAAGCAACTTCTCTATCATTTCATATCCGCGGATAAATACAAGTGAACCAGAAGTTCAATAAATGAAATAATTATAAGGTTTAGCAAATATGTCATTGAAGCATTTACTAAAGGCTAAGAAAAGTCACAGATACTAGCTCATTTGGAGGTTCCATAAGTAACTCCGACTCAATGAATATCAAGTGATTCTCAAGTACACCAGAAGTGTTAGAGATCACTAGGCTCTTTGTATATGATTCCCCAGAAGTGGAAAGAGCCTATGAGAATATGATGATCACCAAACAAATGGATGTCGACATCGAAATCATAGTAAAAGAGCTAGAAATACGCAATTTATGTAAAGATGGATTCTTTAACCATGATGAAATTGGACCCGTAGTTCCAACACCGAAAAGTGCAACATCAATTGGTTTTAAGTGGGTGTTCATACAAAATAAAATATAAACTCAACTTGATTGCACAAAAGCCGACCTATCAAAGGTTATATGGAGAAGGTATTCACCAGAAGTGAATATAATTTTGGATCTAAATCTAAATGATGAACGTGTTACTTGCATACGCATATAAATGAAAGGATCAATTGAAAATGTCTTAAGCATTAATACCAAAGCCTCGTCATATACAAGTGATTAAAGATCCTTATAAGAGTACCAGAAGTACCTATAATTGTGAAAATAGTGACATTGCATTAGGTCCCGAAGTACCATACAATGTTGTACTCTTTTCCTTGATCTTGGTTTTTATCCCATTGGGGGTTTTCCAAGTTAGGGTTTTTAACGAGGCAATTTAGGCACCATTTAATACACTAGATCACCCATGATCAAATGACACACTAGGTCCTGAAGTACCTTATGTTTGTGCATTGAAAGCAACTCAACGCCAACAAATGAAAGTCAAGCATTCGAAGCCAATTGTAATATATGAAGACATCTCAACTTATACATGTCAAAGGCAATGTTGAGACTCGGCTATGCAGCTCATACAATTAGCATCCATCAAGAAGTTCAAAGAGCTTACCCGAATGAGAAGACTACAAGAAGGGTGTTGAATTTAGGGGGAGTATAACCGCACTGCACTCTTTTTCCCTTCAATCAGGTTTTATCCTACTTGGTTTTCCTGAAAAGGTTTTTAACGAGGCAGTATCACCGAAGCGTATCACAAGTCATTTGTATTTTTCATTGGTCCTAGTTTTGGTCCCATTGGGTTTTCTAGGCGAGGTTTTGAATATGGCAGTTCTATAATATTTAGGGATGTTTATCCAAGGGGAAGTGTTATAATATTATATTGTATTATTATATTGGGATGGATAAACACTAGAAACCCTAGTTCTCTTTCTTCTACAGTGATTCAACCAAGGAAAAGGGGAGCAACATCAAACCTTCATCAATCCCCAACATGGGGGACACCACCCTCTGCAACCACCCAACCACACCATCACCACCGGTGTTCCCAATCTCTATCGACTGCAAAAACTCATCATCCGGCCACGGTTTGTTGGCCTCGTCTCTGCCCACTTCACCATTGTCGAGGGAATTGTTCTCCTCCTCAGATTTCCTCTTGTTATCACGTCGATGACGACATTGACGACTACTTCACTAATCTAGATCTACTTCATTCTACTTTGTAATTGGGGTTTATCCTAATCCTTTTTTCAATTTTATCATTCACTCTCTCCCCCTTAGGATTGAACCAAAATTTGTCAATATGGAACTTTGATTCAAACGGATCTAGGGTAAAGGATTGAAATTATCTCATATCTAAATCCTTTGGGGGATTAGTGATGACAAAAATTGGGGTTGGGTTTTGGTGCTCCTGCTTTAACCTCTTTCCTGGATTTTTTTTCATGCCCCTCACCCTCAGACTTACACATGAGTCTGCTGTCTGCGAAGTGGATTTATAGATCTTTGTTCTTCTTCTCTACAAGTCTGCAACTGTGGATTTAGGAAACCAGTTGTGGCTGGTTTGTGAAATTCTTGATGAATCTCCTACCATAGATGCTTCAATTGTTGTTGATCGAATTCATTGAAAAGTGACTAATTTTTTTTTTTGGAATGGACAGCTAAGGACATGGAATCTATCTCTCCGATATTTGATGGCTTGTTGTTTTGAATTTTTTTTTTTTGTTAATAGTAACGGAGTTGGACATTTTAGAGGGTAAAGGGTACGGGCCGAAATATTATAAAAGTTTGAGGAAACCATGGTATAAGCTCAGGGGTACCATTCGAAATTTTCCTTTTTTTAAAAAAAAATATATATTTGGGAGGGTTAATATGCCGATTCACTTCCTAATTCGTTCTTATAGAGGAGGGTTAGGCCATGCACACCCGACAATATTTCTACTCTTCTCGTAACTCACTTTTTCTCTACTACATCAGCATAAACACACTCCTTTACCTTTTTAGTAATTCCACCCACATTCGTGCATCTCACTTCCGATCCCTTCACCCACTTTTTAATCATTTTGATTTTTAATAAATATTTCATAATAATAATTACAATATTATTATTATTATTATTTAAATATTATTGAAACCATATTTTCCCAACAATTATATAAACAATAAGAATAACAGTCCATATTAAAAAAAAAAAAAAACACGTCCCAGTTACTGGCTATTTCCTTGGAGAGCGTCCTTGCTAGTGTTCAACCATGCATTCAAGAGTAGCTCATCTTCCTGCTCGGACCATTACAAAGAGAAGGGCGAAATTTGTTGTTGAAGAGAGATAAAACTAAGGGCGTGTTTGCGAGCGGAATTTTTTTTAGAGGTGGAGACACTTTTGGGGTGGAGATTTTTTTGGAAGACAATCTCCTGTGTGTTTGGTTGAATAGATGGGTTTTTTATTGGAAAAAGTGAAAAGACAAAAAAAAAACCCTCACATTTACCCTCTTGAATCAAATTGAATACAGGTAGAGTGCATTTGTGCAACTCAATTAATTTCATCAATGAAAGTGAGGCATTACAATCAATTCTTGGAATTGCATCTCAAAGTCAAGTATAAATAAACAAATATTGTTTTCCTTAATCAAAGAACATGTGAATTTAACACGCTCGGACAATGTCGAATAGTGCCGCAAGAGGAGATAAAGACTTGTTGGAAGGTCCTGGTGCCGCAAGCTCGGTCAGTGCTGCCAAAGGAGCAAGAATGCAAAAAATCCGGTGTAGAAAAAACGATATAGTTGATCAGACCGGCGTGGCCTCTACACTCGCCAAGGAACTACCCGGTAGCCGGAGAGCAGAGCTTGACAAGGTTGGACGACAAGAACATTGCCATGGCCGACCAATCTTCCCTTCAATTCAAGCAATCAAAATGCCATTAATTGGGAGCCGATAAAAAACGGACGAGAAGAAACAATTGTAGTAGGGAAGGTTGCCTTCACCGCCAAATAATTATATCTTCAAGCAAGAAGGTTGCCTTCACCGCCAAATTATTGGGCTAGGGATGGGTGGTCGAGGACGACGAAGGAGGAGGGTCGTCGAGAGGACACCGGACTAAAGGAGGAGGGAGGAGAAGCAGTGATGGTTAAAGGAGGAGGGAGGAGAACACTGAAGGGTCGGGGGCAAAAAAGGTCCATCCGGGGTGGAAAAATTTCTCCACCCCGTCCACCATGAAATTGAAAATGGCAAAAATGGGGGTGGTACCACCCCCTCCACCCCGTTAATCCCCATCTCCACCACCTCTTCCATCCCCGTCCAAATGGCCTGGCTCGCACCTCGAAAAAATATTTACAACCCTTCCCACCCTTCTCATCCCCTCGCAAACACACCCTAAATGGAATGGATGAATTGTGAACAATTGGGTACGTCTATTTATAGCAATTTTTTTATTACCAATAATCAAACTTAGCCTATATGAATAATTTCATTTAGTTATGAATACATAATTTTATCCTTTTTTTTTACTCAAACATATGTGAAATGGGTGTTTATAGATAGATAAAATTAAACTCTATTCAAATATATATTTTATTTTAGAAATATATTAAACAATTACAAAATTAATTAGCAAATAATTAAGTTTGTTGTCGATCAAAAGAATTAAATTTGTTTGAGGCACATGGCATGCCATGGCCTGATTTCAATTGTCCAGCATACAATTCCAAGTACTGCCGCTTCACGTGCCTAGTTTGGAGGGAATTGAAAGGTGTGCCCGGGTGCCGCTTCCATTCCAAGTGTTGCCACTTCTACAAGAATAATTTTGCCCGGCTCTATGACACACTCTTTTATTTTATTGTTTATTTAGGCCACCTGTACTCCAAGAACACCTTCTGCCATTTGGATGTGGATGGCCTTAGAAACTCCGAAGGTAATAGAGATCTAAGATTCGTTATGTGTCTAAATTGAGCCACCTTATCCACAACTTGATTCGCTTCATAGAAAATTTGATGGCAAGTTGTTTCGTCAAAACACTCTGATGGATAGCACCACATACAAGAAAGAGAATTAATCACCGTGAGCTTATCACCTTAGAGCCCAATCCATCGGTAGCTCAAGTCTCTACTCGTTGAAAGGCCGGAGTGGAGAGCATCTAAAATGTATTGGGTTCTAAGGTGATAAGCTCACGGTGATTTAAATGGTCTGCCTTAGGTCATATGAAGACATTGATATATATGAACAACAAACTAAGGACAATTTGAGAAGTGGAGGATAATGATGTCCTCCTTAAGGATAGAAGGAAGGTGCCCCATGGTCCACGAGCTCAAACGAACGAACATGATTTGCATACGAAAGAGTCAACACGACCTAAGTGAACAATGACACAACTAGTATCAACAGTCAAGCCACATATGTAGAAAAGAGCACACAACCCATGCGCAATGGGGCACACCCTGTGTGGGCCGAGTTTCCGTGAAATGTCAATTTCTAACGTTGTTGTTTTCCGACTTTTATTGAATTATTTTTTCGGGATTATTTTTAGAAGTTAAAAATATTATTTTAGGAATTAATTTGAGGGAGTCCTCGTCCTTATCGAATTAGAAATGGATTGACTTCATCGAATTCTAAGTTTAGTTTTTATTTAAACGCTTCTTATTTTCATTGTTAAACATATCGATTAAATATAATAGGAGATCTCTTAACAAAGTTGATAACTGTCGTCTCCGCAATTCATTCCAATAGAGTGAGAACAAGCATCGAAAATAAAAAATACGCATGCAAGGTCGAGCCCCCCCCCCCCCCCCCGATATGATATATATCTGCCATCTCTTCCAAGCACCGGACAAGCCGTCATGTATCATTAACTATCAAGGCCAATACGGAACCATAGAGGGAGGCGCTAAAGAATTTGGATCGACCATGGTAATCTCGAACGATGTAGCATGCCCCAATGACAACTTGGAATCGTCAAAGTTTATCTTAAAAATATCATCCACTTGTTTGATCCATCTAAGATTTTTTCTGCATCTTTATGTTAATTCTAGTCATACTTCCTTTGGTTTCATTTCTTCCCAGTGCAACATTTTGGAGTCCTACAATTAGATCTGTCAAACAGATCGGGCGGGTCGGGTTTAAGTCGGGTCATCTCGCGTTCGGGTTCATTACGGGTAGGGTCATTTCAGATTCCGGGTCATGAAATTCTCAACACATACCCATATTTAACGAGTTCGGGTCGATCCAACAAGTCAAGAGCGTTACTCATCCAAAAAAATTTAAATGTCATTTACTATTTATACACGTTATTTAAGGATGATGAAGATAGGTCAAATATCAATTTTATTATTATTTGTTATGACTACATTCTTTTTAGTTCGAACTATGAAATTATATATAATATATGCTATCAAAAAAAAAGAAATTATATACTATATATGCTATCAAAAAAAAAAGAAATTATATATAATATATAAACTGCTATTTTATATAATTTTTATCATCCTATCTTAAAACCATACATGAATAGTAAACGACATTTAAAAGTAAACAGATGCACTATTAGTAATGACTATTTACATAGTTCCTAAGCCTATAATTGTTATATTACCCTGATAATAGTTATATTGTTGAAAAGAAGTAATTAATGTCGCTACAATAGTAATATGTATTTTTATATACGTACATTTTGTAATCTCAAATTATAAAGTAAAGTTGATGATTAAAAAAACTCAATCCTAATTATTATTAATAATAAATTTCAATATTAGGTTAAATTGTAATTTATTTATGTTTTTATTATCTTAGAGCTAGACCCAATGGGTGACCCACGGGTCGACCCAACCCGACCTAGAAATTTACGGGTTAAACGAGTTCGGGTTACTTCGGGTTTTGGGTTGAAGTATTTGCGCCAAAACCCACGTTTTACGGGTCGGGTTGGGTTGGGTCCTTGGATCGGGTCACGTTTTGACAGGTCTACCTACAATTAATGTATTTATTGTCGTATATACATTTTTTATTGTCTTTGAATTGGTCTATCTAGTTCTCCTCATTGAAGACAATTTTATTTCTAACTAGGCAAGTCATGCCCGTGCTACGCATGGGACATATAAGTTTTGGTATTTTTTAGGATTATTTAAGAATTTAGAGAAAATTTGCGCCGAAGGCGCAAATTTTCGGCCAAATTAGCCAAATATACACGTTTGTGTAAAAATTGCAAAAGTATACATCTCTTATTTTTGAAACACAAACACCCCACCCCCCCCGATACCCCCCCTCAACTGCTCACTCCCTCTCTCTCTCTCTCCCATTTCTCACACCCTCCATTGCGGTTTTCACTCTCTTCAACTGTTCTTCGACGATTTCCTTCGAGAAGCGACATTTTCCGGACGTTTTCGTGCTCGTTTTCGTGTGTTTTTGTTATGTTGACAGGGACCTCAGCTGATCTTGATACTTACAAATGCAAGTTTGATGTGAGTCTATGAATTTTATATAGCAGTTGTTGTCATTGTGTCTGCCTCAAATGCTGACATGTGCTTTTGTATTCAACATGTATACATTTTTTTTACAGAAATTGAAGTTTTGTATTCCATATAAAGAACGTTTCCATGCCAGATCTAATCTATACTGTCAGCCTGGAGTTTGTGACATTATTAAACAAGAGTTGCTGCCTTTGCACTATAAGATGTTGAAGGAGAGTTTTCTGGGATGGGTGCTCTCCCAGGGCAACAATATGACTGTTAACTTCTAGTTAATCCATCAAATGATGTTGCGGCAGGTTAAGACGAAGAAGAAGAAGGAACCCTGGTTCAAAGTTGATGGACTTATAGCTCGTTTTTCGTTGGCTGAGTTTCATGTAATGACTGGTCTTCCATGCGAAGACCGTGTCTGCAATCCTCCGAAAGCAGTGACTTTTTCTGATTTTCTTGGGATGGATAGATGCTCCCATGATGATTTGATGAGTTGTTTCCGACAGATGAAGAAGACGTCGAAGAAGAAGCTAATTATAGCGAGGTTGTTGCTCATTGAGATGGTTGTATGTTATAGGCGGATAGACTATATCCCTGAGGAAAATCTATCACTTGCTTGTGATGACGAGAAGTTTGGACAATATCCATGGGGCAGACAGTCCTATGAATCTCTATTGAAGGCCTTGAAGAAGTCAGCTACGATGGATCGCAAGAAAGCTAGGCCTTCTTATGAGTTGTATGGATATTGGATTGCTTTCCATGTATTCTGTTTACTTGTTTGATATATCTTTGTAATCATTCCTCACTATGTGTCAGCATTGAAGGTATTCCTTACTACGTGTCAGCATTGTATGTATTCCTTAATATTTACTTGTGTCATCATTCCTCACCATGTGTCAGCTTCTTATGCATTGTTATTGTGTTTGCATGACCACTTATTTTGTTTTTATAGGCCTGGATATTTGAAGCTTTTCCGGCATTGTCTGATAAGTTTGACTGTAATTTGAGGATGAATGATAGAGATCCTCATTCTTTGCATTGGGTTTGTAAGGTTAGGCATACTTATGATGACGCTGACGAGCTATTTGATGGCGACTTGGTAAGAGAAATATATCATTGCTGACACCAACTCTGTCTTCTTATATACATGTGTTTTCTTATTTATATTTTTTTTGATGTGCATGATAGACACCGATGTTCCCAAACTATGGAGAGTTTGCAAGAACCCCAGGTATGGGTTATATCGATGAAGAGGCTGATGATGTATGTGATGCCATTGGTGAGCCTATGTTTTCTCAACCACCTACTGATCTTCTGTATGATTGTCGGTATATGCGCAAGTATGCATATGAAAACAAGTTTTTACATAATGCTGGTTCAGAGATTGAATCATTTCTGTCTTTCGAGTATGGTTTTGTTGGAGGAGAGGAAGAGGAGAGATCTGCTGAGATAGAGAAGCGAACAAACAGGAAACGTGTGGTTGATGAAGGAAATGTTAAGGCCAAATCTGTTGATGTAGAGAAGGGGAAAAAGAGGAAACATGCTGACACAGGAAAGCCTTCTGAGAAGAAGCAGAAAGGTCCATCCACTGAGATCCAGGTGAAGAGAGTTGTTGTGAGGAGAGGGCGTTCTAGTGGACCTCCACGAACCAACCCTCAAGTTGGGAGGAAGGCTGACATAGAGGTTATTAAATCAATCAGGAGGAAGGTTGGGAGAATTAGGAAGAAGGCTGTTGACTTTAATAGAGGTGAGGAATCTAAGAGAGATGTGATTCCTTATGCTGACACAGAGACAACCACAGTGGATGCAAACAAGGTTTCCAAGAAGGGTGGTGCTGACAGGGAGGAGGTTGTTGTACAAGCAGAAAAATACGATCAAGTTGGATATGCTTGTGATACATCTGACGGGGATAAACCTATTCAGTATGTTTTGAAGAAGAGGAAGAAAGCTATGGGAAGTACAGGGAGACGTAGAATGTTGTACAAAAGTAGCAGTTCAAACAAGTCTTCCTCTATTTCCCAAGCCCTTCTTGATGCGTGTTTATCTCTTGTTGAAGTTGTGAATGATGCTTGTAAAGTGATTGTACTGTTTGGTGAAGTGCAAGGTGAAGCTCAGGCTGACACAGAAAAGGCTGACCCCAATGATGATCAACTAGATGGCAGCCAAGGTGTTGATGCTGACACTGAGAATGCTGACCCCAATGATGGTAGTCAAGGGTTTGATGACACCAAGGTTGATTCTGGAATTGTTTCTCCACTGGCTGCTCTCTTACTTTTGAACAAAGGAATGGATGCTGACACTGAAGATGTTGTTGGTGATGGTCAAAATGTTGACACTGGTGGTGATGACAAGCTGGAGGTAGGTGCCAACAGAGACACTGGTGGTGATGCCAAGGGTGATTGTGGTGACAACCAGAAGGGAGTGTCTGATGAGCATTCAAAAGAGCCAGAGTTGGATGGTGGTGATAAATATGAAAATGCAAAAGGGCATGGTGTTGCTGGTGATGCTGACGCTAAATCCAACCCATTTTGGGTACATGATTTAATTAAAAGGATTGAAAAGCTTGAAGAGTTGCAGGCACGTGTAGATGATTTAGTAAGAAGGATTGAAAAGCTTGAAGAGTTGCCTGCACGTCTAAATGAGTTGGGCTCTCGTGTTGATACGGCGGTTGAACTTGTTGCAATGGTTACAGACCTGATGGAAAACTATAATTCACTTGAGAATAGGTTCACACTGCATGAATCTATTGTTGCAAGGTCAAAGTCATCTGTCAACACTGATCAACCAAGTACCAAGATTGTGAGTGATGTTATTGCTGACATGAAGATGGTTGTTATCCTTGATGATGTTATGGCTAAGCAGGAAGCTGAGTTGGATTCACCCAAAGATTGTAAACAAATGAAGACACCTGTCTGTGGTGATGAGAGAGATGAAACCCAACAACTTACAGTTGATGTTGTAGTTCTTGAGTCTATCATTCCTGTCACATTGGTTGAAGGACAGAGGACACTAGAGTCAGATTCAGTTTACTTTGCTGTTGATCTAGGCCGTGATTCTGATTTGATGTCCATGGAGCCAAGAGGCGAAGAGCTTAAGGACAGCAACGATGGAGTTCATGAAGATGCTAACAGGGGACTGCAGAGTACCGGTGAGGATGTAGAAGCTGACCTGCTGGTGAAGTCAAGTAATGAAGAGTGTAAGGATGTTGTTACCCCATCAGGTGGCAAGGGTGATGGGAATGAGAAGGCTGATGTTGCAGCAACTCCACCTCCTACCATTGCACCACCAGGGACTATCAACTTGGATACTCCTGAAGGTGATGAAAATGCTGACACAGTTGGATTGCATGTAGTGAGTGACTGGGTTGCCTACAGCAAGCACCCTAAAGTAGTCGAAGAGATTGAAGCACTCAAGCGGTCCAAGCGTATTCCAAAAGCGAGTACCTTCCTAACGAGTCCATATGAGCAGCAAGAAAAGAAAGGGATGTGGCTTAAGCACAATGCGAAGAAGTCACTTTTAAGTGAAGACGATCATGAGTTTTTGTACAAAACTATGAGGAGTAATCGGTATTTTTTTTTTATCTTTTTACTCGTTATATAATCATGAACTGTCTTGTGCTGACACCTCTACCTCTTATGATCATGTGTTTAATTCATATTTTTTGCTTGTTTCCAGGGATTTTTCTGTCATTGTTGCTTCTTGAAGAGTTGATAAATCTTTTTTAAACCAATTCTAAACAAGAACATGTGGCTTGATTGTTCGGTAAATGATCTGGCAGCAATTATATTTCATATTGTTTGTCTTCTGGTTTTTATTTATTGATATTCGTTAAGGTATATCTAGTGCTGAAAGTAGCTTGTTACTGTGTGTTGTAGCATATTGAAGCAGGGTTGTATTATTTGAGGAAGAGGATCCATGAGGAAGCCGATAAGTATGCAGAGTTCGTTGTCCTTGATTGGGTTTTCTATCAGAACTACCTGCCATCTAATGCTACAGCGTACGACGTATATTTGCATGTGTCAGACATGACTGCGAGCTATTTCCTAGGGCTTTACCCTGACCAGTATGGTAAGCCATGGGTGTCTGCAAATAAGATTTACACACCCTTCAACGTCATCAACAAGCATTGGGTTGCTTTAGAGATCATAATTGATCAGAGGGTGATCAATGTCTATGACTGCAATGTCTACGGCGTTGGCAAGGGTGTACTAGATGCAGAACTCCAGCCTATTGCTCACTGGCTTCCTATACACTTGGTGAAGTGTGGAATATATGAAAACTTTAGCTCTACACCATTTGAGATAAGGAAGGTTCCTGACATGATCCATGATAAATCTGGGTTTGTACTCTTACCTAACTATTATATTAATTGCTGACATACATTTATTTTCTAGTACACCTTTTGTTGACACACTCCTATTTGTCTGTTTTGTGAGTGTGTGCAGAAGTGCTTGTGGGGTGTTTACAGTGAAAGCAATCGAGGTTGTTGTATTTGGCAGAGATGTCACCACAATCACAAATGAGAAGCTATTCCGCTATAGAGAGCTTATTTGCTCAGACTTGATCAAGGAGTCTTGGAGCTTCATAATTTGAACAATGCTGACACCATCATTCTGAGTACTTAGTTTAAGTGACATTGTAGGTTATGATCTTATTCACATACTATGGATATGTAGTTGGATATGTCAGTATTTAGTTGGATATTAACTGTTTCCATTGAACATCGTTCGCGTATATTGAATGTATGTATTTTGTTGTGTTTAAAGTACTTATTCGGAATTAAGCATCTAGCGTTTTACATTAGATCGAATTTGATATAGTCCCCAATCACATGCAATGTACAAAATCCAATATGACATAAGCTATGCTGAAACAAAGTGCATTGAATCTTTCTGAAAACATATGGGAATGTATCAGTGTCAGCATTGCCCATAATGCTGACATGGGTTTATGCATACTATGAAAAAGTAATTTCCAAACAGAACAGGTTTATTGTATGTAATATATATCACTGGGTTGTTTCTAAGTGATTGTATCTTAGAAGTATACGATATAAAGCGAGCCGGTCTTGAGCAATGCTGACACCATCATTTTCTGGAGTACTTAAGTCTTCTCTTTAGCTCACACGCAGGCACCAGTCTCTTAGAGGGAGGTCTTCCTGGTCCCCTCTTAACAACAGGAGGGTAACACTTTATAGATTTTATTGCTTCAGGGACGTCTGATTCAGCGTCTGTCAGCACTGGGTATATTGTTTCAGCATAAGCTAATTTCCAAGCATCAGTTGTGTAAAATATGGCAACAAAGTCTGATACATTTGCCTTAATTTTTATGATGGCTGAAAGAGCATGAACACATGGGATCTTCTCTATATCAAAAAACTTGCAAGTGCATGTTTTTGCTGAAAGGTCCACTATTGCATGAGACCCTTGCCCTTTTACTTCAAATTTATATTCATCCAGCCTCTGAACCTTGTATGCTCCAGCTTCATCTTGTAGGTTCCTAATCAAATCAAGTATTGCTGGCGTCAACTTGTCCTCATGTTTGGATGCCTTTTCTCTACGCTCTTGGAACCATGCTCCGAGTTTCTCTCTAGCAAAATTCAACAATGCAACAATAGGATAATTTTTCTTCCCCTTGAAAATGGCATTTATGCTCTCTGCATTATTAGATGTCATCATGTTGTATCTGGTGATTGGTGAATGTGCTCTAGCCCACCTATGTACTCCTGCTGACACTAAATAATTCGACATCTTCGGACAACTTTCCTTTATGCGGTCAAAATATTTGTCGAACTCCCCAGTACTATAACTATCTGCTGCTTTCTTGAACCAATTTCCCAAGTATCTTTTCTTGAAGGTGCTTCTAATGTTTTGTTCCATGTGCCATCTACAAATGCAGTGATGTGCACTGGGGTAAACCAAGCCAATTGCTCTTGAAATGCTGACATGTCTATCAGACACAAACACTAGATCATTTGACGGAGGAACAACCTTCCTCAGCTGGTGAAGAAACCACTCCCAAGAGCTGTTGTTTTCTGTGTCAGCAATGGCAAATGCAAGCGGGAAAATATTTCTGTTTGCATCTTGCGCTACTGCTCCAAGCAAAGTCCCTTTGTATTTCCCAGTTAAAAATGTTCCATCAATAACAACAACCTGGAAAATAATGATTATAATTTTTGTGATGACAATGAAATATTCAAAAGTGATTATGTATACTCTGTGCTGACACTGATAATTTTATACCTTTTTCAATACAGGGAAGGCCCGAATGCACTGTCCAAATGATAAAAACAAGTATTTAAACCTGTCATCATTATCTGTTGACATCAATGCAACAGTTCCATCATTTTTCTCCATAATCATGTGACAAAATAACGGCAAGTCAGCAAAATTTGACTCCGGTGTCCCTCTGTCCTTTTCTTGTGCAATTCTTCCTGACCGCCATGTTGTCCAATAACTAATGGGAATTCTTTTTTCGGTCCTCATTTTATCCATTATCTTCTTTGGATTGTAGCCGCTGCTGACACTGTAATAATGTATACATTAGAATGAATGATGTGATACTTTGAATTGAGTGTTATTTTGATGACATATAGACACTTACACCGGCTGGATTATGTTTGCTACCACTGAGGAAGGTGCTTTCCTGCAGTTGCTTGTTCTCACATCCCATATGCATGTGTGCACATTATTGTACGCTGACACCTCGTAGTAAGTCTGAGAAATAGTATTTACGTGTAACTTCCATCTGCAGCTATTATCCACGCAATGCGCCCTAAAATACTTGGGTTTAGATCTCTTTACTCGGTACCCAAATACTTCTGTCACTGATAATATACGTAAAGCATCCTTTATTTCCTTCTTTGATTCAAAGATTCTCCCAATGTACATTGTGTTGGATGAGGTATTGTTGAAACTACTCATGCTAGAGCTGTCATCCCTGTAATCTTCTAGTGTTTTATCTCTACTGCGCATTGAAGAGTGCAGTCTCCTCCAGGTGTCAGCATCATAATCAATGTCATTATCATCATCCATATCATCATCCATATCATCATACATATCATCTGACGCCACCGTCTGCATTTGAGTGTCAACAATCATATGATTTTGCTCCCTGTCATACTCAATCAATCCAACTGATTTCCCACTCTCCCTGTCATCTGTGTCAACAATTGCAAGTGTTTGTGCCTGTATGCTGACACACAACTCAACAGCATAGTTTACACCATCTAGTGCTGATATATCGAGGAATTCTTTTAAATCAGTGTCACAATCAACTGTAAGTGGGGCTTTCAGCTTTTTGCATGGGTGCAAATGACTAAATTGCAATTCAAGCACATTGTCTACATTGAATCTAGTGCACACATTTCTCTTCAAGTCATGTAGTGTGGTTGAATCATATAGCAAAAACACCTTTGATGTTGTATTTCCAACAAATTCCAGGCCTGTGTCAGCAAACACCCATGATCCACCAAATACTACTGTAATCACATGAGGTTCCATTTATGATTGACCTATCAATTAATTAGAGACAATATGCAAACAAGTACAATGAGTTAATTCTGATTCCATGTCAGCATGATAGATATAAGTTAGATACAGACAATATGCATACAAGTACAATGAGTTGCTTCTGATTCCGTGTCAGCATGATAGAAATAAGTTAGATACATGTCATTTATTTACGAAAGCTCATACAGTGTCAGCATTACACAACGAATCCAGAAATCAAAACAGATCTATGTAGACCAATTCATACAATTATTTCCTTTCAATTCATTCAAGCACAACATTTCGAAGTCATCCAACAGACAGATTTAAGTTTCGTGATGTTGACAGATCGAGTATCTATTAACGAAGCAGATCGACGAAGAACTTGAAACTCTATATATTGTCGACGAATTACTCTAATTTGTATTGAAACAGTAACAAACGAAGTCGAAATTACACGATCTACACTATATGAGTTCAGCTATTGGATATAAAACGATATTTACACACGAATTGAAGTTTTTTTCACAGATCTATGAACGACAGATCTACCAACTATACGAATGCTAACATTAAAACCACAATCCAGTAATGCTTGGATGTTAGATAGATGTAGTACCGAGATTCAGGAGGAGATCGACGTCGATCGATACCTACAGCGATCGAAAATCAGATCTTCTAATCCCGTGTCAGCGTTGGCGAAAAATCAGAAGGAGAGATCGGGGGGAGGTCCGCGCGGCTTTGTGGTAGTGTTGTGTATAGTTTTGCAAAATTCCCACAATCTTGTATAGTTGGCTAATTTAGCCTTTGTATTTGTATACTTTGCAAATTGACCCTTTATGTCATATTGTTCCTAAATCTAAATTATATGTTCGTAACTGATAAACATTGGTTTTATATGCTTCATAACAATTTCCTTTAAGTAATTTATAAAATATTTATTTTTTTGTATGTCTGGCATTTAATTTTAATAAATATTATTACGTAATTGTTAATGTTCTAGTTTATTATCTTACATGAAATTCAACTTATAATTTTATTTGTTAATATTTTTTGTTGATTATTCATATCATCTTGTAAAAGTGAATTGTTTTATGATGGATTTAACTATTGATGTTGTTTTCACTTCAAAACCAAAATATAAAATTGGTTGGCTTGTGTATAGATATATCATATATTTATACAGTCTTTAGGGTACACGAAAACTATAAAACAATGTACAAATGGTAAATCTTTATTTTATATGTATCATAATTTGATTTACCCAATAGTTGATTTACACATTATTTATTTTTAATTAATATTAAAGATAATTAAACTTTTATTACATATATATGTTCTTTGGCATTAATTTTTATTTTTACATAACTTTTTCTTTTCGGTTGATGATCTTTCTCTATGAACTTCTACTCATTCTTGTATTTTTCATCAATAGAGCTTTTCTACAATAACATTAACAAACATCATACAAAAATAACATTACCTTTCCAAAATAAAAAGAAATATTAAATAACAATTTTTGTATATATTAATTTAAAAAAAATAAGAATAAGATGTCAAATATTAGTTTTTATACCTTTTTCTTCTCGATTGAAGCTCTTTCTCTATGAACTTCTTCTCATTCTTTTATTTTTCATGAATATTACTTCTCTATAATAACATTAACAAACATTGTATAAGAAATATTTATGAATTAAACAGAAATATCAAATTTGTTATATATTAATTTTAAAAAATGAATAATAAGATGCAAATAATACTTTGGATACTTTTTTCTTCTAATTAGTTGAGACTTCTTATTTTTTGGGGTAACTATGGACTACTTCTCATTCACATGTTTATATAGTGTTTTTTTTTTGTTTTGCAAGAAATTAAAATAATTTATAGGATAAGACCTAAGAGTATATATAATTTTGAATAACATAAATATGCGATTTATTAGGTATATATTTATGAGGCTATGAGATTTATGAGATGAACATTACTAGTTGGAATCCAATGAAGTTAGCATATTGAATCACTTAGAAGATGAAAAGTTATACACTTTTTTTTTTTTAATTCAAGAAATTATAACTTTGAAATTTAAATTGATATAATATTAGAAGTAATAAGGTATGCATTTATGTGATTATAGATATCGATGTATGATGTATAGATTTATTTAAAAAAAATAACATATTTATTATATATAATTATAGGTAAATTTGTACGTTCCTATCAACCAACTTTGATAAGTTTGGATAATACTAAAAATGAAAGAAATAATGTATACTTTATTCTTTGATATATAGATAGACCTGTCAAAATCAACCCGACCCGGTGACCCAACTCAAACGACACGAAAAATTTCCAACCCGAACCCGGAAATGTTGACCCGAATTTTTTTACAAAATACTTCAAATCTTGAATTGGTATAATCACAATGTTTTCCCACTGATGAATTATTCAATCTTTTGCTTAATATGAGACAATTTCCCCAGCGTGTTTGCATGCACAAAATTTATTGGGTTATTTAAAATTGGATGAAATTAATTAAGTTTGAGAACATTTCTAAGGATGATTTTGATAAAAAAGAATGAAATTATACTCAATAATAACAAAAATTAAAAAATTGATGTAAAAATATTCCATTAAATAAATTATATATTAAAACCGGCAAATTATAATAAAATATAAGAAATATTTTGAAATATGAAATGTGTACCTTTCTTTTGTTAGGATCTTCTCTATCTTTGTATGAATCATCCTGTGAAATTGTTCTCAAAATCTATAAATAGAATAATTATAAAATATAGCCAATTACCTTAGCAAAGAAGGGAAAAGAAATATAGGAATGAAATTAAAATTCATAAAAAAAAATTACGACTAATTCATAGATAATCAATCATTTAGCTCAATTGACCTAATCAATATTAATAAAAAAAACAAATGGTGTTGGAGGGAAAGAAAACAATGTAGAAATACCCGCTCGCACCAAAGCTAATTGTGAAAGATGAACATTTTTTAAGATGGACATCCATTGATATGGGAGTCAAATTTAAATGGTGATTGGAGTTTGACATCATTAAAATAATGAATTTCAGTAGACAATAATAAAATCAATCTAACGGTTACAAATTTCAGACAATTAAACAATTAATAGAACCGTTCAAATGTTTATAACTTATATCATTATTACTGTTTAATTGATACGGAGTAGACAAAGAGATACCTAAAAATATACAAAAAGTAAAAAACCAAAACTTTCTTTGATTGCGTGTAATTTAATTGAATGTTCAATAAATGGAAAAAAAAAACAACTTTATATTGTGTATATATATAGACAGATATAAAAGATTGTAAATTATTGTTATTAATATAGTTTAAAATTAAAAATGCTCTCAATTGAAACTTAAAATTAAAAATGCTCTCACTATTTTTTTAATACTTATTACTAACAAATATTAAGTTATTGAAAAAATTAATAAAAAAAAGTTGATATTTTGTAGTATTGTTTTTAGCTTCTTAAAATATGTATTGAAAGGTCAAACGACATATATTTTGGATCGGAGGAAGTAGTATATATATGTGCTATCATTCTTTCAATGGGTCATTTAGCATGCTCGGTTATAGATAAATAGATTAGAACATAGCTAGATGATCTTGTACTACGTACATATTATGCCTTTAATATATAGTGAGAATACATATTATGTCTTTAATAATAAGAATGTAAAAGGTTAGAAGTTTTAGAGTTTGTTTACAATAATAATTAATATTAGTGCAAGAAGAAAAAAAAAAGAGTAAATTAGTGGGAGAATTATTAGGGGGAGGGTCATTAAGGTGGCTAGGGACACAATTTTTATAGATACTAGTGAGCATGCCCGTGCGATGCACGGGGCATGTTTCTTCTCAATTGAGACTCTTTTTCTGTAAAACTTCTTCTTTTTTTAGCATAACTATGAACATCTTCTCGTTTATATATTTTTGTTCCCTAATTGACTTATATCAAATATATATGGTTGTTTTTGCAAGAAAATAAATTCATTTATAAGATATGATTTAAGAGTATATATAATTTTGAATACTAATTTGAATTGCAAAATTATATTTCATTGAATTCAAAAAAATTAATGAATATCATTCATTTTCCAATTCATTAATTAATTTTTTTTCTCATATTAATTACATTCAACAATGCATAAAATTATACTCTTAAATGCAAAAAAATTAAATGACTATCTTTTCATATTCTAAATTATTTAATGACCAATTAGTTCCTTTAATTAGTTTTTAGCTAAAAATTAATGAATATCTTTTTATCTTCTCATTCATATCTATTTACTAATTTAAATTTATTTTTTCACATATTATCTTCAATGCATTAGCTTGAATGTCTTAATGGTAAAATATTAAATGACTATCTTTTTCTTTTACAAATAATTAAATGGCAATTTCTTTGGATTCCAAGTAAAATTCAATTATTGTCTTTTCATCTTCATATGTTCCAACTAAAGTTAAAAATACAAGTTAGGGATAAAAAAAATCATATATTATTTCAACAAAATAATAATCAGTATATATGTTAAAAATATGAAAAAATAGTATTTATAGTCTTCAATGCATAAAATTAGCAATAAGCGTTACATATTCTTTATTATTAAGATTAGCGTCTACCCTGAAAAATATTTTTATTAGTGTTGTTGTCGTTACTTATATATCATTGTAAATTAACCAACCTTAAAATATGGCTACAAAATTTATTTTCAATTATATTGTGTGGGATTGAAATTATTTTGTATTGAAAAATAATATAATTCTATATTTCATAATATAGAAATTTCTATATAAATATTTGTCCAATTCTAGGATTGGACAAATGTAAATTTCTATATAAATATTCCATATTTATCAAAAAAAATTTAAAGATTTATTAGGCATTACAGTACACGGAAGATTTGATAAGTATCCCTATTTTTTAAAGGGTTTAACTATAAATAATATCCTAGAGGGTTGCATAATAACCCTCATCTGAGATACTTATAAAAAATTCTGGATTAAAAAAGATCATAAAGGGTCGCATAATAACCGCACATAAAAAAATCTGGATTTTCGATCCCTTGCTGATTCGCTGCCCTGAGATGCTGCAAAACAGGTCCAACGCTTGCATAAAAAATCTGGATTTTCCCTTGCTGAGCCTTTTCTCTATCGCCTCCTTCCGTCCTTCTACTCGGTCTCTTCATTCCCTTCCCAACAACAGCAACCAAAAGGAAGCCACCGCCGTCGAATCGCCTGCCCATGCCGGCCACCATCGAATCGCCTGTCCGACCGCTCTCTCGCCTGAGTCTTGATCAAGCCTTCTCCCCCGTGATGATTGACTAATTAACGCAGGACGGAATCGAGCGCTAGCTACTACCTCTACCCGTCTGCGTTGGGGCTGAATGGGATTGTGGTTGTGAATGAGAGATAGCATGGCAGACCCTATATCTATATCCTCTCCCGGCTCATTAATTTGCCATTGCACAAATTAAAGTGTGGATCAGTGCAGTGATTTGTGAGTAGATGAAAAGGCTATAATGAATCCTCTAAACGTAAAACGCCTAATTTGAATGCCTATATGACATATTGACATTAAAGGATGAAGAAGAGTGAGGGACTACTGTTTCCGACCAAAAAAAAAAGAGTGAGGACTGTTACAAAAATCTTAGGTATTAATATTGTGGATGATTTTTGGATGAGGAATTCGTAATTATGGATGATTTTTGACACAATTTTGTGGAAAAAAAAAGTAAAAAAGTAAATTGGATACACATTAATAAAGGCTTGCACACAACTTTTCTTGTTATATTATAGATATAGATAGATAGATAGATAGATAGATAGATAGATAGATAGATAGATAGATAGATACATAGATAGATAGATATAGATGGTTCATATAAACCCCACCAAATGGTGGCCGACTAAGGTTGTCTTTTAGGATTTGTTGGATTTATAAAAAAAATCTCATTTGTACTTAATTTATATGATTGTTCAACCCATTATGTTTACACCTTGAATGGTTTTGTCCAATTCGATGATTTATATTTGTAATCATTTGAAGTAAATGGTTGCAACTTGTGAACAAATGTTCAAAGGTTTCATCAACAATATTGTAGAAGGATGCATGAGAACAAAACCGATATACCTTTATCCACCAATCTAGTTTTCGTAGAGGTTTCATTTATAGTAAGTTTCCAAATAAAAAATTTGACTTTTGAGAAGCAGCCCAGTCATCATATATCAATGAAATGTCGTTGTCTTATTATGTAATATTGCATAATTTTATCTAATGTCGTTGAGGTTGAGAACCAATCATGGCAACTTGCTTTCCAATATACCCGGTCTTCAATATCTACAGTCGAAATTTGAACTTTAAGAATATTTGGCACAATATTGTTTGGTAATACCCTTTGCAGTTGATCAATACTCTGACATTTGTTTGATTCTATGTAGTATTCGGCCTTCTCCTCTTCATTAATTATGCAATTCGGATCTTGCATGCCTATGTAGTATTCGAAATCGCTACACGTACCTTTATCCGTTATTCTAGTTTTCGTAAGAGTTTCATTCATTGTAAGTTTCCAAACAAAATTTTTGACTTTTGGGAAGCAGTCAATTTGTCATATCCATGAAATGTTATTGTATTGTTATGCATGTCTTGTAACTTTATCTAATGTTGTTGAGGTTGAGAACCAACCATGGTGACTTGCTTTCCAATATACTCGGTCTTCAATATCTGCAGTTGAAATTTGGACGTTTAGGATCTTTTGCACAATATTGTTTGGTAATACCCTTTGTGGTTGATCAATTATACGACATTTGTTTGATCTTGTGCAATATTCGACCTTTCTCCTCTTCATTAATTGTGCAATTCGAGTCTCGTATGCCTATGAGTTTTGCTTCTTAGATCCATTATCTTTCTAGAAACTTATTGTTTTTCCGTTTTCTACTTGCCAAATGAATCCTTCTAGGAATTTATTTTTAATTTCCACGAGTTTTGTTCACTATTAAGATGATTTTTTTTGGTAATCCCATACACATTCAATTCTTTTAGGTATTTTTCTTTAACGAATTCTAACTACAAGTTATTTAATTCTATCAATACTTTCCAAAATAGTTTCATATATAGTGCTTTATTTACATTTTTGTTTTGTTTTTGGATTCATATTCCTCCATATTTCTTAGTTTTACATATTTTGATTCATCCTATTAACTATTTGTACTTGTTATATTTGTTCAAGAAGAAACTTATGTTGATTTACTCTAATTCTTTATTGTTATATGTAGGTAGCATGAAACTTTTCATGGTGTGTAGTTTGGGTTCATTGACAAGTTAGCTTTTATTAGTATCGCTCTTCTTTTTTCTGCTAGTTCATTTGCCTTCCACTTTGTCAGTTGAGTTCTTGGTTTACATATTTTATCTTTAAATGTGTTATGATAATAATTGAACATCCCAAATACTTGTCGAGTAATAAATAACTAGTGATGTGCAAGTACTTTGGAGTTGTTGTCTTTGTTTGTTTGATACACTAGATGTAACTTGGAAGACAAACTTTTTGAAGTTCACCTTTAGTACTTGCTCTAGCAAATATCATAATATCGTCTACTAAGCACAAAAATGGAATTCTAGTTCCTTTCCTAATGCTATATCCAATTGTTTTATTTAATATCATGACTCGACATTACATTTAATTTGAAGTGTCCTAGCTAGGACTTGTTCATATTATAAAGAGGTGCGGTAATGTTAACTCGACTTGTCTAACCTTATTCAAGTTTAAAGATCTCGCAACCTCTATTAAAAAAGGGGAAAACTAACCTTCCACTCGGCTTGTCTACCCCAACTTTTGAGGCCAGTGGTAGCATATTGCCACGGTTTTTTTTCACGAGCCAAAAATGTTGAAAAAGTGGAAAAAAGTTTTATTTTTTTAAAAAAATCGGCCTTTTTACAAATGAGAATTTAGTCCAGTATAATTCTTGGTTTCATGGGAAAAAAATAAATGAGGGGTACCGATCAAACAAAATAAAATTTTGATTTTGTTAAACCGGAATTTGTCTAATTTGAACAATTAGCACCACTTTCCTCTAAGTGGTGATAAGAAGGGTTTCGAGGAGATCGATAAAGAGAGCGGGTGCATTTCTAAAGTTCAACTTTTGTAGGCTATCTGTGAAAATAACCATTTGGGTTTGATAAATTTTAAATTTTATTTTATTTGTTCAGTTTAACACTTTAACCCCTCATTTCTGTTTTTTTTCCCACGAAACCAAAAGTCATACCGAATTTTAGTACCGATTTGTAAATAGTTAGATTTTAAAAAAAAAATCCGCTGCCTTAGCAACATTTTTGGCCCATGAAAAAACGGTGGTAATATGTTACTACTACCCTTAAAGGCTAGGGTATTTTTATTACATTTAAAAGACGAGGTTATATTTTTACCATACCCCTAAAATTGAGGGTATTTTAATTAGTTTTCTCTTAAAAAAAAAAATGGCATCGCATCAGGCATCCGGTAATTAAAAAAATGACAAATCGACATAATAATATTACCAATTCGTATTATATTCGTGTATCCACACCCTAAGGCCGATCTGGAGGACTGGAATTAGCCGTTTTTCTTTCCATACCGAAAACCTGTTTTATTTGGTTGAAGCTTTTCAATGAGGGTTTGGGAGGGGCACAACTATTTTCGACTTTGAGCGTCAAATTCAGCAATGAAACAATTGGATTAATTCCTCCAAACAAACACATAGGGTTCGTATGGGACGGAGTTAACTGATTAAAATTATAAACAGGGTAAAATTTATAAACTGTTGGTAAAAGTAGTTAAAAATTTATGAAAAAATATAAACTCCGTATGGAGCGAAAAACAGTTTATTTGTAAAAAGTGGAGTTTATTTGGTTTTTATTAGGAGTATTGTGGTACTTTCAAACAAAATAAGATAAAAGAGAAGGGATAAATTTGTAATTATGGAAAAATAAGCTCCAAAATAAGCTTGTATCTTCGACTTTTTTTTAAACCATTATTTTTAACCGGTTTTTGACTAATTTGGGTGGCCATACACCAATTAAACTATTACTGCTGTATTAACTTTAAATTCAACCGGTTGAATTTGGTAGCCATACATACCCATAGTTTGTCTGATTTCAACCCATTTTCCAGCCACATTGGAAACTCCAACCAGTTCTCAACCTGGTTAAGAAACTAGCACAACAGCGCATCCCACTAAAATGAAGCCTAATTCTGCATCTAGATTTTCATCTCATTATCCTCTTTTGACTCCAACCAAAATTGTACCAAATACATCACATAAAATACATCACAAGAAAAAACCCTCCAGAAGGGGCCAAATCTCCAAATTTAGGCAATACAAAGTGTTATGATGTAAATGCAGATAAGAAAGTGGTTGTCTCGTTCAGCGCCTGTATAAAGTAGTCGATGTCCTCCCTTGTGTTGTAGAAGTAAAGGCTAGCCCGTGCGCTCGCGTTAATCCCCAGATGCCGGTGAAGAGGCTGCGCACAGTGGTGCCCTGATCGAATCGCAACTCCATGCTGGATGACACATGGCCAAGGAATCATTATCTCGGAGCTTCATCGTGTAATGACACACAAAGACATTGAAAAGAATTATGAAAAGGCCAGGGAAATGAAAAATGTCACATACCTGTTGATCAAGAATGGTTGCAAGATCTGTAGGATGCACACCCTCAACATTAAATGAGCAGATGGCAGCACGCAGTACTGATTTAGAGGGCACAGGGCCATAAATACGAACTTTGGGCACTGACTTGAGGCTCTCGTATAGGTAGCCAGCTAGTTCAACCTGGTATAAACATTTGAAGCTATCAAATAAAGGATAATAGAAAACCATTGGGCCATTTTTTTAACTACAAAATTATCTGTTAAAAGGCGATATTGAACAAAAGCATGCCGTCAGTACGCAACTCAGATTTTCTATTCATGAACTGTCAGAAACTGAAGATGAAATGCTTTTTGTGACAGTTTTTCACAGTTCCTTGACAGAAAAATGTGTAGTTGGCATTTGGTTAACGAAAAGTATATGACAAGTGACTTGTGAATTTCGCATTTTTGTGGAAACCCTATTAATCAAGTAGTTAACCATGAAAAAGATGCAAAACCTCAGGTCCATCAACTAAATTCATCAAAAACTCAGCTGGCCTGGGTGAAAAACAGAAGTTCAGATTCATTGACATTTGGCAGAGGTAGTAGCGAGTAATGTAGCACACCTCGTAATCATGAATCTTTTGCATGCCAATAGCAGACAGATAATCTATTGCTGCTCCTAATCCAATGGCTTCTCCAATGGCTGGGGTCCCAGCCTCAAACCTAAATCAAGTAAAGAATCAGGATAGACAAATGGAAAATGAATGTATTTAGTAGCACAGCAAAACAATCTTACTTTTTTCAATCTGTGAATAGTCGAGTATGATACTAAATTATAAGGTGGCATTTGGTATCAGGGGCAGTTTGAGGAATCAATAACCAAACTATTCTTCATCTTTGGTCATTTCAACCATCTCATACTCCCTTTGTTCGCCAAAACATGTCATTCTACCTCCGTGCACATTTTTTAAGAATATTAACAAATATAATATTTTACCCTTATTTATTACACTAACTTTTGTATTTTTATCGAAAACTACAACTAACAATCCCTAATCATTACAAGGTCATTTTCGTAAAGTAAAACCCAAAATACCTATGATGACATGTTTTTCTGAACAAAACTAACCCCCTAAAAAAGACATGTTTTGTTGAACGGAGGGAGTATCAAATATCAAATAAGCCTATTTCATGAAGGAACCAAAAAGGAAACCACAAGAATTAAGTTCTACCGATAAATATCCCATCAGAAACTCCTAGGTATGGCATGGGCAGTTTGGGTTTCCCATTCTGATACTTGAGTTGGGACAAATTTAGACATTTCAACCATTTGGAATTAAAAAAAAAACCTAATTTAGGTGGAATGAAAAAATAAACCCTCATAGAGCAAGTTCCGATCATACGTATTCAATCTATATTATCAAATTCTTCTTCATGATACCATTCATTTTACTAATCACCTAACACAATCTGAAACAAGAAATTGCAATTTTTTGAGAACTAAGGGTCTGTTTGGATTCCAATTGTTTATGTTTATAAACATAAACACTTTTAAAGTGTTTGGGTCACACAATTTTCAGTGCTTTTGAAATAACGTAAATTTAAAATAAAGTACATCGTAAATTGTGTAAGTCAATTAAATTAAATTTAAAATATAATTATCAACTTTATACAATAGTTTGAGATAAATTGACCCAATTTATAACGAGTTTATTTAAAAATTTACGTTATTTAAAATACAGTTTAAATGTATGAGCCAAACACTTTCAAAGTGTTTATGTTTATAAACACTTTCAATGTGTTTATAAACATAAACACTTGGGAATCCAAACATACCCTAAGCGTATGTGTATTATGCAGGTTCAACAAACATTAGCAAAATAAAGTTTTAAATACTTGCAATTCTACTAGACTAATTTATCACACAAGTAATAATGACCTGGATGGTGGTTCAGCATAGGTAGAGTGATCAAGGTATACATCGGATATCATTTCCCCACCACCTGGAATTCAAAGTAAACTGCTGAACGATTATCGAACCAGCGAGAACTCAGCTCAGATATGATAATTATTATATTATTGGCTACAAGAAGCATACCTAAGAAAGGAGGCATAGAAGCTAGCAGCTCTTCATCACCATATAGGAACCCAACGCCTGTAGGCCCACACATCTAAAGCAGTGTTCATTTATTAACTCTGATTTTTCAATTAATACTTCAATTTAGATAAGGATGTAGACCTCCTCACCTTGTGAGACGATGCAACAAGGAAGTCAGCACCAAGGCTTTGAACATCAACTACCATGTGAGGAACACTTTGACAAGCATCTACCAGCACTTTTGCCCCAACCACGTGAGCTGACTGCACTATATCATATATAGGGAGACTAGAAGCTACATGAAGATCAATAAGAAAAAGTAAGTATCCAATTGACAATGCATTTTCTAGCGTGTATATGCACAGTAGGCATTATCTAAATTACAGATTGCTATGACACGTTGCCTATGACTTCAAACAGCACCATTAACTTTAGATCTCTCCTGTCAACTGAAGAGATCTTGATAGGCTAAATTGACCTACCAAGAGCATTAGAGACATGGTGAACAACAACAATTTTTGTCTTCCTTGATATCATTGCTAACAGTTGATTTGTGTCAGGAGTTTCTTCTGCTGTCAAACTAACAAACTTTAAAACAGCACCAGTTTTTTGGGCTACCATCTGCCAAGGAACAATAGCACTGTGATGCTCTGCAATTGTGAGGATAATCTGCAAGAAACACAAAATAAAACAGAAACTCAAACACCAGCCACTTGAACACTATGATATTTTTTTGTGATACACAGAATTTACTAAAGTAATAATATGTATGGAGGTGCCCAGACAAGTCCCTCAAAACTGAAACAATCAAGGGTAGATAAGAGAATATCACTGTAAACCAAATAATGGAATAGAATCAGAATAAGGCATGATCCACAGCAAGCTCAGTATATATAATGTAATACGCAAAAAAAAAAAAAAAAAATGCACAAGAATCTTATTTATGGATTTAAATATCCACCAAATAAATGGAATGCCACAACAGGCTATTTGACAGATTGTCTGATGAATCAGCAATGCTTGAGAAATTAAAAACATAAGCCAACTTGAAGCAAGCAAATATCACATTTGCTCATAATGGTAGGTAAGTGGCATTACTGTGTCAGTTTCCAATCAAAGAGAACACATATATGAACATGGAAGCTCAAGGACTGCAATAAGAAAACTTTAAACAAGAATAAAAAGAGCAAACCTCATCTCCAGATTTCAAATTTGTCAAGCCCCAGGAGTAAGCTACCAGGTTGATTGCTTCTGTAGCATTCCTTGTAAAAACAATCTGACTAGGATCTTTTGCATTGATAAAATTCGCCACCTTTTTCCTAGCTAGCTCAAACTCATCAGTAGCCCTTGCACTGAATTTATAAGATTCTTTTTAAGTGCATATCAACATATAATAACCGTCCAAGACAAAGCATGGCTGTATAAAACTTTTCTCCCGTGCCTAGTTACTAAGAGGCTACCTTAGAAAATGTATCCCTCGATGCACATTAGAATTATAGGCTTCATAGTAGTTCTTCAAAGCGTCTAGAACAGCAGAAGGCTTCTGGGAGGTGGCAGCATTATCCAAGTAGACTAGTTTGGAGCCATTTACCTCCTGAAAAGTACGAAGCCCACAATCAATTAGTACCACCGGCACCACCGTAAAAAAAACTATGCAAGCAGTTCTCCACAAATTCCCATCTTCCGAATCAGAAATGACTAGCTTCACAAAACAGGGACTGTAATTTTCATCCATTGCCAATCAGGTTCATGTCTCCATTCACTCAAACACAACCCTTTTCAACTATGTAAACTGGACACAAACTGCAAATGGAAGAGGGCAGAAAGAGGGGAGATAGTGAATGAATATAGACACGGGCAGGTCCAGATACATCATCTAAGTTCCCTTGACTTCTGTTCTCATCACTCACCAAGAAACCAAATCCCAATTCAAACTCCAAGCTAGGCAATCCAAAACCAGGAATTCACCGACAAAACAATCCAATCAAGTAATTCAGACAAAAGTGGATGCAAATTTATCAAACAAAGAGAAATCGGTAAAGAAAGAAAAGAGGAACCTGGTCGAGAATAGGGAAATCAGGCCGGGTCAAGTGCCCAAGTGAAGTCGTCTTGTTTTCACTAACAATTGAAGCAGAGGCCGCGGCAGAAAGAGAAGAGGATGCCCTACGGGACCCAGTTCGGAGGGAAAAGGAGCTCCGGCAGATGGAATTAGGGTTTAAGAATTTGAAAGAGCAAGGGAGGTTGAGGGTGGTGGCATCCATCATCGTCGCCATAACAAGTCTGATCATCCACCTTCAATTACGCATTCGGCCACTGGAGAAAGTGAGATTTGGGTTAATTTGAGGGAGAATATATGGGAATTCGACGGCAACTTATAGGCTCGGCGATGGTGGCGGTCGGTGTCGAACGATGGTGCGGTACGGTTATTACAGGCGGCACAGACCAGTGAGGGCCGGGAGAAAGAGATAAAGTAAAAAACATTTTGTTAGAGAAAATTTGTTCTATGCGCCGAAGTGGTGTGTACGGGCCTACGGGGATTAGCAGTGCTGTTTTAGGAAGGTGTTTGACTTCATTCGTAGTCTACACTCCCAACGTGATAGATTTAGTTTTGCCTAGTCTCGTTTCTTGTAGGGTTCGCTTTCACTTGTTGTTTTGTCGTTTATATTTACGATTATATGTTTTGACGGGTTTCTATATGCCGACTTGTCGGCCATCGAGATTCAGATCTGTCTGATCCCGAATTCTTACTTAATAAAAAAAATTAAGCAAAATTTGTAAACGCCAGAATTCGGATGAATGGCTATTTTCAACGAAATCAACCATACTAGAGAAAATGACAATAATCTCAATTGGATTTGGAAAATCCCTATACCCCAAGGATCAAGAACCTCATATGAAAAGCTGCGAGATTCCGAGAAATCCCAGTCGAGTTGTAAGAAATCGGGAGTCGTGTCATGTTTATTTTGTTTTTGGTTATAAGGTCGGGATCCACCACTTTACACAAAAGTTTAAGCCATTGTGTAGGACTTTCCCCTTCCTTATATTTTGGTTTGGTATTCACCTCATTTTTCAATGTGGGACTACCCACAAACCCCAACACGCCCCCTCAAGTACGAACCACCTGGACCGGGTCGACACTTGAAATCTTTTTTTTCCCCTCACGGGTCGAGACTCTCAATCTCTTTATAGCTCGCCCGATTTTTGGTTTTTCGACGGGTTTTAGCTTTACCCGAAGCCAGAAAAATCGACCCGACTCGGACCTGGTCTGATACCATGTGAGATTCCGAGAAATCCCGGTCGGGTTGTAAGAAATCGGGAGTCGTGTCGGGTTGATTTTGTTTTTGGTTATACGGTCGGGATCCACCACTTTACACAAAAGTTTAAACCATTGTGTAGGAATTCCCCCTTCCTTTAGTTTGGTATTCACCTCATTTTTCAATGTGGGACTACCCACAAACTCCAACAAAAGCCGCTATTGATGAACTCTCGATAAAATTAAGACTTAATAAATATTTTAACAGAGTCCCCTCATAATGTCGCCTATGTAACCAAGAAGATAAAGACGCCGTTAATCTATTTTTCAACTGCCCAATCATAAAAGCCCAAATTACCCGCCATTAACACATTACTGGAAAGGGTTTCATTTTCCCCACATTAGATGAAAACTTCCTAGAAATCTCACCAAAACTAGAGGATTAAACCAGTCTTTTGCTAATTTATGCTTTATATGGCAAGTCATATGGGAAATGAGGAATAACATCATATTCAATAAATCCAAAAACAACTCAATGGAAACCACTGCTCACTACATAGTAAACAATATTGCCAACTGGAACCAATCGCTTACAAAAGACAATAATCAAATATACAAGCCGCGACGACTAACCAGTTGGAAAAGACCACCAAGGGGTTCAAAAAATAAATGTAGATGGGTCAGTCAAACCCTTTGGTGAGTGCGATATAGGTGGTATTATCCGTAACTGCTCGGGCCAGGTTATTGATATTTTCCAATCCACGATCCAAACTGGTCAGTACTTCTAACATAAGTTATAGCCTTCTATGTCGGTGTAATAGTTGCATGAGCCCATGGACTAAGGAACATAATAATTGAAGGAGATTGTTGTGGACTGGTCCAAGCCATCAACGATTGCCCTAGTACTCCATGGGAAATTCTTAGAGTGACATAGAAGATTCACAACATGATACCTAGCTTCAGTAACATCAAGTTCCAACACTACTTCAGGAAATCAAACTTTGGTGTGGATTACATAGCTAGAACGACTGTTTGTAATATGTCGACTCTCCTTAATCATAGGGAACTCTGTGACATCATTCGTAGGGATTGATCATAGATGATTCTTACTAGTCAAGGCGTCCAATTGTTTGCCTACTGTAATATTTTTTTTTTAAAGTATAATCCAATCAATCTTAACGACTAAAAATAAAATAAATAAAAGTAAAATGCTAGATTTTGTAATTAATTAGTCATTAATTTATTTTTAAAAGGAACAATTACTCAAAATAATATGAAGTACTCCCTCCGTCCAAAAATACATTGCCTTTTAGCATTTTGCACAAGTTTTAATAAAACACCTTACTTTTAAAAAAACATCATCATTACACTAACTTTTTCATAAATTTTATTATTTTTTAACACCCACTACACATTTTAACCAATCAAATTATTTTAAAAAGTCAACAACACACAAACCAATATAAATCATTATAACTTTTTACCTAGAAAACCTAAAAGACCATCTATTGTTGGACAAAAATTTACATCTAAAAGTCCATGTATTGTTGGACAGAGGGAGTATCAATTAACCAAAAATAATATGAACTTTAAAATTCACTAACTCATGTACAAACTATACCAATATTAACCGAAAAACATTTGTCTGCAAAATCCGACCCATTTTTAAACCAAAATGCTGATGTGGCATCTGGGACAAAGATTTTGGCCTCAAAATGAAAAAAACTAGACAAGTAGGTGAAATATTGTAAATTATTTTGCAAGCCCACAACCCATCTTCTTCCTCCTTGCCACTTTCAGCAAGAGTCGTGGCGGCGAAGACATGTCGGTGATGGTGGCGGTTGATGGCAATAGAAGCTAGGGTGGCGAGGAGTCCGGTGACTGGAGATATGACGACAACCGCTGCCTCTAATGGCCAGTAGGGTTGCCGACGACGCAAGCTGGGGAAGGTTAAACAATGTCGAAAATCTCGTGCGCGCATAAGGTCGGGGTGAAAAAAGAATATGAAACATCAAATTGAACACGTTTTTATCTTCCTTTTGATTTTAAGAAGTTCACCGTGTGTTCAATTTACGATAAGAATGTCGATTGCCATCCCAATTCGACAAAGTTAATTTTTTAGGGTCTCGAATTTTGATGAAATTGGGGGTAAATTGGAATCAAAATCAATCAATAGAGATTCCATCACACTAGAAATTAAATTTCCGACCATTTCAATGTTGAGGACATGTAATTTGGAGTTGAATCGGCAAAACCGCCATGGGAGACTCATTGCTTGCGCAGACCAAGTCCGAGGAATGGGACGGAGTTGGCTCTTGTCGTCACCGAACTCGCCCCACCACATTGAATCTGTTGCCAGCAACTGATGTTTGGCCGATGACGTCTAACGTCTTCACTTTGTATACTCATTGTCGCCGATGACCGACCACCGTACCGAGGAAGAAGAAGAAGATGTCGGGACATTTCTCTCATTGTGTTTGTAAATTAATTTACAATACTCCACCTAACTTTCTTGTTTATTTTATTTTGAGCCCAAAAACATTTTCGGTGATCGAAATTTGAAATCGTATTGTTTTCGGTTAATATTGGTATAGTTTGTACATGGATTAGTGAATTTTAAAGTTCGTATTATTTTTGGTTAAAAGTTGATACTTCATATTATTTTGAGTAATTTTTCCTATTAAAAATAATCAATTAGTCATTAATTTATATGGACACATAGGATGACACCTGGGTCATTGGTGGGTGCTAGGAAGTCGTGTGTTATAACACACCAAATCTAATTCTATACCGTCAACTAACAACGAGTATTAGCAGTAAGTACATGTCGATCTCACAGAGAGTGCATGCGACTTTGGTTAAACGTAGTAAGTAAGCGGGCAGTTCATAATGAAAGCAATAGTAGAGATGAGAGGAAAATAGTAAACGAAGTAATAATTGAAATAATAATAATAATAATAATAATAATAATAATAATAATAATAATAATAATAATAATAATAATAATAATAATAATAATAATAATAATAATAATAATAATAATAATAATAATAATAATAATAATAATAATAATAATAATAATAATAATAATAATAATAATAATAATAATAATAATAATAATAATAATAATAATAATAATAATAATAATAATAATAATAATAATAATAATAATAATAATAATAATAATAATAATAATAATAATAATAATAATAATAATAATAATAATAATAATAATAATAATAATAATAATAATAATAATAATAATAATAATAATAATAATAATAATAATAATAATAATAATAATAATAATAATAATAATAATAATAATAATAATAATATGAAGAGAAATATAGCTTTACTTATATTCACAACATTGGTAAATCCATGATCATCAGGTTGTTTGGTTATTTTTGGTTATCTTAGTGTCGGTTTATGCACAAAGTTGTATAGCTTCCTGATTCGATCACTATCAGCTCCCTAAAATCTTGCATGAGGTTCGAGAAGCAATAAGTCTCTAATCAAATAAGCATAATGTTGAACAAAAATGCGCAATAATTGTAAAATATATTTTATTTGATTTTTAATATTTGAGTTCGACCCTTTTTGGTTATCCTCTTGATTCGAAGTCGTATCGATACCAAGATTTGGATGGTTTTGGTGATTTGGGATGCACCCGAAATTTAGCGGGTTGCCTACGTATCTCTTGGAAGAGAATCAAGCCTCACGTAGTTCAGAATGTTTTGGATTTGTGTGTTTTAGCATCTTAAGGATTTTCATGCATCATTGGATCGTATTAGGACTCACCTTCTCGAAAGGGAAGCCCTAACGTAAATCACACTATCATATGCATGAGATTTTCTCGTGTATCACCCGAATAAATTGAGCACACCTTCTCGGAAGGGTTTCCCAACTCAACGACTATGACTTACATGAAAAATCATGTTGTATTTGATTGGACTTTAATTTTAACCTCGTTTTCATCAAATTTTTAAGTGAATTTAGAGGTTAGCGACTGTACCCGACATACTCTGTGACTTAATATCGGGTTACCTACGTAGCCGTTTTTCCAGCGTCAAGTCTGTACGTAGTTCTACCCATATTCATTGAATTTGGGAAATTTTGGTTTGAGATTTTGACTCCGTTTTTTATTTAGGAGCCGATTTGATACTCGACCCACCAGAATAAAATGACAATGAAATTTTACGACTTTACCTTTATGATTTTTGTTAAACCCGATTTATAATTTGTGTCAATTATAATGTGTATACTTTAGTGGGTGAGTTGTGTAATTAAATACATATTTGAGGAGCTCGGGGCGTGTATACATATACATATTTATATTTGTTTTTTTTTATTAGGAAATAATCCGAGGCCAAACAAACCCGGACCTCGATGGCCGACAAGTCGGCAGACGGAAACCGTCAAAAAGAGACAAAATACAACGAAGGTGCAAGAAACAAGCACAAGAGCTCTACAAAGAGAAACAAGCCCCACTAAACCGGACGAGATGCGGACATAAACGAACGAACGAAGCCAAGCACTACCAACGGCAACACCGCAGGCTAGCGGTACATCAGGAAACACCTGTGGACAGTGAAGACGAACCTCCAAGGAAGCAGCATTCCGGGAAAAGGAGACGCCTCGATACACACTACCACGACCCCAGCTTGACCCGATTCCGACCAACCAGAACCCCATCAACCAAAGAAGAAAAGCCAATCCCCCCAAACCACAAAGCAACACCGCCTGAATCGAAAACGCACCAAAAACCCAAACGGGGGTAAACTAACCCAAACTGGGGATTAGTAATATATATATAAATACCATAATATTACAATTTTATCTTTCGGGATTTATATAATTTAGGTTATTAATTGTAAATTTTTATCTTTATTTTATATATTTTTCCTTATAGATTGCTTAGGGTCCAAGGATTTGCCTTGGGCTTAAAGGACAAAATAAGCCCATCATGTATAGGTCCAAGGAGGCGCCACCAAGTATCTAGAAGTATTATTATTAGGTATAGCATATGTGTGTGCATTGGGCAACGGAAAGAGCAGGTGGGCATCATCTGATCCCGCTCACCATTAACATTTTTAGGTATCCATTATGCTTATCACTTATGATGTTGGTTTGGCTCCGTGACCGTGGAGTTCTGACTTGGTGGAAAGAGAGAGTTGATACTCTCACTACCAAAAACACAGGAAATAGCCACGGTCAAATAGCCACGAATTGGCCACGAATTTCCGTGGCTAAACGGTTTAGCCACGGGCATAGCCATGAATTTGACGTTCGTCGCCATTCGAGGCTATATGCCTCGACGCTAACAGCCACCGACACAATATCCGTGGCTAATAGCCACGATCTGACAGTCTTGTGGCTATGTCCGTGGCCGGTTCAAGATCGTGTCATTCGTGGCTGTAGCGATGAAGTTAGCCACGGTGTATGACGTGGCTGATTTTGTGGCTTGGCACGTGTGGGATGTCTAGCGTCTATCGTGGCTGATTTCGTGGCAATAATCGTGGCCAATTAGGTGGCTAAGTTCGTGGCTTTATTGTTGGTTATATCCGTAGTTATTCCCGTGACGGTATTCGTGGCCGTGACGGTATTCGTGGCTAAATTCGTGACTTTATTACTGGTTATCGTTCTATGAGCTAGAAAGTAAATTTAATATAATTTTACAAATCTGTCACACAAACACATCCAAAATACAACCATAAATTACATCATTCAAAATACATCTAAAATACATTCAAAAGTTCAACAATACAACATGTCTCAACATACACGAATATGACAATGACGCCCAATAGAAGCATGGATTCAATCTATACGAACACAATACACCCAAATGAGATGTCAAAGCACCTACATACCAAAAATGAAACAACAAACCTTTTTACAACCTCGCCTTCCCCTTGTCTCGTACACAATGATAGCTTCTTCTTGTAGTATGCCCATGCAAGCCTTGGAAACTTGCACTTGTAGTCTTCGTCATACTCGGTCTCGGTCTCGGCCTCCCCCTCAACCAAATCTAAAAAATCTATTAAATCAACTAGAGATAACATACTACCTTCCCCTTCCCTACCCAACACAATAAAAATCCCAATATAGTTAGCTAGGGACATAACAATATCTTTCTACAACTTAACAATGCATTACTTGATTTCTTTCTAAAACCAAATCTCAAACCGTGTATCAAATTCAATTTCAACATAGACATTCTAAAACAAAACTGAATTTCAGCATCAAATTAAAGTTGTGTCTAGACTAAGCTTTACAAAAGGTCGTTCCCTGCATTATCATAGGTTACGAGACGATTAGTCTTTGACTGTGTCATGACGACAAACATTCCACAATCTGCAGTTTTTTAAAACATTAATAGAAGCCAATTTCAAGCATTACAAAGAATATAATATGTAAACATAATTTTCGGACAATAAAAACAAGATTGGAGCATAAATACTGCAAAAAATAATTATGTTGTAAAAAATGCAGTCTGCACACGCTCAATGAAAGTGGGTATCTTCTGAGATATTATAAATTGATCTTCTCAAACAAGTCTTACCCTAGTCATTATCTACTAACAATTTTCTTCCCACACAAAACTGCATAAGATGCCATGATTTTTATTTGCATAAGATGCCATGATTTTTATTGAGAAATTTCAGCAAGGCATAAAAGTGACCTATAATCTCATAAAAGCATCAGAACATGAACAAATTAGTCCAAAAAACAAAAGAAGTGTGTAGCTATTGATAAATTTTTCATTTTAACTTACCATCTATCAATTGAACAACTAATTTGTTCAAAATCAAATAAAAGAAGGGGTCAAGTTTTACCATCTGCTGAACTACTGTATGTGTTATGAGCTAAGATGGGTAAACTTTTTAAGTGTATTCACACAGTAGATGAAACAAGAAGAAAGCGAGTTGTAATAAGCAAATTAAGCAAGAACCCTAATCTACAAATTCATCAGAACAAGAACAAATTGGTCCTGCGCAGATTTCCACAGAGAAGAGAACTGAAGAAGGAGATTACAGAAAATTAAGCAAAGGAAGAGAAGAGAAGGAGATTAACACAAAGAAGGGAAGAGAGAAAGGAGAGGTGGAAAGAGGGATAGGACGCCTACCTCAAGAGCGAGCGAAGAGGGAGCACAGAGCAGATTTGATGGGGCTACCGACGGCGCATCAGGCAACGACTGGTGAAGGTATGGACACTCTGAGTGAGCGAGCTGCTTTCATGAGGGAGTCGCTCCACAACAGCCAAGCGATTACCGAGAAGGTGTTCTCGAATTAGTTTTTAAATATATATTTCAAATTAGTTTTTATCAAATTTAATTAGATATCTATATGTTTTTATAAGATTTTACCCAACATCACTATCCTAGTTTTGTACCAGTATCTTATGCGCATTTCTTAAATATCAATATTAATTTCCTCAAAATATACTCATATAGTATTATAATATTTTATTAGTTACTATAGGTGTTATTCAACATTTATTAGTCACTTATATGATTTTTCCTCAAAACATACCCTTATAGTATTCTAATAAGAATTTATTACTTAATATAAGGTTTTATTAAACATTTATTAGTCACTTATTTGAATTTTCCTCAAAACGTACTCTTATTAGTCACTTATTTGAATTTTGTTAAACCTTTGTTACTTACTTATATGAGTTTTTCTCAAAACATACTCTTATAGTATTCTAATAAGAATTTAGTACTTAATATAAGGTTTTATTAAACATTTGTTTGTTACTTATATGAGTTTTCCTCAAAACATACTCTTATTGTATTCTAATAAGAATTTAGTAGTTAATATAAGGTTTTATTAAACATTTGTTTGTTACTTGTATGAATTTTCCTCAAAACATACTCTTATTGTATTCTAATAAGAATTTATTAGTTAATTTAAGGTTTTATTAAACATTTGTTTGTTACTTATATGAGTTTTTCTCAAAACATACTCTTATAGTATTCCAATAAGAATTTAGTAGTTAGTATAAGGTTTTATTAAACATTTGTTTGTTACTTATATGAGTTTTCCTCAAAACATACTCTTATTGTATTCTAATAAGAATTTAGTAGTTAATATAAGGTTTTATTAAATATTTGTTTGTTACTTATATGAGTTTTCCTCAAAACATACTCTTATAGTATTCTAATAAGAATTTAGTAGTTAATATAAGGTTTTATTAAACATTTGTTACTTACTTATATGAGTTTTTCTCAAAACATACTCTTATTGTATTCTAATAAGAATTTAGTAGTTAATATAAGGTTTTATTAAACATTTGTTTGTTACTTATACGAGTTTTCCTAAAAAACACACTCTTATTGTATTCTAATAAGAATTTATTAGTTAATATAAGGTTTTATTAAGTATTTGTTCGTTAATTTTATGAGTTTTCTTCAAAACATACTCTTATAGTATTCTAATAAGAATTTAGTAGTTAATATAAGGTTTTATTAAACCTTTGTTACTTACTTATATGAGTTTTTCTCAAAACATACTCTTATTGTATTCTAATAAGAATTTAGTATTTAATATAAGGATTTATTAAACATTTATTTGTTACTTATATGAGTTTTCTTCAAAACATACTCTTATAGTGTTCTAATAACAATTTAGTAGTTAATATAAGGTTTTATTAAACATTTGTTTGTTACTTATATGAGTTTTTCTCAAAACATACTCTTATAGTATTCCAATAAGAATTTAGTAGTTAGTATAAGGTTTTATTAAACATTTGTTTGTTACTTATATGAGTTTTCCTCAAAACATACTCTTATTGTATTCTAATAAGAATTTAGTAGTTAATATAAGGTTTTATTAAACATTTGTTTGTTACTTATACGAGTTTTCCTAAAAAACACACTCTTATTGTATTCTAATAAGAATTTATTAGTTAATATAAGGTTTCATTAAGTATTTGTTCGTTAATTTTATGAGTTTTCTTCAAAACATACTCTTATAGTATTCTAATAAGAATTTAGTAGTTAATATAAGGTTTTATTAAACCCTTGTTACTTACTTATATGAGTTTTTCTCAAAACATACTCTTATTGTATTCTAATAAGAATTTAGTATTTAATATAAGGATTTATTAAACATTTATTTGTTACTTATATGATTTTTCTTCAAAACATACTCTTATAGTGTTCTAATAACAATTTAGTAGTTAATATAATATTTTATTAAACATTTGTTAGTTACTTATATGAGATTTCCTCAAAACATACTCTTATAGTATTCTAATAAAAATTTAGTAGTTAATATAAGGTTTTATTAAACATTTGTTCATCACTTATATGAGTTTTCCTCAAAACATACTCTTATAGTATTCTAATATATAAGAATTTAGTAGTTAATATAAGGTTTTATTAAACATTTGTTCATTACTTATATGAGATTTCCTCAAAACATACTCTTATTGTATTCTAATAAAAATTTATTAGTTAATATAAGGTTTTATTAAGCATTTGTTCATCACTTATATGAGTTTTCCTCAAAACATAATCTTTAGTATTCTAGTAAGAATATTTAGTAGTTAATATAAGGTTTTATTAAACATTTGTTCATTACTTATATGAGATTTACTCAAAACTTACTCTTACAATATTCTAATAAGAATTTATTAGTCAATATAAGGTTTTATTAAACATCTATTCGTTACTTATATGAGTTTTCCTCAAAACATACTATTATAGTATTCTAATAAGAATTTATTAGTATTATAAGGTTTTATTAAACATTTATTCGTTACTTATATGAGTTTTCTTCAAAACATACTCGTATAATATTCTAGTAAGAATTTATTTTTGGTAGAAATTAATAAGAATTTATTAGTTAATTTGAGATGTTATTCAACATTTATTAGTTACTTATATGAGTTTTCCTCAAAACATGCCCTTATAACATTTTAATAAGAATTTATTACTTAATATAAAGTTTTATTCAACAATTATTAGTTACTTATATGATTTTCCCTCAAAACCCACACTTATAGTATTCTTATAACATTTTATTAGATAATATAAGGTTTTATTCCACAATTATTAGGTACATATATGATTTTCCCTCAAAACACACACTTATAGTATTCTAATAAGAATTTATTACATAATATCAAGCTTTATTCCACAATCAGTAGCAAATTATATGATTTTTCCTCAAAATAAACTCTCTTAATATTCTCATATGAGTTTATTAGTTAATATAAGATTTTATTCAACGATTATTAGTTACTTATATGATTTTTTTTCCTCAAAACACATTTTATTCAATAATTATTAGTTTTGTTTATTTTTGAGTATTTATTTGCATATAAAAACATATATCATTAATGGGCTCATTGGCGAAAAATATAGTCATATTTGGGCCCATAATAAATTAAAGCCCATTAGAAATTGAAGTGTGCCATATGAGGTTAACTGTAAATAGCCACGGCATTAGCCACGGATATGACCGTGGCTATTAATTGGACTCTTTAATATGTCGAGAGCTATTTATTGGGTTTCCATATTCATTGGGCTTTGACTACTACTAACGGGTTGACCGTCTTTGGGCTTTTACTATCTTTGATATTGGGCTTGACTGCCTTTGGGCTATAATATTTTTTTTGGGCGATATTTTGAGCTTTGAAATTATTATTTGCTTTAATTTGTGTGAATAATTACCCAAATTCGGATATAGCAATGGACAATGAGCATGATCATATTAGCGTCGAATTCAGCCACGGGCTTTCCAACAGTGGCTAAATTCGTGGCTATTGACCATGAAATTAGGTCATGATTGTCAATTGTCACTTCTTCTTAGCCACTGGTACATCTACGGTATTTTTTTGCGGGTTTATTGGCGTCGAAATCAGCCACGAATATTTCAATAGTAGCTAAAGTCGTGGCTAACAGCCATGAAGTTAGCTACGACATTCATGATCGTGGCTAATATTCATGACATTTTGGACACGAATTTATGTCATCACCCCCAGCCACGGATTTAGCCACGAAAATTTTCACTCGACGCTTATTTAGCGACGACATGTCAGGTCATGGCTACGTTCGTAGCTATCAGCCACGGATTCGGCCACAACCCTATGTCGTTGCTAAAAAATCCGTGGCTATTTCCTGTGTTTTTGGTAGTGCTGACTACACTAAATCAATAAAAGGTTGGTTTTGAATGTTTTGATCATGTTTTGACCCGGCTCTGTCATTGCACCCTTTGTATTACACTTTACTTCTACTATTTCCGTGATTAACGTTTTCCACGCTTAGAATTACGATAGTTATAGGGGACTTCCCCAGGGATTTCAACGATCCCTTTGAATTTGGGTATCAAATCCCACTTTGGAACATTAGATTAGAATTTCAAACCTTCAACCTGTACTCGGGACACAAGATCCCAACGAGGGGTTTCATCTCTCGAAACATGACCTGGGAATCATAATCCCAGGTCGTTACAAAGGTGGTATCAAAGCAAGGTTTTGCAAACCGAGTATGATAGATTGAAGTGGTTTTGAAAATGGCCAAGATTTTCAAATGGTTTTTCAACATGTTTTCAAAAGGGAAAAATGAATGTAATTGGACATAGACTAATCAATTAGGAAGGCGATCTCGCGGGTTAGAGACTATGTGGTAGGTATCTCTTATGGATGTAGAATTCGAAGAAGGTGGGCAAAATACTAGCTTTCTTTTACAGACAGGTTCGAAGACTCCAATGAGCCCGAGGGTTGAAGTAGCATGGGTTAGGGGGCCGTGAGGTATTCACCCCCTCCGATCGGTCGTCCCTCGAAGGACGGGATATATTGTCTCTGTGATCGTATCCATTATATCCAACTAGGCCCGAGGGCGATCCTCCTCGAACATGTATATAACCGAATGTGATCGTATTAATTCCGTTGATTACTTCTGTGTTGGGTGCTATGGTGTTGAGGTTAGAAAACTAATCAATATGCCTTAACTTGAACATGTAAATAACCAAATGTGTGAACGAGATAGCGGGAGGAAACCTTGTCCTTATGTAATCGGAATTCCCTTCTTGTCGGAATAGCCCTTCCATAATTCAAACCCCTTGACGATTCTGACTCACGTATGTATCCCACCATCAGCGCTTCTATCGAGTCTCGTACTTGAGGTTGGTGTCTTCCATCGGAAAATTTGGGTCAGTCGACTACTTACCTTCGAAAATCCTGTCGGTGCGAGAGTTACCTGAGTATGTTAGTGGGGGTAATGCCTGAAATAGTTTTGAGTTAGGAGTGAGTTGCCTCATAGAGTCGCCCTTTTGATCCTCGTAATGGCCAGCCATGTCTTATTTTCGCAAGAGTCTAAGCTTGAGTTCTACCCTCACCCCTCAGAAACAGTGCAAATGCCCTTGTGTCCTACCAAGCGAGTCATACTAACATCCCATGGGGAAATGGAATGATGAGTCGGTGATTACCCGTAGAGACTTCTGTCTGGTTATAATGATAGCCGCCCTTATGACTTAATGACATGGTATATTGGTGTATTTCAGCATGACTTGCCTGATAACTTGCATGGTTGCTCCTATGAGGAGATATATGTGTCATATGTATGGAACTCCCATGTGTGGTCAACACTCGTTGTATGTTTAATAGATGAGATGATTGTCCTAGCATGTTGAATTAATCTAGTTAGACCTTGCTGACTGTGTACATGTTTAATGAGCAATTCTAGTATCATGTATGACATATGCTTCTCACTTATAGGCCCTTGTAGGACTATGTGTCGTCCTTGTCTTACTATATGAATATGCATGCATGTGATGCGATAGGTACCTCTTACTGTGCTTACCTTGACCCCATGATATTTTGACTTGCTTATGTGTATCTAACTGAGTGATAAGTCATAAATATGATGTCCTTTGATGTTGCTAGGACTAGTACAACTATGCCACATGTCCCATGTCCGTTCGTGCATGTATGTTCTTAGTATATCAAGCATGATTAATGAATGAAATGATAGGTTGGTAGCTTGTTCTGCGTATGTGTAAAGTTGATGCTATGAACATGTTATGAATGCATAGATCGCTACTCTTCGAGATAGGTGCATGTTTGTGTGGAATGATGTGATGATATTCGTGATTATTATGTGTTTATGTACCATAATTATAACCTCGCAGAATACCCTAAGGGCATCGTTGTAATCCGTGGGTTGGGATTATATCCTTGGTCTCGTCGTCCCTAGTCATGGTCCATGTCTGAAATCCTTGTGAAAGTGTGGCATTCACCCTTGTCTCTCCCCTATCTTCGTAGAAACTAACCCTCGCGATCCCTTGACGAGCGCCAACATGAAGGGAAGAACTGATGACCAAGTGGAACCGGAACGGCACATCAGAAGCATGGTGGGTCCATGACCCATAGACTCCAAGGACGACGTCACTGATGGCAAAAAGGACGAATGTGCTTCAAGGACGACAATCGTGAGCAGGATTCTCCCAGCTGACTCGAGGAAGAGCATTCTTAAATCAAACCGTGGATTCTTCTATTAATCGGAGTTGATAGTGTGCGATAGGCCTAGCTAGAACTGACATGATGGGATTAGTAGTGACGAATATGCCGAACTAGTAGTGAATGATTTCCTGACTGACTTGTATTTGCGATGACCTGCCTTTATGCTTAAGTGTACTGACTTGCTAGTAAATAGGTTATGAGTTATATCTATGGTGGTGTTTTCTTCTTGGGCATGAGTGATGTGCGCCTATTTTTCCATGTTTTGTATTAACTTTTATATCGATGTCTATATGCATTTCATATCATTGGGTTAGAATTATACAGAATCTGGGTAGTTTATGCTTATTTTCCAATTATGGATGTCAACACTAGTTCCTGTTTAATTTCGTAGAAATCGAGGCACTTTACAAGCAATTCGGAGAAGGAAGGAAATTGTCAGAATATTCGAGGTCGACTACAGAGAATCCAAGGTCAAGTAGGAGCTGAACCAGAACAGATCGAGCAGAAGAAGAGGAACACCACTCGGCAGGACTAGTCGACGTCGACCACTCTGGTCGATGTCGAGTACTTTTGGTCGAAATCACCTCCTCGAGCATGAGTCGATCACAAAATCACTCGAGCAGACAAATTCTACTCGATGTCGAGTGCCCAATCCGAGCCGAGATCGAGTTTGAATTCGAGGATGAGTTATCTTCTACACTAAGGCACAAATCTAGTCGACGTCAACTACTTCTAGTCGATGTCGAGTACCACACATGAGATATCCGAGTTGAAATCGAGTGGAGATCTGAGAGAGTGTTTACTTGCAAGTGAAGACACGAGATTCTATAAGTTGGAGGAAGATTTATCCACATTAGTAATTCCTATTTTTACTTTAGGGAATTTAATTTGTCATATTTTATTTATTTACCACAATTATATCTTATGAAAGAGATAGTAGGATTTAAAAATATATAGAATTGTTCTTTCCTTGGATAGCGGGGATTGAACACTATAAATAAAGCCCTAGAGGCTGGTTCTTAGGCATTCTATTCCACAACACAATTTACATTCGAAGGTAGGAGTTATAGAGAGAGTTTGGCCAAGTGGATTTGAAGAGGCGAGAGCGGAATTGACTTTGTTCGGTTGTAAGTTTTGTTTTGATTTAATGCAAGTTAGTTCTTTTATGTTTTTGATGTGTGTTTTGACGATGAAGAGCGAGTAGGCACCCAACTTCTAAGGTCGGGGTGAGCCCGCCGGTAGCCATGTAAGGTAATGCATCAAAGGTACAACTTTTATTGAGATTTCATCTTCTATCCCTAATTTACATGATTTTTCTGCGACAGTCGAAGGTGATTCTTATTTGTGTTATTGAAGCGAAAGTGATCTTAATGCAAACTTGAATTTATTATGTGAAAAGGGTTAGTAACAATTATGGTTTATGCGAAAGGCTCTATTTTCCTATTTGTTAATGACGAAATTTATTTGATGAAATGACATGATCTTTTATACCTTTAGCATGATTCTTATATGGTTATTGTTGTGGCGTTAAAACTTGGATTCTATGTGATGCGGGACCATCCAAGACACCTTCGGATACACGTATACTTGGGGATGGACCTATGATTCGAGCTCATGAGAATGTTGTCATCCTCAAGAGGAAGAAGAAGGCTCCACCATGGGAGAAGGTCCAAAGGTGCAAGCTTGATGGGTCGTTCGTCTTAGATCCGTTCAGCATTTGACAGATTTTCGACGTCTCAGTACAATGAGTCATACGGATTCAATATTAATCGGATTGGATTGTGCCATACCTTGTCGGAACGAGGACGAAGACACAACTTTGTTGTTGAAGGTTTTTCCAGATTTGACCTAGAGCTTGGCCGAAAATCAACATCTTGGAGCTGTCACTGTTTTTGGACAGAAATTACTAAGTCTTGGAACTTTCTTTATTGCTATTTTTAGAGATCTTATTTACTTAAGTTATTTTAGGTAATTTAGGTTTTATTTTAATTTATATTTTATTTATTATTTTTATCAAAAATCAGCCCTAGGGTTATTATATTAAGCGGCTGATTCATCATTGTAGAACAGACGTCTCTTTTATGAAAATTTCAGTTTGTGTGAAACACAATTGAAAGAAAGTCAATCGACTCGAAGCGTGGCTCGTCGATTGCAACTATTGGTATAGATCTAACTTGATTTGCTTTGAGTTCGTCAACCTCGCGAGAGCTTGGTGATCCAGGTAATCACAAGTCCCCTCCTTGTGCCTCCAAGTTGTCCGCTTGGTTGTGTAAGGTTGTAGAGGCGGGCTTTATAGTCGTTGGTATTTGGTTCCTACCCTCTTAGGAGGCCTGGGGTCTTTGCCTCGTTCTATTTTAGTTCGAATCACCCATCTATCGGTCTTTAATTCGTTATTTTGTTGAGTCTAAGTTGCTGCGTTTTGTTCTTGTTCTTGAGTCTTTGCTTCCGTTCTTGTCTTTGAGTCTTGATTGTCGAAGATCGGGCCATCCTACAGCTAACCCCGTATCACTATGAGATTTTAGTTTATTGATTTACATCCACCAATTTCGTGTTTGCTTCACTCGGTCGATATCGAGTAACCGAGTGGTCGACATCGAGTACACCTTACTCGGCATCAAGTACTTTCGTCTTCTGTTGTGCATATTTGCAGGAAAGTTGACAGCAGTGGGCCAGTGGTTGATATCGAGTACTTTACTTGACATCGAGTACTCTTCTGGTCGATTTCGAGAGCAACTTGGGAATTGAAAGGCGAGCGCTGACACACTTCCTCGTAGATACGATCATGAATACCCTACCACTACATCGGGAGGGATTCTTGTATTTTTATTTGCTAGGACAGGGAGTTAGTTTGATTTATATTTCATATTTATTTTATAACTAGTTTCCCTCCACAACAAATTTTGGCGTCGTTGCCGGGTAAGCAATCAATCTTACCACACAACAAATTCTAACACTCATAAACTATCAGATAGTAGATTAATTGCTTATTCAAAGGCTTCTAGTAACCTATCTATACTGATTCTGATGCCAAGTTAAATACGTCAGGTGTTTATCCCTACAACAAAGATTTTAGCACTTAACATTTCGAAGCCATACATTTAGCAAAGCTGAAAGAGTCATTAGTCAGAATTCAGAAATCAGCTTCTTTCTACCCGAAACCTATGGGTACCGAAGGGTTTTGCCCATGTTGCCCATGTCTAAGGCTAAAGGTCCATTCCCAACCGGAGCATTAAATGTCGTCTGAAATCATGATCAGTACATGAATTATAATGTTCCAAGTTAAGACTTAAATTCTTCATTTCTTTTCAAAGCCAAAATTTGCACACCTTGTACCAAGTTAGGGGCTGGTTTTCATGGACAAATGCTTAATCCATCCACTCAACAGACAAGGTCCCAGTAAGAGAGTTCAGATTTAAAGACTCTCCTGTAAGACCAATCTGGAAAAAGAAAAGAAAAACATCTGAATGATCGTCCAACTGAAAGAAGCTAGGATAAGCACATATGTGTATATACACAAACCTTATAAGACCATTTCTGCCATGACAAGTCTCTTCTACCTTCATTCAGGCCACTTAGTGTGACTGGACCAAGGACACCGACATTCTGAAGTTAAGCAAGAAGAAAAAAAAAATCAGATTGCGGGATCATACGACAATATCAAGGGTGAATCCAAGAAAGATGAAGAACTAACTGGAAGTCCAACTGCAATGCTCAGCAGGGCTATCCTGTTGACACCAGCTCTCAGATTCACTCCTTGATTAAAAGTCAGTTTCGGGTACTCAAGACTGCCGTACATAGTACCTGCCGAAGAGAGAGAGAGAGAGTAAAGACAATGGATGCAAACAAGGACACTTTTGCAAGTGAAAAAATTCATACAGATCAAAATTAAATTTACAGTGCTTGTTTGGTTTGCTAAAGCTCTAGGAAATGCAATCATGGGAAGAATAATTCATAGGAATGAACTTCCCATGTATTACAGATTTTATTTTCAACCAAACGAGCACGTACTAAATATATTGTATTTAAGTTCTAATACGCATTGACAGCTAAAAAGGAAAGATCTTTGTTAAAATTAAAGCCAGCACAATAAGTCCTAAAAAATGATGGATGAAGATAGGTCACAGACAAGCAGTTTCTAAAGACTGCGACGAGGATTGGTAAGACACTTCAACACACCTTCTTGCAGAAATGAACCTGAAAATATCTTACATGTGAAAAAACTTCTAGTGAATAGAAGAGGTACGTACCAGATAATTGGCCATTGACGAATACGTGCATGGCATGCCCAGCTGACATAACTGAATGAATGGGGTATTTTCCACTTCTCAAGAAACCTTCATGTGGATCAATGCTGACACTGGAGATAAATAAAGAGAGAAGTGTCATCAAAAGAAGGAAGATTTAATAACAACAAAAACAGATTGTGTAGAGGAAATACTTACTCGGTCATGTACCACAAGTAGTCAGTTTTGTCCCTCGTGGTATTAATTTGTTCCAACAATCCCACCCTGGTAAATGCATTGTCAGTCTCCTAGTTGTACGATTGCCAAACGAAGTTCTGATAAACAGGAGTCATCTTCATGTCTGCACTCTGGGCTCCAACCTGTATAAAGCCATATGTTTAACATCTAAGATTGCATCTCTTTTTCATTGTTGAATGTGGATATTTTCCGTTGCAAAAGCTTTTTTACTTGGAATTATCAATACTAAAAACAGCTTCTTTAAGATAAAAGATGAAGCAGTTCTCACCCTCGCTGAGTTATAGACAGTGTTCTTGCAGTCAGGAAGGACACTAATAGACCAAGGTGGGAGGTCGTAGTGCATATTTTGGATAAGAGCTCGGGTTATCGTTTGCCAGGAATGCAGCACAAGAACCAGTTTTTTACCTGAAAACATGAGCCTGCAAAAACAAAGTATCACTCATTATATCAAAGAAATTGCCAGAAAGTAAATAGTGTCTTGGGAAATTTAGCTGAAATGCTAACCTCTTGTTCATTTCCGAGCCTAACAACTGCAGGATCACCGGATATTAAAGCAGGCTCACAGAGCTTTATTGCTCGATGCAAGTCCCTGAGATGGCCCCATTTTGCCTGTCTTAAGAGTCCTGCAAAAAGAATAGATAAATCAAATTGTAACCCTATCTTGATCAGTACCAACTTTAACCATGATCAGTAGTACTAAACTATATAAGCTGCATAGTAATCATAGTTTTCATGAAAAAACTATTTATAATTTTAAAATATTTGAAAGTAATATTGACATGGTTAAGAGTAAGACACATACCAAACTCATCAAGAGGAGCGTCATAATCATAGCTAGTTGCGATGAAAGGGCCACCGACTGTCCTTCCAAAATTTGTCCCACCATGATACTAAATGTTCACAAATTCATACGGTTAGAGGCTGTTCAAGACAGAATATTTATCACATGTGAGCACATCTGTAGAATGCTTACTAACCATATAATAGTTGATAAAAGATCCCCCCTTCTGGATGAACCTAGCCACTGCGAAAGCTATGTCTTCAGCAGGCCGGCTAGGAACTGGACCTCCAAATTCCATAAACCTGACTTTCAATTCCAAAATACAAGCATCAAACACTGCACATGTTGCACACTTTGATCGAATCAAAGCTGCACTTAACAGGCACTCACCATCCAGTCCAAGCCTCAGTCCATATTTTTGGCTTGTATCCTTTGTTAGGTGAGAAGTAGTCACAGTAGAAACCATTGCAAGTATTGATCTGGAAACAAGAAACCACAACTGCTAAGGACACACCACACTAGCAGCTAATTGTGATGCCAAAGAAGTGAGTCAGAATGGATACTTATGGTTAAATACTCCCAACATCAGACAGGAATGAATTTAACAATGCATTACAATGACTCCTTAAAACGGAAACTGGGGCGTCCATGAGTACAGACTACTTAGGGAAATGGTAGAGTATTTCAGTGGCAAAGGAAAATAATATGTAAATTAAATCATGACAGACATAAAAAGAGGAGGAACATAAAAGCCAAAGCCATGAGCAATTCAGCATATGAGTATACTAGTCATGACTCTTAACAATACAAGAAGACAGACAGCAACAGAAGCGGTAAGCCCCACCGAGGTGACAATGTGACTAAACAGTAAGAATATCAAACATGGCAAGCACAAAAAAAGGGGATTACTGTAAGTATGAATCATAAATGACAGTTAAGAGATAATTACAATTGGGTCAGGAGCATCATCTTGGTTGCACATGACCCACGGGACCCATTGGGTGTATGATCGAGCAGGGACCCCAAGCTCGTACTCCAGTGGCCCATATTCATTTTCAATCTGTTGGAAATGTCAACAAAGATATCCATTTTGGGATCACCAACCATGGTAATTGGAGCAGCTTCATATGCTTCAATAGGATGATTTTAAAGGCTAATCCAGCAAAAAAATAATATATGAGATATCCAAGCATGAAATGGCGATAAAGGTTCGAGTTAAGACCTGGGATAGAATAATTGGACCTCCAACAACAACAACAACTACCCAGTATATCCCACAATTAGGCAGGGTCTGGGGGGGTCAGGATGTACGCACTCTTTCCCCAAATAAATCGGGAGAGTGTTTCCGATAGACCCAAAATAGTAGACATAGCAATCCCAAGAAAACATGCTAAACAGTAGACAAAGAGGCACAAAGAAGCATAGAGGAAGGCTGAATAGAAGCAGCAACAATAGGACATAACACCCAGCCTAGTACTACTAAACATCAGAAGTCCGAATGTAGCTCCTCCAACAGTCTCTATCCAATGTCAATTCTTCCGACAAGTTGAGCGGATTGAGATCATGTCGAATAACCTTCATCCAGCTCTTTTTCGGTCTACCTCTACCCCTACGAACAGGCGCCGATATAGGTCTCCGCCGAACCTGCCCAAACCACCGCAATCGGGACTCTCGCAGCTTGTCCACAATGCTTGCAACTCCAACCTTGCTCCTAATGTCTTCATTTCTGATTATGTCAAGTCTCGTATGCCCACTCATCCATCGCAACATTCTCATCTCAGCTACTGCTAACTTCTGTTCTTGAGCTTTAGTGACGGGCCAACACCCTGAAGCATACAATAAGGTCGGTGTAACAGCCACCTTGTAGAATTTCCCTTTCAATTTAGTCGGAACTTTCTTATCACATAGCACCCCTGACGCTCTTCTCCATCTCAGCCATCCCGCTTGGACTCTATGCTCGATATCTCTATCGACACCCCCATCGCTTTGAACGTACGAACCAAGGTACTTGAAATACTCTTTCCTTGGGCCTCCCTGAGTCTCAAATAATCTCTCTGCCTTCATCATATTGACGATCTTCGTTGTGAATCTTTGCATAGCCGCCTTCATTATCATCGAGTATTAGCGAATTGAAAATTGAAAATATGTATTAAAACTTGATAAAAAGAAAAGATCATAACCTTAAAAAGCCCATTATCTGTTCTGAAACTGATTCCTGGAATGTATTTCAGCCAGACAGGAAACCCACTAAAAATGACACACACAAAGAGATCACCATGTCAATCAATGCACATGCATATCTATACAAAACACTCTTCGAGAATCAAATCAAAACCACAAGAAGAAAAGAAAATTACCCAAAATTCCATTCACCACAAACATTAACAACCGAAGGAATAGGAAAACAATAAGAGAAATAACAACAACCGAAGGAACCATGATTACAGGAGAAGAAAACATAGCAAAAGAGATCAAATTAGACTTTGAGAAGAGATTTAAAAGTACAAATATCAATATTCCACTCCTCGATAGTTACCTCCAACTGATAGATTCAGAGATCACTGCAACCGATAATGAAATTCTAGTAAAGCCAGTCACAAACCAAGAAATAAAAAAAGCGATGTTTGCAATTGGGAAAAATAAATCTCCAGGACCTGATGGAATGATAGCGGAGTTTTACCAAAAATACTGGGATATTGTTGGACCTGATGTCACGAGGGCAATCAAAAGTTTCTTCCACTCTGGGAAGCTCTTGAAACAAGTTAACCAGACTTTTATCTCACTTATACCAAAATGCGACAACCCAAATTCCACGAACCACTATAGACCAATTAGCTTATGCTCTACGATCTATAAAGTGATTGCAAAAATCCTAGCTGACAGAATGAAAGTTGTCCTTGGGAAGATCATTCATCCTCTTCAAGGGGCTTTTGTGGCGAATCGGGCAATCCAAGACAATGTTCTTATCGCTCATGAAATTTTTCACACCTTTAAATCACGAAAAGGAAAAGAGGGATGGGTGGCGGTGAAGCTTGATATGGAAAAGGCATATGACAGGGTTGAATGGGACTTTCTTTTCCATGTCCTGAAAAGGTTTGGTTTCTGTCCTAGATTCATTTCTTGGATAGAAGAATGTGTGAGGACCGTCTCCTTTTCTATATTGGTTAATGATGGACCAACCGATGTGTTTCGACCAGAAAGAGGACTCAGACAGGGAGATCCTATCTCTCCTCTGCTTTTTGTCATTGGAGCTGAAATATTGGCAAGAAAACTACAAAGGGCATGCGATGAATCCAAAAGAACCATAGGATTTGAGATAACTAGAGCTGGGACAAGAATTCCATTCTTATCATTTGCAAACGATATTATGATATTTGCAAAAGCCAACCACGAATCATGTACCTACATGAAAAGTATCATTGATGACTATTGTGTTATTTCAGGTCAAAAGGTCAACTTTCATAAGTCGGCCTTTCAAGCCTCACCTGGAGTTTCTAACCAACAAAAACAAAATATCCAAAGCATACTTCATATAATGAATCAATCTACTCTTGAAAAATACCTAGGATGTCCCATTATAAATGGGAGAGTAAACAGAACCACCTTTGATGACACAGTGGGAAGAACCAAATCTCAATTGACAAAATGGAAGGCTAACTCACTTTCCCAACAAGGGAGGACTGTACTTATTAAATCCAACCTTGCTACAAAACCAAACTACGTTATGCAGAGTTTTGGATTACCCCCGAATATCCATAAAGAACTAGACCAGATAAACAGATCTTTCTATTGGAATAAGGATAGAAACTATAAACCGTTGATTGGTTGGGACAAAATCTGTAAACCAAAGAAATATGGCGGGATAGGACTCAACAAATCAAAGGATGTAAATAAAGCCCTCCAGATGAAATTGCTTTGGAAAATTCTAGCAGAACCGGACAACATTTGGGTCAGAATAATTAAAGAAAAATATATGAAGGACGCGACTCTATGGGAATATGAAAAGAGGAAACAGACTTCTTGGCAGTGGAGAAAATTAATGGAGATAAAAAATGAATTTTGTAAAGGATTGATATGGCAAGTTGGAAATGGAAAAACAATTAAGTTTTGGACTGACGAATGGATTCCAGGAGTCACATTAATTGGAAAAAATCTTCCTAACACCTTCATTAATGAACAAGAGACCGTCGATCAATACATAGGAAAAGACAAAAATTGGAAAATTGAGGAATTAAGAAAGCTTCTACCAAACATTGTCATTGATAAAATACTTAATGTCAAAATACCAATAAATGAGATTGAAGATAGACTTTATTGGAAAGCAACTCGGGATGGGTGGTTCACCACCTCGTCTGCTCTTGCTAGTGTCTCGGGTCTGGACAGGTTACAAGAAAGCGATATCTCCTGGATATGGGGAATTGAGGCCTTCCCAAAAGTGAAAAACTTTCTTTGGAAATTGGTGATGAATGGAACCCCAACGAAGAAACGACTTAATGAAAAAAGTGTTGCAGTTCCCCTCCCTTGTATTTTCTGCAACCACCCGGTGGAAGATGCGGAACATATCTTTACCAAATGTAACCACTCTCTTGAGCTTATTAGAAAATTTGATAGGAACATTGAATCATTACTTACAAGTGTGAACACGACAGATAAGAACATCAAACAAATTGTGAACGAAGTTTTTGAACCACTATCTAAAAACCAAAAGACATTACTATCAACGATTTGGTGGAGTTTATGGACAATAAGAAATAAGGTTTTATTTAATGACGAGAATTACATGAACTGTCAACAACATGAGAGATACATAACACTACAACTACAGAATTGGAAACAAGCAAAGACTTTCCATTGGGAAGAAACTGAAGCTAAAGAACCAATACAAGCACCTAAGGCTAGAAAGAGGAAAAATCTTCGGTGGAAGAAACCCGCTGATGGATCTTTCAAGATCAATTTCGACGGGTCTAGTTTGTCCACAGGAGTTGCTGCTGCTGGTTTTGTGATTAGAGACCATCATGGCAATGTTAGGGCTTGCAACGCCTCACTCTGTGGTTCAGTTTCAGCTTTGATGGCTGAAGCTTTGGCTCTCCATATGGGGTTGACGACGGCTTTAGAGTTGGGCTTCTCACGGATTGAGGTTGAAGGAGATTGTTTGACGGTCATCAACTCTTTGAAAGGCCTGTGGAAGTGTCCATGGGAGATCGAGATGGTGATCTCTGACGTTCTTCTCTTGCTCCACTCCTTTGAAACTTATTCTTTGGCCCACGTGTTTCGTGAAGTCAATCAGGTGGCGGACAAAGTGGTTCATCTCTGCTTATCGCTTTTCCAGGGGCCATTTGCTTCCCATCCAGAGTTTCTTACTCTCGTCCGAAAGGACGCTATTGGGTGGTGGGTCAGCAGGGACTGACATCACCCAAATATTTGCCTTGTTTCAAAAAAAAAAAAAAAAAAAAAATTAAGGCCCAACTTTGAGATGAACATACATACGGACATACCTGCTTAATGAGCCAACTTGATGAATTTCACTAGGTCATACCTCCCCTCAAAATAGTACTACAACCATTCAAAATACCAAACATTATTACTGTTTAGGAGTGCGAAATTAAGGATTTTTTTTATTAAAAAAAAATCAGTTTCAGATACTTTGCCAGGTGAGGGTTCATCCGTTCATGCCCATTCCAGAAAACATAAGTCTGAATCACATCTAAACCTCCTTTGGCCTTCTGTATAAGGTCTGGCTAGGGCTGTGCATCGGCTCAAAGCCGAGCCGAACCGAGCCGAACCGAAACCGAAATTCGCAAAAATCCAAACCGAAAGCCGAACCGAATGTATTAGGTTCGGTTCGGTTATTCGCCGGTTCGGTTTGTGTTCGGTTCGGCTTTAACCTAATTGAACCTAATCCATAATTTCATAACAAAACAAATCCCTCATTCAATTAAAATGATCCATAATCAGGAAGAGAGAAGAGAGAAAAGTAGAACAAACCCTAATCCTCTACCGCCGCCCCAGGAAGTGAACCCAAAATCAGCCCCAACTCACCCCCGTAAAAAAACCTAGATCTAAGAGAAGAGAAAAGAGCATAAGCAAATCGGAGGGGAGGCGAGCAAGGACTGCCGGAGGGGAGGCGAGCAACCACCGGCCACCACCTCCGCTGTCGCAAGGCTCCCCATTTCCTCCTTCTCCTCCTCCTTCATCCGGCTCCTGAAGGTCAAGCACTCAAGCCTCTCCGCATCTTCTCATCCTCTCACTCCACCGCCGCATCCGCCCCAATCTCCGCCTGCCTCAACATCAGATCCAAGCTTCCCGACGCCACCCTCTCTTACTTCGACTCCGCCGGCGAGGCGGCGAACTCCAGACCACCACCGTCTCCGACCTCACCAAGTCCATCCTCTTCGTCGTTCCTGGCGCCTTCACCCCTATCTGCTCCTAGAAGCACCTCCCTGGATTCGTCGAGCAAGGTCACCGGACCGCCGGAGAGGAGGCGAGCAGGACTGCAGGAGCAAGGTCGCGGTTCGCTGGTCGGGGTCGCCTACAACGCCTAGGGTTCCGCCGTTTTGAACTTTAGATTTGGGGAATTAGCAAATTGAAATTGGATGCCCACTGCCCAGAACTACGGTTGAACAAACAAGGGTTGTATACATATATAATTTTATATTTTTATGTGATAAAATATTAAAAAAGTAATAAATTTTATATGGATTATAAATTTATAAGTTATATAAATTTATAAAATTATAAGCCTTTAATAGAAAATAAAAAATAAATAAATAAATCGGTTTAACACAAACCGAACACAAACCGAACACAAACCGAACCGAAACCGAAAATTGAGAATTCTCGAACCGAAAGCCGAACCGAAAAACATCGGTTCGGTTAGGTTCGGTTCGGTTTGTGTTGGTTCGGCCCAAAAATTCGGTTTGGGCCGAATCATGCACAGCTCTAGGTCTGGCCACATCTAAAGTTGAACACCACAACAAAAACATCACTAAATTCAGCAAATAAGACACAAAAAGGGTAATTTAAGTAAAAAAAACATAAATCTTTTTAACATACCTCAGGAGCACTTCTTGGGTAGTGAATAGACCCAGAAATAAGGATCTTCCTTTGGCCATTAATGGTGATAGCCCTGCTGTCATATCCCACACTGGCCTTCACACCACCAAAGCTTGAAAACAAAAACACCCAAAACATGGAAAACAGAAACACAACTGAAAACACATTACTTCCAAAAGTGATCCTCATTTCACAGTCTCAATTTCCCCCAACCCAATCCTTTGAAAATAGAGAGAAAGTGAAGAGAGAGAGAAACAATTTTTTTTTTTTAGTGTTTGTCTATGAAGGGAAACAGCTAATAACTACTTGGTTTTTTTTTCCTCATGTGTTCTTAATGCAATTGGGAATTGAATGTCGCAATTGGTTTGGCTCCCTTTGTGGTGTGTTCTTAATACAAGTGCTGTGTATTGCATTGCCATCTTTCGGCGCTCCTGCCTTTATACACACTGCAAAGTCTGCAATAGTGGTGAGGAGAGTGAGAGGGTAGGAGGAGTAGGACCCATTGTACTGGCCTCTATCCATGGCTGTAAAAAATCACTCTTCATTTCAATCACATAGATAGAGAAAGATGAGAGCGAAATACAAATTGGAGTGTGATTCTGTGAACCACCGACACTCCCCCATGAACTCCCTCCTCCGTTAATTACATCGCCCTCCATCTCCATCCATCCATCCTTACTCTCCAATTTAGCACAATTATTAAGTAATTCATCGATCTGCAATGGTTTCGTCTGCAAAGTGGAGCAAGAGCACCCCTGAGGCTTCAGGGATGACCATGGGCGGTTTCCTTCTCATCTCCTTCCCTCCCACCAATCCCAATTCCTCCTCCGCCGCTGCCTTCAAATCCCCCGCCTCTCCCGCCTTATCCGGCCGCCTCACCTCCAAGGCCCGCTCCATCCTCTCCATCTGCGGCCTCCTCGTCTTCACCACCTTCCTCCTCTTCACCCTCTCCACCTTCGAGCCCTCCACCACCTCCCACCTCCACCGCGCTCCCCGCCGTCTCCTCCTCACCCGCACCAACTCTCCTCCTTCCCGCCGCCCCCAATCGCCCCTCACCACGCTCGTAGTCAAGCTCCTCAACCCCGGTACCATCCAGAACGGGACGGCGCCTGTAAAGGCATTGCAGGGGATGGGTGCTCTTTACAGAAGAGGGACCAGGGCAATGTCCGACCTTGTCGTCGCTCATGTCTCCGACGCCGTCGATGAGAGAAAGTTCCGATCTCTCCTCCGAATTGTCCACACCGGCGGCCTCCTCGCGCGCTCCGATCTGGTCTTCATCTTCTCGTCCTCTTCAATTTCCTCTAAATTGGCTCCCGCGATCCGAGAGGAGAGCGAATCGTTGCTGAAACTCGTTCTGAACCACGGCGGGTCAAACCTTGCGAGTCGCGATTCCAAGGAACTTGCCGGGCTGACTCGGTATCTCAGGACCAAGAAAGAGGAGGCAAAGAAATCCAAAGAGGCGATCTGGGGGAAGGGGCTCCGCTCCGCGAATCACACCGAGTCAGGCGAGTCTACCCGGCCGAGTTACGGGTCGGTGGTGGGCTTCGAAGCTTCCGAGCTGGACCCGGAGAACTCGCTATCCGGGTTCCTGGATCGCGTACCCATGGGCCTACGGAGATGGGCATGCTACCCGATGCTTCTCGGGCGGGTGAGGCGGAGCTACAAGCACGTGCTGCTCGCCGACGTCGAGAGCGTGGTCGTTTGGAACGACCCGTTCACACGCGTCAAGAATCGGAGCCCCGAGTACGTCCATATTTTGGAGACCGAGTCGGGCAAGCGGGGGAAGAAACAATCCCACGACCCGATGATCAATCCGGGGATCGTGGTGGGCGGGAGCAGGGGAGTTAGGCGGTTAAGCGACGCCGTTTTGACCGAGATTGTACGGGCGGCGATGGAGCACAAGGGGAAAGCGGGTGGAAAGCACCCGGTGACCGAGTCGGGGGTGGTTAGCCAACTCGTCCGCAACGGACACCTGCTGAAGAATGTGAACCTGGTGGCTCAAGCAGAGGAGCCGGAGTCGGATCCGGATGAGCTGTTCGGGCCGGGTTTAAGTACAAGGTCAATGGATACTGTAGTGTATAGTAACACTTGGGGATAGTTGATTAGTTGGATTGGAGGGCGCACCGACATTAATTAGTACGGAGTATAAAAGTAGTAAGAAAGATAGGGTCAATGTGACAATGTGAATGTGAGTATGAAAGATATGATGTATAGGATTTGTTTGGAAACTGTAATTCGAATAATCCCAAATAGTTGATTAGAATTTTTTATTTTATCTTAGTACTCCTTATTTGATTTCCTATCTTGTAATTTAATACTTACTAGTGGAATTCAACGCATCATAGCGCGTTTGCGAGGAAAAAAAAAAGGCTGAATATAAAATATTTATTGCAAGAAATAACCAAATTACCATCCAAAAAACTATTTGAAAAGTTTACAATAACATTGTTCCGGAACGACGACATAGGTATTCACAAATGGCATATAATTGGTGTTTTAGAATTCGTTTATGCAAATCCTAGAGGCAAAAAATTTTGATCTATACAGAGGGATGAATTTGTATGATAGATATAATTAATTTATACGTTGGGAATAAATGTGTTACATATTAAATGGTAAATATAAAAATTTAAATAATGAACAAAAGTGGGACAAGTGGACTTGGGAGGCAGGAAGGTGGAGGAAGTGGATTCCGGCCCAGAAGGTGAGGCAAGTCAGAGTTTTAGTAGTAGTAATTTATCTACTACTACTAATTGGGAACTGTGTAAATAATGGTTGCAGTTTATAAGAACCTAGAATTCGATCCTTTTAAAAAACTTATATAAAAAACATTAACTAGTATCGTCGTATTATTAAGATAATGCTTTAATGGAGATTCTAATTTGAGATCATAATCCAATTTTTTATGTCACCTAGCTTGCAATATGCAGAATGCTCACCAACTCAAATATAAACGATTTAACATAAAAAAAACATCCAGGGTTATTTGAAAATCAAAATTGTTCATCAATCAACAACTGACATTCAAAGGATAAAATAAACCAATCAAAATGAGTTCCAACGAAGTAAGCAAACAAACGTTCAGGGGGAAACAAAATGATCAACTTGACAATAACAAAGAAAATTCCCTAAATAAGTCATGAAGGTTGATAACAGGAACATCAAGAGGTGCCAGCTAGCTCAATTTTCACCTCGGCCTTCTTTTGCTTCGTCGTTGACAACTGGCATTCCCCAATGTCGATGCCAATGTGTTGTCATCATTTGTCGGGAGTAGTCAGGGTCAAGGCTCCCAAAGAACAAACATCCGAGTGAGCGTCTTAATAGTAAAAAACAGAGAGAAGGTAGTTAGTTGAAATAAATTTCTGTAAAGGACATATTTAGTACTCCCTCCGTTAATTAAAACATGACGTTTTATTATTCACGCACGCATTGTTAGGCTTTAAAAACTATATAAAATATTAATTTTTTAATAACTTTTTTAAATAACTTCATTCTTATTACTATTAAGTATATATTTATAAAATCAAATGTAAAAAAAAGTTGATATTTTATATAGTTTTTATCGTTATAAAAAAAAGCGTGCTTGAATAGTAAATGACAAGTTTTAATTAACAGAGGGGGTATTAATATAATTTAGATTGCATGAAATAAATGTGAATAAAAGGTGAAAAAATCAGTATGTATATAAGTTACTCTTACGGATGGCAAAATCTAGGTATGTTGTCCGAGGTTTCGCCATCCTTAGACACGACATTAAGGGGGCTTTATTTCATACTTGAAGATGCCGAATTTTAGCATGAGATTCGAAGATGCTGAATTTTAGAAACAACAGTAAGGGAACTGAATTTCAGAAATACAGCATTAACGAACTTAATGTTGAAACAAACTTATTGTTGTTGATTTTCATAAATATAATGACAGAACTGAAAAAGTAGGATTATGGATTACCAATACCTAGATTGAGTGTGTTGCTGAGAGCGGGTACTTGAGCGGTTGAATGATTAAATACAAGGATACCGAGGATCTGAAAGTTACCTCCAAGTGCACCTTAAACAGTACAAAGAGCAAGTAACTCCCTCTCTGTATCATTGAAGTTGGAGAATCTATGATTGCATTCATCATTTCATTGGTTTGCACTCTTACACCATGAATAAAAGGGGAATGAAGTGGAACTCATGAGATTAGAGGGTCCGTCACTGCATGAACATGAATATGAAATTGAAGAGCTTGATGATGATCTATTGCATGTGCCACTACCACAAATGTTCCAGTACGTCGGAAGCTGACACCATTGTTCACTGCATGAAGATGATGTGATGTCAATGGTGAAAACCGCATCAGGAGAAGCGTTCAAACATTCAAGCCGATCTCTTGCCAAAGCTTGAAACATCTGCACAATTCATCAGCCAACTTAGTGCCACATGAAAATCCCAAGTATATCATATCAAACGGGAACCTGCAAATATATTAAATTTTAACATTTATGTCAAATACCTTTAGAGAACAACGAACATTCAGCCATGTCAGCCATATGTCTACTTGAAATATTGTTGGTGGAGTAATTAATGAAAGAAATGTCCCCTGTTAACAATTAATGAGTATTAAACATAAAAGCAACAGAAGAAATTAATATCAGTGACACCCTGGTAGCCACTTTGTAACGACTGCAGTATCCTTCCGCCATTCATGCTCATGTTGCCAAAGAAAAGCATATCGTACAACATTAGCAAGTCCATGAAGAAGTTTAAAGTTGAAAGCTCTCAACGGATCGAAATAAGAACAATGTTATAATTGTCGTTGATCATGACAGACCAAGCGATATAAAACCTAAGAAACTAAAAAAACATAGATGTGATAACAAAAAGTAAAAACAGTCCAGAAAACAAAGATGTGATAGCAAAAAGGCAAATTTTTCATTAAAACAAAAAGGAGAGAGGGTGAAACTCAAAGAAAGGGAGTTACCGATCTGAAATTCAGTTTCTAGTTATAGAAATTGTTATTCATTTTTCAGTTTTAGCAATTTGTTCAAGTGTTAGCAATATGAAACTCAATTTGGAATCAGCAATATGAAATTCATTGAGGAAAATCTAAATTCAACATTTCGTAAACTACGGAATAATTATTAATATTTGTAAATTCATTTTTGGGAATTTGTAATCAAAGCAATCAGTAATCTGCAAATTCGGTAATCTGCAGGTTAAAGATAACTAAAGGAAATGCAATATGAAGCTCAATTTGACATAAACACATTGATTGAAATTGACAACCAATTCATGGGCAGATGTCGCAAACAGTGTATAAAAAGGCGACGCCTAGGTGCGCGCCTTGCGCCTAGGTGTTGAGGCGATGGTCCTGGCGCCTCATTGAAATACCCCAAAGTATTTTTGGGTATTTCTTTTCTAATTTAAATAAATAAAACTTCGGATATACATACTTATAAATAGGAAACGGGTTTGAACTGTCAATTTTCTATTTCCCAATCCAGGTGAACCAGACCCATAAAAACAAAATAGTCGAACTGGCCATTGAACCCGTTTCCTTCTTTTTCCTATTTCGGTTCCACTGTGAAACGGAGAGATTTTTACTTACCTCAAAATTTACCCAATTCCTATCAAATTTGATTCTAAAAGGATCCCCAATTGCTATAGAACAGATTCCTTAACAAATTCCGAAGACTTTGGCTCCAAATCAACCCTATCACGATGAATTCGATTAAATAATGAGAAGATGTATTTTGCTTCTGATCAGTTTCAATCTTCGGAGTGTATCTGACGGTTACCTTGAATCTCTCTCGTAACAGAAATTCAGAATTACTCAATCCTATAGCTAGCTCCATTCTGATCGTACCTTTCTTCACACAAACCCAACGATCTCTCCTTCCCCTCGATATCACGCACTCTCGCTCCCCCGTTCGCCGGAGCCACCTGCTCCACCACCGCTGTCGACCACCACTGCACCTGGAAGTCCCCAGGAGAGGTACCACGCAGCCAGGTCGACCGACGCGATTCCACACGAAGCCCAACAGCCGCCTCAATTCCGATCTGGCATTAGGAAATTACGGATGCTGAAGCACAGCAGCGTTTGAAACCATAGTAACTGTCGACAGGTTCTTGCGGGATGTCCCTAGGAGGCTGTGATGAGCCGTCTCTATCCGTTGATAACACGTTTTGAAGACAACTCCATGTACTACAACTTTTATTCACAAGTCATGGCCAAATTCTAAATGATTCAAGATTTTTAGAAGCATTAAGGCGGATGCAAGTGCCTAGGAAAATCCCAGACTGAGCGAAAACTGCGACGACTTGCAGGACCTCGTTCTCCGTCGTCTTTTGCCCAAACCTTCTGTTCTTTATATCAAAATGAAGCTCGGTAAGTCTAGTTTCCAAAACATTCAGTTTTTCTTAATTCCGATTGCATACGAAGGAGTTATGAAAGGATGTTCAAAGGACTGTCAGGATTCTAAACTAATCTATTCATGTGCATTGGTCCATATTTCCGCAGCCATAACTCATTGCCTTCGACCCCAAATCAATTCCACAGAAACCTTGCACATCAATGAGCAGTGGTAAGTTTGGAAGACCCATTTTCGGTTGTAACGGCCCGGGATTATGATTCCCGAGTTACGTTTCGAGGGATTAAACCCCTCGTTAGGACCTTGCGCCCCGAGTACAGGTTGAAGGTTTCAAAACCTACTTTAATGTTTTCAAAGGTGGATTTCATACCCAAAATCGAAGGGATCGTTGGAATCCCCGGGGAAGTCTCCTGTACCTGTCGTAAGTCTAAGCGTGGAAATCAGAAATCGTGCGACTAGCGGAAACAAGTGTAATACAAGAGGGTGCCACGGCAGAGCTGGGTCAAAACAGAGTCTAAAGTGTAAATCCAAAAATATAATCAGAGTCTGGTGAAGTCTATAACTCCAGCACTCACTCTCCGCCGACAAAATGACCCGCGCAATAAGCAAACAGCACTGATAGGATGAACATAAATAATACCTAAAAAAATTGATATGGGGCGGGATCAGATCGATGCCCACTTTAGCTCTGCATCCCAACCATAAACACACATATACGCTATACCTAACAAAGATGCTTCTAGATGCATGGCGGAATAATAACACACTAACATGCTCCTAAGTTCAAGTACATGATAATGATAAGGCCTTAGCATAGAATACCAAGTGGTATATCCCTCTCCTACCTCCACCCCCTTCCGATAGAGTGGAGACTGGCCAGCTCGTGAATGCATTCATTCATAATCGGGCGGCACGCATGCCTAACCCGCTCCACAATAAAGCCCGCAGGAATCTCATAATATAAGGAAGTGCATGACTCGATTGACTCAGGACGGGACCCGATGAGACTAGGTCGTCCTATAACCCTAGCAATGACTCTAGTTACTTCACAGATAACGACCGTTCTGTTTACATACGCATAAAGAAATAGAACGCTCAACGGTCGATGCAACCTAGCATGGTACTACATGGCATGCTGATCATGAATGCAACACCTAGTATATCATGCACCTAAAGCAGAGAATAGCTCTATTCAATCTGAGTAAGCTCCGAAGAGACTTACCTGGTACCGCAGAACAGCAAAAGGCAATCAACCAGGCAATATGTAATCCAACACGTCACAGATGATCACCTAACAAGTATAAGTACATGAATGAGTCTATTTCTAAGGTACAAAAAGCATAGAATCGTCACACACACAACTTCACAAACTTAACACAATAACCATCTCATCATCATTTCCATCATCTTAACTTTATCTCATAACATATCCATTATAATTATCCAATTCATCAACTTAAGATAATTCCAATTCATACTTAGCTAATTTGCATGCTATCATCTCAAAATCTTACTTAGCATATAATTGCACATTTTCAACATAATCATATAACATTTAACCACAATTAATAAATCACCACAATATTATATCTTAAATCTCAAAACAACATTTTATATTTTAATCCCAATAATTTTACATTCTACTTCTAACATCTTTTATTTTAACTTCTTTATAAAATATTTATAAAATCCCAACAATATTCATTTAATCAAAACATCCCTTTGTAAATTACTAATCCAACCTTACCTTATTTTAAATTACCAAAACCCACCCTCTTATTTTGTAAAAATCAAAACCGGCCCTTATTGGTAAGAAAAGGCCCAAAACCGAGCTTCTATTTTAACTACCCAAAACCGAACCCTCCTTTTTATTAGAACCCAATCTGAAGACCCAAAATAGGCCCAACACTTACCCCTTCAAAATGCCCAATCCGGCCCAAAAAGGAACAGGCCCAACAAGGCCTTCATTCCATTTCACTTTCTCTGAGACAAAACGTGGGAAAAGAGAGGAGTGGGCCAGGGCTGATGACGTGTAAAAAAAATGTGGGGCCCAGGTGAAGGTGGCGCTGATGTGGCCACGGGGCCCACAGCTCCTTCTTCTTCCTCATTTAGGCCGAAAGAAAGAAACGAACAGAGGGAGGGGGGTTGCTGGTTCGACCGGAGAGGAGGGAAGGGCGGAGAGCCCCGCCGGCGGCGGTGGAGCTGGGCTCCGGACACCAGGAACGGCCACCCCGATGCCCACACCCACGGAAACGAAAAGGGGAGGAAGAAGGAGAAGAAGGAGGCTCACCGAGGTGTTCGACGTCGGAAAGCTAGGAGCTCCGGGGAGGCTGTCCGGGCTGCGTTGGGGCTCGTCGGTGCCGGTTCTTCGAGCGAGAACTCCTGGGAGAGATGAGGGAGGTTAAAGGAAGAACCTTTACTCGATTTGAAGGTGAAGGAGAGAAGGGGGCGGGGCTTACCGAGCTTGAACGGAAAACAGGGGAGGAGGGAGGGGTTGGCGGCTCTCCGGCGGCTGCTGGCGGCGACGGCGGGTGGAACTGGTGGTCGACGGAGGTGTGGTGGTGGAGGTGTGGTGGTGGAAGTGTGGTGGCAGTGGAGGTGTGGTGGTGGATGCTTGGTTTGCCGAACCGAGAGGGTACCGAGAGAAATGGAGAGGGGAATAACAAATGGGTATGTGGGTTTAACAAAAAAAAATATGATTTTCAAAGGTCAATTGCAATAAAAGAGGTCTAATTTTTGAAGAGAAGTTGTTGTTTGTTTTCCAAAATTAGGGAGTCAAAGAGTGGAGGGAGGAAATGAGAGGATAAGATTTTCCCAAACTAGAATAGGGTAAGTTGGATGGATAAGAATTCGGAATATGACGGAATTGAGGTCTCGAGTCGGGAATTTAAATTTCTGCTGATTGGTCGTTCAGAACCCGAAATGAAAGACGGAATTGATATTTAAATCGAAAATTTGGGCTGGAATTTATTTTAAATTTATTTTGATTTTCTTTTTCCGATAATTAATATTTTAAAAATCCGAGCCTTTACATCGGTGTCCCTAATTGACGTCGAATTGTTGTCGAACTTACCTAACCAAGCATATGTGGGTGTGCTGTTTTGTTCAAATCGCAGCTACTGTTCAAGCCCTTGTCTCGACATTATCGATTATCTTCTGACAAAACCAACACAATCGCACTCAAGTAGAGATTGCACTCGTCAGTATGACCCGTCAGTATGATAGGTCATACGCATCAAACGAAGCTCTGTGCAAGGAGAACGAGCCGCCGGAAGATCGCCCAAAACCACTGTTGAAGCTGCAAGAGGGGGTTGTCGGGCCGAGGCCTGTTTGTGGGCATTTACACGAAACCTCCCACGCTTTCAGTTTTTGTAAAATATGCCCCTATTATAGTTTCTAAAATTTCAGAAATTACCCCGCAGTTTTAGAAGTTGTTCTAACCCGGGTAATCTCTTTAATCCGCAACGTTATCTTCAAATCCTTACCCATCCACAATGAGTCAAGATTTCAAAGAAGATAGCATTGATTTATTCGTAGACTTCGTTAACCCCGTCACCGAGTGCTTTGAAGTCCATAGTTGGTACCGAAATCCAACAAGACGAATAAGGCAAGTGACTTTCCGAGCTTTTCCGCTCATTTCGGTGCCTTCATGTCTTGTTGTTTTTTTTCCTTGAAATGCTTGCCAAATTAATTAAAATAAATTGCAATTCACCTGTTTGTGTGATTTCTTTACCGTTCAGTTTGAGTTTGGCAAGTTTGATTGGGTGACCTTAAATTAAGATAATAATAATATAGTTACCCACCGTTTATTTAAAGCATGATTTATTTTTATCCTTTCATGCTAATTGGTTAGGAATGGAACCTGCCTTTTTCTTTGATGTATCCATCCTTTATTGTAATTGCTTTCATTTCGTTTGGCATCCATGTTACCTATAAATAACATGGGTTATCTTGTATTGTGTGATCACCTAGGTTGTCTTAATAAAATAGTTAACAATGTGAGGATTGTGTGTTACGATTGGAACTCAATTGAATCAAGATCAATGCAAGTAAAACATATCAATCAATGTAAAGCAGTGTGAACCGTAATGTGTGGAATCAAGTGAAAGTGATGTTGTAGAGTCAGGTCGGGGCCGTTACTCCTCGGTCTAAAGGTTTCATGAAACTAACACATTTCCGTAGAGAAATGTTACACTACCTCCGGTAGTAGGCCACTATCTGCTAGTGAGAGTGGGGCCGGTATTATGTTATAACAAATAGTGTGTGTTGCGAAACATTCTATTCCTATTAAGAGTGGTAAACGTGTATAGCATATAAACCTGTGTTTAAGCTACTCAATGTGAGGAAGTGAGTGAAGTGTGTTATATCAATCTGTTTTAAGCTACCCAACGTGAGGAAAGTGAGCGAAGTGTGATATATGTATATATACATCTTCTTAACATAGTAAGAACAAAGCTTTATAGTGATCACAATTACTTCAAGCTATATCATATTCCATCTGTAATCGGAGTATGGTTCCTAAGAGTGCTTGTCGCTCGCATCTTTTGTTACTCAATCCTACTGGATTATCCGTGTCACATGAGCCGTGTCTTAAAATGTTAAGCCTTCACATAAAATATTCTTAATAATCGCATTTGGGTTTAGATTCATACCGTATTATGGTCACTGAGTTTGAGTCCAAAGAAGTCCCAGTTTTCGAGCCGTCATTTGCTAGTTCTTGCGAACTAACCGTCCTTTATTTGGATGGCTGGTGTCCTTCATTCCGGACGCCAGACCAGTTTTCATAGGTTTAGGTCGAGTCTCAGAAGAGAAGAGAAGAGAAGTTGAGAAGACATCTAAACTATTTTTAACATTGTATTTAAAGTTTAAATTTATAGATGTATTGTATAGGCGTTTAAATATTTTATTTCCTTTAAAAGTCATCCGCTGTAATATTATCGAATTGTAAAGTTAAATCCTCAATTTGAGAGGAAAGTTTGATAAAGAGTTATTTTTATTTTCGAAATCTTCCGCTATTTCTATTTATTTTACATATCATTATTTGTTATCATCTTGTTTATGGGAGCATGGTTGCATGTCCCTATAAGCCTAAGGTGGTTACGAAGACATTAAAGTCCGAGTAATCACTGGCGCTGTGACATTCCCTCGTGTTATAAAAGGGGTGTTACACTCATAGGGGTCAAGGCGATGGGAGTCCAAAAGGCGCACACCTTTTGCGCCTAGGCTCAGAGGCGCAAAGGCGCACACCTCTGCATATATATATATATACATATATATAAATATATATATATATATAAATATATATATATATATATGTATATATATATATATATGTATATATATATATGTATATATATATATATGTATATATATATATATGTATATATATATATATGTATATATATATGTATATATATATATATATATATGTATATACATATATATAAATATGTATATACATATATATACATGTATATATATATATATATATATATATATACATATATATACATATATATATATATATATATATATATATATATATATATATATATATATATATATATATATATATATATATAAAAGGAGTGGTTCCCTTGTGCACACCCCTTAGAATATATCTAGTGCACGAATCCGAGCCGTAGATCTGTCTAGATTGGATGGCCTATATCACGCCATGTGGAATTGTTTAAAAAAAAGGGGGGGGGGGGGGGGGGGAGTCCGGCCTTTCCAATATTGCAAGGAGGTGCGTGCACCATTTCTCCCATAAAACCCTAAGAAACCAAAAGTCCGGCCTTCCCAATATTGAAAGCTTCCAACCCCACATCCCCCGTCAACATCGCCACCAACCCCAACCACATCCTTCGGCCCCATCCCCGGCGATTCCGGTTGCGATTGATCCCGCTGTTGCGATCGATTAGGCCGAGGACGAGGGAGATGGGATTCAGCCATGGCCGACCGCTTCCCCGAACGGCCTCCGACCGCTTCCTCTCGCCACCAGATCTCCGGCGTCCCCTCCTCACAGCCAAAGCCCTGATCTCCATCGCGCAGGCGACTCCAGGCGGCTCCAATCCGACCCTCGCTCTGCTGCTCCAATCCGACTCCAGGCGACTCCAGCCAAAGCCCTCTCGCCACCAGATCTCCGGTCAAAGTCCTCTCGCCACCAGATCTCGCCACCAGATCTGGTCCAATCCAACTCCAAGCGACCATCGCTCCAATCCGACCATCTCCGGTTTGTATTTATGAATAATCTACCATCTCCGGCTCCAATCTGACCATCGCGCAAGCGACTCCAGCCAAAGCCCTCTCGCCACCAGATCTCCGGCCCTCCAATCCGACTCCAGGCGGCTGTGATTAGGCGTCTTTTGATCGATTTGAAGGTGAGTGTGTGCGTTTGGGGTTCTGATCGATTTGCCCAATTTGTGTTGAATTGATTAGCAATTTGGTAGATTAGTCATAAATACAAGATTATTTTTTGGTAGATTATATATTCTTTGCTTTTGGGTAGATTATTTGGGAATACAAGGGTATTTCCGAATAATTAGCAAGTTGATGGCTGGATGGTGGCAAGTTGATGGATGGTTGCTGGCGGCTACCTTGTTCTACGATATCAAAGTGTGATTGAGTTCTAATGTTTTCCACATTATTAGTGTACCTCTTAAAAATTGTGTGTTTGATTAGTTAGGGAATTTATAGATCTTTTGATTTGGATTTTTTTTTTGTACCTCTTAAAAATAATAATTTCAACGAATAATTCATCTATTATGGTTCAATAAACGCGTTAAATCGACCGATTTGACTGAATAATTCGACAATTTACTATTCACAATGGTTATGCAATTATTCATCGCTTCTGTGTACCTCGTAAAAATAAGAATTCCACCGAATAATCTCCCAACTATCGTTCAATGTACGCGTTAAATCGACCGATTCAATCGAATAATTCTAAAAATTTACTGATTCACTACGGTTACGCAATTATTTATCGTTTTTGTGTACCTCGTAAAAATAAGAATTTCACTTAATAATCTCTCAGTTATAAAATATTATTCGGTGGAATGGTTGGTATTCAATAGTAGCGTGATCATTGTGGTGTGTCTTTATTCGGTGAAATATATATTTTTACCGCTCTAGTCCACCGAATAAAATATTATTCGTTAGAATGCAAAACATTATTATGTGGAATTGCCATTTTTTTTTAAAAATTGATTTAGATGATTTATATAGGTAGAATTCTTTATGTTTTTTTTTAAAAAAATTGTCAAATCTTTATAACATTAAAAATTGTGTGTTTGATTAGTTAGGGAATTTATAGATCTTTTGATTTGGATTTTTTTTTGTACCTCTTAAAAATAATAATTTCAACGAATAATTCATCTATTATGGTTCAATAAACGCGTTAAATCGACCGATTTGACCGAATAATTCGACAATTTACTATTCACAATGGTTATGCAATTATTCATCGCTTCTGTGTACCTCGTAAAAATAAGAATTCCACCGAATAATCTCCCAACTATCGTTCAATGTACGCGTTAAATCGACCGATTCAATCGAATAATTCTAAAAATTTACTGATTCACTACGGTTACGCAATTATTTATCGTTTTTGTGTACCTCGTAAAAATAAGAATTTCACTTAATAATCTCTCAGTTATAAAATATTATTCGGTGGAATGGTTGGTATTCAATAGTAGCGTGATCATTGTGGTGTGTCTTTATTCGGTGAAATATATATTTTTACCGCTCTAGTCCACCGAATAAAATATTATTCGTTAGAATGCAAAACATTATTATGTGGAATTGCCATTTTTTTTTAAAAATTGATTTAGATGATTTATATAGGTAGAATTCTTTATGTTTTTTTTTAAAAAAATTGTCAAATCTTTATAACATTATTTGGAATTTCCAAATCTTTTAAACAAATTGTAACACATTCAAGCAGAGGAGCCGGAGTCGGATCCGGATGAGCTGTTCGGGCCGGGTTTAAGTACAAGGTCGATGGATACTGTAGTGTATAGTAACACTTGGGGATAGTTGATTAGTTGGATTGGAGGGCGCACCGACATTAATTAGTACGGAGTATAAAAGTAGTAAGAAAGATAGGGTCAATGTGACAATGTGAATGTGAGTATGAAAGATATGATGTATAGGATTTGTTTGGAAACTGTAATTCGAATAATCCCAAATAGTTGATTAGAATTTTTTATTTTATCTTAGTACTCCTTATTTGATTTCCTATCTTGTAATTTAATACTTACTAGTGGAATTCAACGCATCATAGCGCGTTTGCGAGGAAAAAAAAAAGGCTGAATATAAAATATTTATTGCAAGAAATAACCAAATTACCATCCAAAAAACTATTTGAAAAGTTTACAATAACATTGTTCCGGAACGACGACATAGGTATTCACAAATGGCATATAATTGGTGTTTTAGAATTCGTTTATGCAAATCCTAGAGGCAAAAAATTTTGATCTATACAGAGGGATGAATTTGTATGATAGATATAATTAATTTATACGTTGGGAATAAATGTGTTACATATTAAATGGTAAATATAAAAATTTAAATAATGAACAAAAGTGGGACAAGTGGACTTGGGAGGCAGGAAGGTGGAGGAAGTGGATTCCGGCCCAGAAGGTGAGGCAAGTCAGAGTTTTAGTAGTAGTAATTTATCTACTACTACTAATTGGGAACTGTGTAAATAATGGTTGCAGTTTATAAGAACCTAGAATTCGATCCTTTTAAAAAACTTATATAAAAAACATTAACTAGTATCGTCGTATTATTAAGATAATGCTTTAATGGAGATTCTAATTTGAGATCATAATCCAATTTTTTATGTCACCTAGCTTGCCATATGCAGAATGCTCACCAACTCAAATATAAACGATTTAACATAAAAAAAAACATCCAGGGTTATTTGAAAATCAAAATTGTTCATCAATCAACAACTGACATTCAAAGGATAAAATAAACCAATCAAAATGAGTTCCAACGAAGTAAGCAAACAAACGTTCAGGGGGAAACAAAATGATCAACTTGACAATAACAAAGAAAATTCCCTAAATAAGTCATGAAGGTTGATAACAGGAACATCAAGAGGTGCCAGCTAGCTCAATTTTCACCTCGGCCTTCTTTTGCTTCGTCGTTGACAACTGGCATTCCCCAATGTCGATGTCAATGTGTTGTCATCATTTGTCGGGAGTAGTCAGGGTCAAGGCTCCCAAAGAACAAACATCCGAGTGAGCGTCTTAATAGTAAAAAACAGAGAGAAGGTAGTTAGTTGAAATAAATTTCTGTAAAGGACATATTTAGTACTCCCTCCGTTAATTAAAACATGACGTTTTATTATTCACGCACGCATTGTTAGGCTTTAAAAACTATATAAAATATTAATTTTTTAATAACTTTTTTAAATAACTTCATTCTTATTACTATTAAGTATATATTTATAAAATCAAATGTAAAAAAAAGTTGATATTTTATATAGTTTTTATCGTTATAAAAAAAAGCGTGCTTGAATAGTAAATGACAAGTTTTAATTAACAGAGGGGGTATTAATATAATTTAGATTGCATGAAATAAATGTGAATAAAAGGTGAAAAAATCAGTATGTATATAAGTTACTCTTACGGATGGCAAAATCTAGGTATGTTGTCCGAGGTTTCGCCATCCTTAGACACGACATTAAGGGGGCTTTATTTCATACTTGAAGATGCCGAATTTTAGCATGAGATTCGAAGATGCTGAATTTTAGAAACAACAGTAAGGGAACTGAATTTCAGAAATACAGCATTAACGAACTTAATGTTGAAACAAACTTATTGTTGTTGATTTTCATAAATATAATGACAGAACTGAAAAAGTAGGATTATGGATTACCAATACCTAGATTGAGTGTGTTGCTGAGAGCGGGTACTTGAGCGGTTGAATGATTAAATACAAGGATACCGAGGATCTGAAAGTTACCTCCAAGTGCACCTTAAACAGTACAAAGAGCAAGTAACTCCCTCTCTGTATCATTGAAGTTGGAGAATCTATGATTGCATTCATCATTTCATTGGTTTGCACTCTTACACCATGAATAAAAGGGGAATGAAGTGGAACTCATGAGATTAGAGGGTCCGTCACTGCATGAACATGAATATGAAATTGAAGAGCTTGATGATGATCTATTGCATGTGCCACTACCACAAATGTTCCAGTACGTCGGAAGCTGACACCATTGTTCACTGCATGAAGATGATGTGATGTCAATGGTGAAAACCGCATCAGGAGAAGCGTTCAAACATTCAAGCCGATCTCTTGCCAAAGCTTGAAACATCTGCACAATTCATCAGCCAACTTAGTGCCACATGAAAATCCCAAGTATATCATATCAAACGGGAACCTGCAAATATATTAAATTTTAACATTTATGTCAAATACCTTTAGAGAACAACGAACATTCAGCCATGTCAGCCATATGTCTACTTGAAATATTGTTGGTGGAGTAATTAATGAAAGAAATGTCCCCTGTTAACAATTAATGAGTATTAAACATAAAAGCAACAGAAGAAATTAATATCAGTGACACCCTGGTAGCCACTTTGTAACGACTGCAGTATCCTTCCGCCATTCATGCTCATGTTGCCAAAGAAAAGCATATCGTACAACATTAGCAAGTCCATGAAGAAGTTTAAAGTTGAAAGCTCTCAACGGATCGAAATAAGAACAATGTTATAATTGTCGTTGATCATGACAGACCAAGCGATATAAAACCTAAGAAACTAAAAAAACATAGATGTGATAACAAAAAGTAAAAACAGTCCAGAAAACAAAGATGTGATAGCAAAAAGGCAAATTTTTCATTAAAACAAAAAGGAGAGAGGGTGAAACTCAAAGAAAGGGAGTTACCGATCTGAAATTCAGTTTCTAGTTATAGAAATTGTTATTCATTTTTCAGTTTTAGCAATTTGTTCAAGTGTTAGCAATATGAAACTCAATTTGGAATCAGCAATATGAAATTCATTGAGGAAAATCTAAATTCAACATTTCGTAAACTACGGAATAATTATTAATATTTGTAAATTCATTTTTGGGAATTTGTAATCAAAGCAATCAGTAATCTGCAAATTCGGTAATCTGCAGGTTAAAGATAACTAAAGGAAATGCAATATGAAGCTCAATTTGACATAAACACATTGATTGAAATTGACAACCAATTCATGGGCAGATGTCGCAAACAGTGTATAAAAAGGCGACGCCTAGGTGCGCGCCTTGCGCCTAGGTGTTGAGGCGATGGTCCTGGCGCCTCATTGAAATACCCCAAAGTATTTTTGGGTATTTCTTTTCTAATTTAAATAAATAAAACTTCGGATATACATACTTATAAATAGGAAACGGGTTTGAACTGTCAATTTTCTATTTCCCAATCCAGGTGAACCAGACCCATAAAAACAAAATAGTCGAACTGGCCATTGAACCCGTTTCCTTCTTTTTCCTATTTCGGTTCCACTGTGAAACGGAGAGATTTTTACTTACCTCAAAATTTACCCAATTCCTATCAAATTTGATTCTAAAAGGATCCCCAATTGCTATAGAACAGATTCCTTAACAAATTCCGAAGACTTTGGCTCCAAATCAACCCTATCACGATGAATTCGATTAAATAATGAGAAGATGTATTTTGCTTCTGATCAGTTTCAATCTTCGGAGTGTATCTGACGGTTACCTTGAATCTCTCTCGTAACAGAAATTCAGAATTACTCAATCCTATAGCTAGCTCCATTCTGATCGTACCTTTCTTCACACAAACCCAACGATCTCTCCTTCCCCTCGATATCACGCACTCTCGCTCCCCCGTTCGCCGGAGCCACCTGCTCCACCACCGCTGTCGACCACCACTGCACCTGGAAGTCCCCAGGAGAGGTACCACGCAGCCAGGTCGACCGACGCGATTCCACACGAAGCCCAACAGCCGCCTCAATTCCGATCTGGCATTAGGAAATTACGGATGCTGAAGCACAACAGCGTTTGAAACCATAGTAACTGTCGACAGGTTCTTGCGGGATGTCCCTAGGAGGCTGTGATGAGCCGTCTCTATCCGTTGATAACACGTTTTGAAGACAACTCCATGTACTACAACTTTTATTCACAAGTCATGGCCAAATTCTAAATGATTCAAGATTTTTAGAAGCATCAAGGCGGATGCAAGTGCCTAGGAAAATCCCAGACTGAGCGAAAACTGCGACGACTTGCAGGACCTCGTTCTCCGTCGTCTTTTGCCCAAACCTTCTGTTCTTTATATCAAAATGAAGCTCGGTAAGTCTAGTTTCCAAAACATTCAGTTTTTCTTAATTCCGATTGCATACGAAGGAGTTATGAAAGGATGTTCAAAGGACTGTCAGGATTCTAAACTAATCTATTCATGTGCATTGGTCCATATTTCCGCAGCCATAACTCATTGCCTTCGACCCCAAATCAATTCCACAGAAACCTTGCACATCAATGAGCAGTGGTAAGTTTGGAAGACCCATTTTCGGTTGTAACGGCCCGGGATTATGATTCCCGAGTTACGTTTCGAGGGATTAAACCCCTCGTTAGGACCTTGCGCCCCGAGTACAGGTTGAAGGTTTCAAAACCTACTTTAATGTTTTCAAAGGTGGATTTCATACCCAAAATCGAAGGGATCGTTGGAATCCCCGGGGAAGTCTCCTGTACCTGTCGTAAGTCTAAGCGTGGAAATCAGAAATCGTGCGACTAGCGGAAACAAGTGTAATACAAGAGGGTGCCACGGCAGAGCTGGGTCAAAACAGAGTCTAAAGTGTAAATCCAAAAATATAATCAGAGTCTGGTGAAGTCTATAACTCCAGCACTCACTCTCCGCCGACAAAATGACCCGCGCAATAAGCAAACAGCACTGATAGGATGAACATAAATAATACCTAAAAAAATTGATATGGGGCGGGATCAGATCGATGCCCACTTTAGCTCTGCATCCCAACCATAAACACACATATACGCTATACCTAACAAAGATGCTTCTAGATGCATGGCGGAATAATAACACACTAACATGCTCCTAAGTTCAAGTACATGATAATGATAAGGCCTTAGCATAGAATACCAAGTGGTATATCCCTCTCCTACCTCCACCCCCTTCCGATAGAGTGGAGACTGGCCAGCTCGTGAATGCATTCATTCATAATCGGGCGGCACGCATGCCTAACCCGCTCCACAATAAAGCCCGCAGGAATCTCATAATATAAGGAAGTGCATGACTCGATTGACTCAGGACGGGACCCGATGAGACTAGGTCGTCCTATAACCCTAGCAATGACTCTAGTTACTTCACAGATAACGACCGTTCTGTTTACATACGCATAAAGAAATAGAACGCTCAACGGTCGATGCAACCTAGCATGGTACTACATGGCATGCTGATCATGAATGCAACACCTAGTATATCATGCACCTAAAGCAGAGAATAGCTCTATTCAATCTGAGTAAGCTCCGAAGAGACTTACCTGGTACCGCAGAACAGCAAAAGGCAATCAACCAGGCAATATGTAATCCAACACGTCACAGATGATCACCTAACAAGTATAAGTACATGAATGAGTCTATTTCTAAGGTACAAAAAGCATAGAATCGTCACACACACAACTTCACAAACTTAACACAATAACCATCTCATCATCATTTCCATCATCTTAACTTTATCTCATAACATATCCATTATAATTATCCAATTCATCAACTTAAGATAATTCCAATTCATACTTAGCTAATTTGCATGCTATCATCTCAAAATCTTACTTAGCATATAATTGCACATTTTCAACATAATCATATAACATTTAACCACAATTAATAAATCACCACAATATTATATCTTAAATCTCAAAACAACATTTTATATTTTAATCCCAATAATTTTACATTCTACTTCTAACATCTTTTATTTTAACTTCTTTATAAAATATTTATAAAATCCCAACAATATTCATTTAATCAAAACATCCCTTTGTAAATTACTAATCCAACCTTACCTTATTTTAAATTACCAAAACCCACCCTCTTATTTTGTAAAAATCAAAACCGGCCCTTATTGGTAAGAAAAGGCCCAAAACCGAGCTTCTATTTTAACTACCCAAAACCGAACCCTCCTTTTTATTAGAACCCAATCTGAAGACCCAAAATAGGCCCAACACTTACCCCTTCAAAATGCCCAATCCGGCCCAAAAAGGAACAGGCCCAACAAGGCCTTCATTCCATTTCACTTTCTCTGAGACAAAACGTGGGAAAAGAGAGGAGTGGGCCAGGGCTGATGACGTGTAAAAAAAATGTGGGGCCCAGGTGAAGGTGGCGCTGATGTGGCCACGGGGCCCACAGCTCCTTCTTCTTCCTCATTTAGGCCGAAAGAAAGAAACGAACAGAGGGAGGGGGGTTGCTGGTTCGACCGGAGAGGAGGGAAGGGCGGAGAGCCCCGCCGGCGGCGGTGGAGCTGGGCTCCGGACACCAGGAACGGCCACCCCGATGCCCACACCCACGGAAACGAAAAGGGGAGGAAGAAGGAGAAGAAGGAGGCTCACCGAGGTGTTCGACGTCGGAAAGCTAGGAGCTCCGGGGAGGCTGTCCGGGCTGCGTTGGGGCTCGTCGGTGCCGGTTCTTCGAGCGAGAACTCCTGGGAGAGATGAGGGAGGTTAAAGGAAGAACCTTTACTCGATTTGAAGGTGAAGGAGAGAAGGGGGCGGGGCTTACCGAGCTTGAACGGAAAACAGGGGAGGAGGGAGGGGTTGGCGGCTCTCCGGCGGCTGCTGGCGGCGACGGCGGGTGGAACTGGTGGTCGACGGAGGTGTGGTGGTGGAAGTGTGGTGGCAGTGGAGGTGTGGTGGTGGATGCTTGGTTTGCCGAACCGAGAGGGTACCGAGAGAAATGGAGAGGGGAATAACAAATGGGTATGTGGGTTTAACAAAAAAAAATATGATTTTCAAAGGTCAATTGCAATAAAAGAGGTCTAATTTTTGAAGAGAAGTTGTTGTTTGTTTTCCAAAATTAGGGAGTCAAAGAGTGGAGGGAGGAAATGAGAGGATAAGATTTTCCCAAACTAGAATAGGGTAAGTTGGATGGATAAGAATTCGGAATATGACGGAATTGAGGTCTCGAGTCGGGAATTTAAATTTCTGCTGATTGGTCGTTCAGAACCCGAAATGAAAGACGGAATTGATATTTAAATCGAAAATTTGGGCTGGAATTTATTTTAAATTTATTTTGATTTTCTTTTTCCGATAATTAATATTTTAAAAATCCGAGCCTTTACATCGGTGTCCCTAATTGACGTCGAATTGTTGTCGAACTTACCTAACCAAGCATATGTGGGTGTGCTGTTTTGTTCAAATCGCAGCTACTGTTCAAGCCCTTGTCTCGACATTATCGATTATCTTCTGACAAAACCAACACAATCGCACTCAAGTAGAGATTGCACTCGTCAGTATGACCCGTCAGTATGATAGGTCATACGCATCAAACGAAGCTCTGTGCAAGGAGAACGAGCCGCCGGAAGATCGCCCAAAACCACTGTTGAAGCTGCAAGAGGGGGTTGTCGGGCCGAGGCCTGTTTGTGGGCATTTACACGAAACCTCCCACGCTTTCAGTTTTTGTAAAATATGCCCCTATTATAGTTTCTAAAATTTCAGAAATTACCCCGCAGTTTTAGAAGTTGTTCTAACCCGGGTAATCTCTTTAATCCGCAACGTTATCTTCAAATCCTTACCCATCCACAATGAGTCAAGATTTCAAAGAAGATAGCATTGATTTATTCGTAGACTTCGTTAACCCCGTCACCGAGTGCTTTGAAGTCCATAGTTGGTACCGAAATCCAACAAGACGAATAAGGCAAGTGACTTTCCGAGCTTTTCCGCTCATTTCGGTGCCTTCATGTCTTGTTGTTTTTTTTCCTTGAAATGCTTGCCAAATTAATTAAAATAAATTGCAATTCACCTGTTTGTGTGATTTCTTTACCGTTCAGTTTGAGTTTGGCAAGTTTGATTGGGTGACCTTAAATTAAGATAATAATAATATAGTTACCCACCGTTTATTTAAAGCATGATTTATTTTTATCCTTTCATGCTAATTGGTTAGGAATGGAACCTGCCTTTTTCTTTGATGTATCCATCCTTTATTGTAATTGCTTTCATTTCGTTTGGCATCCATGTTACCTATAAATAACATGGGTTATCTTGTGTTGTGTGATCACCTAGGTTGTCTTAATAAAATAGTTAACAATGTGAGGATTGTGTGTTACGATTGGAACTCAATTGAATCAAGATCAATGCAAGTAAAACATATCAATCAATGTAAAGCAGTGTGAACCGTAATGTGTGGAATCAAGTGAAAGTGATGTTGTAGAGTCAGGTCGGGGCCGTTACTCCTCGGTCTAAAGGTTTCATGAAACTAACACATTTCCGTAGAGAAATGTTACACTACCTCCGGTAGTAGGCCACTATCTGCTAGTGAGAGTGGGGCCGGTATTATGTTATAACAAATAGTGTGTGTTGCGAAACATTCTATTCCTATTAAGAGTGGTAAACGTGTATAGCATATAAACCTGTGTTTAAGCTACTCAATGTGAGGAAGTGAGTGAAGTGTGTTATATCAATCTGTTTTAAGCTACCCAACGTGAGGAAAGTGAGCGAAGTGTGATATATGTATATATACATCTTCTTAACATAGTAAGAACAAAGCTTTATAGTGATCACAATTACTTCAAGCTATATCATATTCCATCTGTAATCGGAGTATGGTTCCTAAGAGTGCTTGTCGCTCGCATCTTTTGTTACTCAATCCTACTGGATTATCCGTGTCACATGAGTCGTGTCTTAAAATGTTAAGCCTTCACATAAAATATTCTTAATAATCGCATTTGGGTTTAGATTCATACCGTATTATGGTCACTGAGTTTGAGTCCAAAGAAGTCCCAGTTTTCGAGCCGTCATTTGCTAGTTCTTGCGAACTAACCGTCCTTTATTTGGATGGCTGGTGTCCTTCATTCCGGACGCCAGACCAGTGTTCATAGGTTTAGGTCGAGTCTCAGAAGAGAAGAGAAGAGAAGTTGAGAAGACATCTAAACTATTTTTAACATTGTATTTAAAGTTTAAATTTATAGATGTATTGTATAGGCGTTTAAATATTTTATTTCCTTTAAAAGTCATCCGCTGTAATATTATCGAATTGTAAAGTTAAATCCTCAATTTGAGAGGAAAGTTTGATAAAGAGTTATTTTTATTTTCGAAATCTTCCGCTATTTCTATTTATTTTACATATCATTATTTGTTATCATCTTGTTTATGGGAGCATGGTTGCATGTCCCTATAAGCCTAAGGTGGTTACGAAGACATTAAAGTCCGAGTAATCACTGGCGCTGTGACATTCCCTCGTGTTATAAAAGGGGTGTTACACTCATAGGGGTCAAGGCGATGGGAGTCCAAAAGGCGCACACCTTTTGCGCCTAGGCTCAGAGGCGCAAAGGCGCACACCTCTGCATATATATATATACATATATATAAATATATATATATATATATATATATATATATATATATATATATATATATATATATATATATATATAAATATATATATATATATATATATGTATATATATATATGTATATATATATATATATGTATATATATATATATGTATATATATATATATGTATATATATATATATGTATATATATATATATGTATATATATATATATGTGTATATACATATATATAAATATGTATATACATATATATAAATATGTATATATATGTATATATATATATACATATATAAATATGTATATATATGTATATATATATATATACATATATATACATATATATATATATATATATATATATATATATATATATAAGGAGTGGTTCCCTTGTGCACACCCCTTAGAGTATATCTAGTGCACGAATCCGAGCCGTAGATCTGTCTAGATTGGATGGCCTATATCACGCCATGTGGAATTGTTTAAAAAAAAGGGGGGGGGGGGGGGGAGTCCGGCCTTTCCAATATTGCAAGGAGGTGCGTGCACCATTTCTCCCATAAAACCCTAAGAAACCAAAAGTCCGGCCTTCCCAATATTGAAAGCTTCTAACCCCACATCCCCCGTCAACATCGCCACCAACCCCAACCACATCCTTCGGCCCCATCCCCGGCGATTCCGGTTGCGATTGATCCCGCTGTTGCGATCGATTAGGCCGAGGACGAGGGAGATGGGATTCAGCCATGGCCGACCGCTTCCCCGAACGGCCTCCGACCGCTTCCTCTCGCCACCAGATCTCCGGCGTCCCCTCCTCACAGCCAAAGCCCTGATCTCCATCGCGCAGGCGACTCCAGGCGGCTCCAATCCGACCCTCGCTCTGCTGCTCCAATCCGACTCCAGGCGACTCCAGCCAAAGCCCTCTCGCCACCAGATCTCCGGTCAAAGTCCTCTCGCCACCAGATCTCGCCACCAGATCTGGTCCAATCCAACTCCAAGCGACCATCGCTCCAATCCGACCATCTCCGGTTTGTATTTATGAATAATCTACCATCTCCGGCTCCAATCTGACCATCGCGCAAGCGACTCCAGCCAAAGCCCTCTCGCCACCAGATCTCCGGCCCTCCAATCCGACTCCAGGCGGCTGTGATTAGGCGTCTTTTGATCGATTTGAAGGTGAGTGTGTGCGTTTGGGGTTCTGATCGATTTGCCCAATTTGTGTTGAATTGATTAGCAATTTGGTAGATTAGTCATAAATACAAGATTATTTTTTGGTAGATTATATATTCTTTGCTTTTGGGTAGATTATTTGGGAATACAAGGGTATTTCCGAATAATTAGCAAGTTGATGGCTGGATGGTGGCAAGTTGATGGATGGTTGCTGGCGGCTACCTTGTTCTACGATATCAAAGTGTGATTGAGTTCTAATGTTTTCCACATTATTAGTGTACCTCTTAAAAATTGTGTGTTTGATTAGTTAGGGAATTTATAGATCTTTTGATTTGGATTTTTTTTTGTACCTCTTAAAAATAATAATTTCAACGAATAATTCATCTATTATGGTTCAATAAACGCGTTAAATCGACCGATTTGACCGAATAATTCGACAATTTACTATTCACAATGGTTATGCAATTATTCATCGCTTCTGTGTACCTCGTAAAAATAAGAATTCCACCGAATAATCTCCCAACTATCGTTCAATGTACGCGTTAAATCGACCGATTCAATCGAATAATTCTAAAAATTTACTGATTCACTACGGTTACGCAATTATTTATCGTTTTTGTGTACCTCGTAAAAATAAGAATTTCACTTAATAATCTCTCAGTTATAAAATATTATTCGGTGGAATGGTTGGTATTCAATAGTAGCGTGATCATTGTGGTGTGTCTTTATTCGGTGAAATATATATTTTTACCGCTCTAGTCCACCGAATAAAATATTATTCGTTAGAATGCAAAACATTATTATGTGGAATTGCCATTTTTTTTTAAAAATTGATTTAGATGATTTATATAGGTAGAATTCTTTATGTTTTTTTAAAAAAAAAATTGTCAAATCTTTATAACATTATTTGGAATTTCCAAATCTTTTAAACAAAAAAATTTATTTACAGTTGAACAAAAAAAAATATTTACAATTATTCAATGATATGTACAATTTTTTTTTTGATCCACTAACCTTTAAAACAAAATACTACACACTTACAAATATTTAAAAAAATCAAAAACAAAATCACCTATGCTTCTCACATTAGATCTCTTTCTCTTCTTCATAATTTTTTATCGAAAACCATTGATTTACTTGACACCATTTTTTTATTTTTTAATTGTGGTGTGGGTCCCACTAGTCATATAGATAAACTCCATTCACAGTTTAAAAAAAAGAACAGGATTTTATTTGAACTAAATAGGAAAATTTTATCAACTTAATGGATGGGCCCCACCATAATAAAAAAAATCACAACAACTCCAATGGGTTTCTTTCACACGCGCCAATCTTCAGAGAGTAAGTCCAATTTTGGTTCATAGTGCGCGAGTCCCACCATTTTTAAATTAAAAAAACTGGAAAAAAACCTTTTAATCACAACCATCCATTCACACCCGATCAATGGTAGAAAATCGTGCACAAAGTACACCCTAAGAGCACCCACAATAGAGACACCCATGTGGGTGTCTCTATTTTTAGAAAAAAAAGAAAAGAAATTAAAGTTCAGAAAATGTCAGAATAATGGAGAGGGAGTATGCTAGTAGAGGAGAGAAGTTTCCAGCAAAAGAAACTTTCTCACCATTTTGGACACCCATTTTTCATCATTCTGACACTTTTTTATTTTTAAAATGAAGACACCCACTTGGGTGTCTCCTTTGTGGATGCTCTAAGGGGTGCCCAATATACATTCTCTCTCTCTCTCTCTCTCTCTCTCTCTCTCTCTCTCTATATATATATATATATATATATACACACACAGTGGTTGATCTGTGGGGGGCTCGAGGTGGCTGAAGCCCCCCTATCCCAAAAAGAGGTATATGTATATTTTACGTATCTGTGATTTTAGTAATATATATAAGTAAAGTAAAAAATAATCAGAAAGTCGAATTAGCTCAGCGGCAAGGGCGCGTTTTGTATTCAATTGTGGATACGATAGTCCCAGGTTCAAATCCCCTTAACTCCCCCTTTTCTCTGTTTTTTTTTTAATAACCATCAAAACCCCCTTTTTCTTTTTTTAGTTAGTCGACAGAAAAAAACCCCACTGCTCACACACACAGCGAAGGCCGAAGGTAGAAGGCGATACCCCGACCCCACCCGCCCGCCGGCGCCGCTGGCCAACTCCACCACCGGTGCTTCTACTGGGCGGCGACGCCAACTCCACCACCGGTGCTTCTACTGGGCGGCGACGCCTCCAGTTTCCCGCAGAGAGCGAAAACTTCAATTCTTTCACTCAGGCGATTACTTCAAGTAGGTTAGTTTTCTTCCTTTTCCTTTAAATTTTATTGTTTTTAAGTTTGATTGATTGAGTATGAAACAATTTAGATTAGAATTTGTGAATTTTATAATCAATTTGGGGAGTTTGTGAATCAATTTGGGGAATTTCGATTAGGGTTTGTGAGAAATAAATTTGTGACTTTGCCGGTTTGTGATTTGTTATTTGAACATTGAAATTGTGGTGAGAAATAAAATTGTGAATTTGTTGTTTGTCATTTGGAAGTGTGGTTGTAAGAAATGAATTTGTGATTTGGAATTGTGGCGTGTGGATTTGTTTTGTTCTTTGCCAAAACCAAATGATTTTCTTTAATTTCTTGCCCTAAAACTTTGTCTCTTACTTACATTTGTTCAAATGCACTGAAAATATCAAACAAGCCGAAGGTTGAAGCCAATAATATTATCCCCCGAAAGCTTGTTTTCAAAATCTAAAGACAAAGCACTGAGCTAACGGTGTCCAAAACCAAGTATTTTTTTTATTATTCATCTCAATGAACTCGAAATTTTTGTAATCTATTTTCCTATGAAATTATGTATTCTTATGGGTTGTGTAGTTGTCTAAAGTCTCTTTCCTCGAAAAAATTTTTAGCCCCCCCCTAAACAAAATTCTGGATCCGCCACTATATATATATATATATATATATATATATATATATATATATATATATATATATATAGAGAGAGAGAGAGAGAGAGAGAGAGAGAGAGAGAGAGAGAGAGAGAGAGAGAGAGAGAGAGAGAGAGAGAGAGAGAGAGAGAGAGAGAGAGAGAGAGAGAGAGAGAGAGAGAGAGAGAGAGAGAGAGAGTATGGATCTTTTGTTCACAAGCCTTAGGGTGTACCTTGTACACAATTGTGGGCCTTTGATCTTATTGCAATGGATGACCCAGATTAAAATGAATTTTTCTCCTTTTCTTAAATAAATTAAACGTGGGACCCACTGAAATCACTGTAACTCTCACCAGGGGCGCGTGTGGAGTGTGAAGGTTGGAAGGAAGTGGGACCCACTAAAAAATTACAAGAAACTGCTCTTTTGATTCGGAAATGGGAGGGGGCAAATTTTAGATTGTGGTGTGGGACCCGATCAATAGTGGAAAGTAAAAATTTCAATCTTTCTAATCCAAATAATACAAATCCACTCTTTATATTTTATTTTATTAACAAGTAGTTTATCCATATTTTTTTTTATAATGATTTCGACGTAGATCAAATCAAACCATTAATTTGATTCACAATATCAAATGATATACAATCAAAGATATTTGTATGTAAACCCATAAAATCGGATATAATCTTTTTTTTTTTAAATGTTAGTGGATAAAAAAATCAATAATTGCACATTAAACGCGTACATTGAATTGGTAGATTTAACGTGTGCATTGAACGATAATGGAGAGATTATTCAGTGTAATTCTTATTTTTACGAGGTACAAAAAAGCGATGAATAATTGCATAACCGTTGTGAATAAGTAAATTTTTAGAATTATTCGATTGAATTGATCAATTTAACGCACATATTGAATGATGATCTGGAAATTATTCATCTTGAAATTATTCAGTGGAATTCTTATTTCTTACGAGGTAATAGAAACAACGTAGAATTGTATAACCATTGTGAATAAGTAAATTTTTAGTATTATTCGGTTGAAACAGTCGATTTAATATATACATTGAAAAATAATTGAGAGTTTATTCAGTGGAATTCTTATTTTTATGAGGTCCAGAGAAGCAATGAATAAGTAAAATTGAACGATAATTGGGAGATTATTTAGTGAAATTCTTATTTTTGCGATATACACATAAGGGACGAATATATAATTGCGCAACCGTTCTGAATAAGTAAAATTTTAAAAGTATTTGGTTGAATCGGTCGATTTCACGCGTACATAGAACGACAATTGATAGATTATTAAGTATAATTCTTATTTTTGCGAGGTACGCAAACGCGACGAATATATAATTGCATAACCGTTGTGAATAAGTAAATTTTTAGAAGTATTCGGTTGAATCCGTAGATTTCTCGCGTACATTGAACGATAGTTGAGAGATTATTCAGCGGAATTCTTAATTTGACAAGTAAACAGAAGCGATGAATAATTGCATGGCCATAGTGGATAAGTAGATTTTAGAATTATTAGGTTGAATCGGTCGCTTTAACGTGTAAATTGAACAATAATTTGGAGATTATTCAGTGAATTCTTATTTTTACGAGGTATACAAAAGCGATGTATAATTACATGCCCGTTATGAATAAGTAAATTTTTAGTATTATTCGGTTGAATCGGTCGATTTAATGTGTATACTAAACGATAATGGAGAGATTATTCAGTCGAATTCTTTGTTTTACGAGGTACACAAAAAATCCTAAAAAAAAAACAAAAAACAAAACCACTCAAAATACCTATTACAATCAACAAATATCCCCAATTCCAAAGATTGATTTTTACCCACTCAAGAGCCGGAAAGAGGCAGTACCGTACTACTGTGCACCGGTGAATTGAAAGAGGTCCATGTTCAGGGATTCAGGGATCCAATTTATTTCGTGGCTCTTCAACGTCGGAGACAGGTCCTCTACCTTCGTCGCCGCCTACACTCTCACCGAATGAAGATTTTAATCGAAGTTTTGAGGATTAATTACGAAAGCGGATGAGTTTGTTGATAGGCTTACCCTCGCCACCGGTACGCCTCTGCCTTCTCTACTTCTCTTCGCCGCCGGTTCCGCCTAGAAGAACTCGCTGTCGGACCCAACTCGCAGACAGACCACCAATTTGAGTGGTCTCGTGGGCGGAATCGACTGACCACCCAGTTCGTTTCGAATCATTGAGCCGCCGATTCGCCTTCCTCTTCGATTCGAGCCACCGCTGGTTTCGCCACTAAGAATTGCTCTCGCCGCCGGTTAATAACACAATTTGCGGGGATGGTGAAACACGATCGCCAAAGCTTTGGAGGAGGAACACTCGTTCAGATGTAAAGAAGAAGACAATCGGTGTTAGGGTTTTAATCCTCCACGAATCGCACGCGCTCACTCTCCCAAGATAGTGTTGAAGATTGGGTTTTGTTTTTTTTTTTAAAAAAAAACTATATGACGTGGCGCGTTATAACCCCTTGATTTCAATAAGATCTATGGTTCATATTTGTGTACAAGGTACACTCTAAGGGTTGTGAACACCAGAACCACACCCTATATATATATATATATATATATATATATATATATATATATATATATATATATATATATATGGAGTGGTTCCCTTGTGCACATTCCTTAGAGTGTACCTAGTGCACGAATCTTATCCATTAATCTTAATGGAATGGAGGGAGGAGATTCCGCCATGTGGCCGGATTATTTATAAAAAAAAAACTCAATCTTCAGCCAAATCGTAGAGAGTGAGGCGCGTGTGAGGAAAAAGTCAATTAAAACCCTAAGAGCGGAACGTCTGATCTTCTTCCTCGCGTTTTGTCAAATTGCCCCCTATGGAAGCTTTGCAAATCTCCTTCCATCACCATCAGCGGCGGCGATTGCGACGATTCGGGCTCAACCGGCGGCGATTGCAGCGACAAGGGTTGCAAAGGAGAAGCGTCGTCGATGCAGAGGCGCACAACGATTGTGGGTGTTGAGACCGGCGGCGACACGAAGCGAAGAGGGGCGAAGTCCAATCGGTGGCGACACGAAGCTTCTGCGATTCGAACTGGGCGGTCGATCCCGCCCACAGACTAAGTGAAGCCGGCGTTCCGCCATTGATTTGTCCTTCCTCTAGCCGGTTGGTTCAATTGTAGAAGGCAACACCTCCATAAATGGGTAAGAATACATATATTTGAAATTTATGGAAAAATTGTGGGTTTTCTTTGCTTAATAAGTTGCGATTCATATCTTTTGATTAAATTTTCCGGCGATTTGGGTTGTTTTGTTGAATGATTGCTTGATTTGGGTTGTTCGTGTGTATTGAATATTGTTTGGGTGATTAATCATGTGTAGACGAATGTTTGAGTTGAATCTGAGTTTTTTTGGGGAAATTATTCGCCTGGGAGGGTGGTTTTGTTAGTATTGTAAATGTTTTATTGGGTGATTATTCAATTGAATGAACTTGTTTGGTTGACATGTCAAGGATGGGGGATTATTCGGTGAAATGGTAAAGTTTATTCATATAAATATAAGTTAAGTTAATTTTATTGAAAAAGAGTATTATTCGGTGAAACATCAAAGTTTATTGACAGGAATGTAAGTTATTTTGACTAAACATACGTACTTCATTATAGTGCCACTATGGGTTTAAGAAAAAAATATGGATAATAAATCGTGATTCATATGTTTGGCCATAGATTGTGGACGCTGTTTACTCGAATATTGTCATTTTTTATTTGGATTTTTTTGTGTACCTCTTAAAAATAAGAATTTCACCGAATAATTCACCTATTATCGTTCAATAAACGCGTTTAATTGACCGATTTGACCGAATAATTCGACAATTTACTATTCACAACGGTTATGCAATTATTCATCGCTTCTGTGTACCTCATAAAAATAAGAATTCCACTGAATAATCTCCCAACTATCTTTCAATGTACGCGTTAAATCGACCGATTCAATCGATTAATTCTAAAAAAATTACTTGATCAAAACAGTTATGCAATTATTCGTCGCTTTTGTGTACCTCATAAAAAATTGATTTGCAAAAAATTAATTTACAATTAAAATAAACAAATAACCACAAAATCATTTCATATATTGCTAAAAAAAACAAAAAAAAATCATTCCATATCCAAAAAAACAGATCCCCACCTTCCAAAATCAAAACCGAATTCCCACCCTTCGGCTTATGTCATTTGGGGGCCCCACCTTCCACAATTAAAACTTAATTCCCCATTTCACACGCGCCACGCATTCCACAAAGAGAGTGTCTCCAATTTTCCACCTTTGTGCGTGGGCCCCACCCTAAATTAGAAAAAAAAGAAAAAGAAAAAAATCCTTTAAATCTCATCCATCCATCCACACCCGATCAATGGCTGAGAATTGTGCACAAAGTACACCCTAAGGGGTGTGCACAAGTTACTCATTCTCTCTCTCTCTCTCTATATGCATATGGTTTGTATGACGTGACTTAAATATATTGGATTATTAGTTGACGTGTTAAAAAAAACTAGTTAAAATTGCACCAAAGAATGATACATTTGTAAATTTGACGATGCCATGTATATAGTGTTGGCATGGTACGATAATCACCAACAAATGGGGATTGCCATTAAAATACCAATTATACATGATACGTCAAATTAAATTTTGTACCACGTACTGTCCATCAATAGTACGTGGTAACCACCGTTGTTGATAGCCATGTTTGCGGTTACTATCGGTAGATACCATTGTTACCAAGCTAGATTTCAACTTATATTTTTATGAAACACCACAATTACAGATGGTAACTATCAAAGTTATCGATGGAAAAAACATTAATAATATATTTTATTTTAATTGTTTAGTTAAACTACATACTCCCTCCAATCTAAAATATAAGATTTTTGACTATTCAGCACATATTTTGAGAAGCTAAAAACTATATAAAATTTATTTTTTTTTATTTTTTAAAACAAATATAATATTTTTTACCAATAAGTATTAATTTTTTTAAAATATTAATATTTTATATAACTTTTAGCTCTTTAAAATACGTGTAACCAAGTCAAAGATCTTATATTCTAGATAGGAGGGAGTATGTTTTAATTATTTAACATTTCAAATTAGATTACATAATAATATATTAAAATTATAATAAAAGCATTAATAATATATCCCTGAAATGGTAAATATATTTCAAAAGATGTAACATAGTTACAAAGAGACGTAGACCATACAATATTGTACATATTATACTACATAGATTTACATTAAAAACATTAAATAATAAATTTAAAAATAAAATAAAAATTATATATATACTCGGTAATTCTGGTAATTAAACGTTGTATCGTTTACCACTGCCATATCAAAAAATTATATATATACTCGGCAAAAACTTACACAGGAATCCACAAGGATAGACGAAACAAACAACACTGACCATGAACAAACCAAAACCCCCACTAATTGGAGGTTCTCTACTCTAATAAACAAGGTTCTCAACCCTCAAATTACCATTTCCCCCTCAAAAGGTTTTAATGAAGTTTAGCTTTTGGAATATTAGAGGCCTTAGCAGAAAAAATATTTGGACCCATATTGAAGAAACTACTAAAGCGGAGCACATAAAAATCCTAATGCTAGCTGAAACAAAATTAGCTAACCCTCCTCCGGACAAATGCTGGAGAAAACCAGGCTTTGACATAATGCATTTCTGTCCATCCAATGGACTAGCAGGGGGGCTTTGCCTCCTTTGGAAAGAATCCTTATTCCATAATGAAACTTTTACTATTAGAAACTCTACGGACCGAATCATTCACTGGTAATGGACCATCACCAATCAGTTCGGTTTGTGGCTGTGAAAGTTTGGGTCTCTGGAAGGGACTTCTGGCTGCGAAAGAACTGAAAATAACTAATCTTATCATTGAAGGAGACAACTTAACAATAATAAAAAGTCTGAAAGGTATGGGGAAGCCTACTGGAGACTCTGAAATGATTGTCTCGAACAGTCTAGTCTCGCTGGGCTTTTTTGGTTCTGTTGAGATTCGTCATGTCTTCCGTGAGGCAAATCTGGTAGTTGATCGCTTGTCACGTATCGCTTCTGCCTCCTGACTCCTGATGATTCTCTGTTGCATAGTCTCATCCGTAAGGATGCTCTTGGCTGATAGAGCTCAGCTCTATGGTCAAATTTTTTCCGTTTAAAAAAAAAAAAAGTAATTATAGTGGTTACTAGCACGATAGTAACTACCATTATTGATTACCATCACAGTGCTAACCAACACACTTTGCAACGGTTGGTATGTTAGTTTTTGTATCATTTAATTTGCATAGGAATTCTGGTATCTATTTTAATTAATGTATTAATTATATATCAACTCTTTTCAGAGAAACAAATCTTGGCAAATTACGGCCAGTCAGCTGGGCAAATGGCTCGATAAGAGTAACTTCGTACTAATTCATCAAAAACTCTTCGATTTAAGGACTCCGAAATCTCGTCCTTTTATCACCAAAGGTTTTTTATGAAGATTTGTTTCTGGAATTGTCGAGGGATAGGAAAGCGTACGTTCTGGACGGAAATTGACTCAATGTGTAAAAACGAGCACATTCAAATCATAGCGCTCGCAGAAACCAAATCGGAAAATATTCCCGATGACAAGTTGTGGAGAAATATCGGATTTGATGAAGGGGTTTGGTCGCCGTCTATCGGAAGATCCGGTGGTATTGGAGTCCTATGGAAATCTCACCAGCTAATAAATTTTACTATTTCCATTGCTATCCACGCACCTCGTATCATCGGACTTAAATTGGATAGTTCAGATGCGGGGTTTCCGGTTCTGGTCCTGTTCGTCTATGCGCCACCAACTCCAAATGATAAAGATGTATTCTGGGATACGCTAAAAACAATTGTAAATGGCTCCTCTATACCGTGTCTTGTGCTTGGGGATCTAAATGAGATTCTTTGCAGTACTGACAAGCTCGGCGGGGCATCTACCCGGACATCCAGGTTCTCTCGCCTTATCTCTTTCAAAAACGAGTGCTCACTTATTGATCTCCCCACCTTTGGAAATCCGTTCACTTGGAGGAAAAACCCGGACGAAAATTTCAATATCCGTGAAAAGCTTGATCGGGTGCTTGTCCACCAACAAGTCATTGCATCTGTCCCTAATATGATAACCTATCACGGTGCATTCTCCTCTTCGGATCACTGCCCTATTTCTTTTTCACTTGAAGTTAACACTAGTTTCAAAGCTCCGCCTTTCAAATTTGAGAATGCCTGGCTACTTCGGAAAGATTTTCGTAACATAGTTAAACAGTCATGGCGAGCGTCTTGCCCTGGCTCGGCCATGTTTCAGTTAATGTTCAAACAGAAAATACTGAAAAAAAAGGCAAAAGAATGGAATAAAACAAGTTTCGGCAATATATTCCGTCAGCTAAAGGAGGTGGATACGGAGCTCCTGCGTATTCAGTCGGCAGGACCCGGTGTAAACTACCAAACATACGACAACAAGGAAAAGAGGCTTCTCATGAAGAGAGAAAAGCTCCTACTATTTCAAAAATCGTTCTGGGGCCAAAGGGCTAAAACCAAACACCTCAAACTCTCGGATTCCAACACAGCATACTTTCATCGGGTGGCTTCGGGTCGAAGACACAGGAAACAAATTCGGAACATAACCTCATCTTCTGGTACGATGTTTATGGGTGAAGAAAATGTTAAGAATGAAATAAAAAGGGATTTTGAGACAAGGTTCAAGAAAGAACCAATTGATGACAGGCTCCTTACTGAAATGCTGGACTTAATACAACCTTCCATCTCGTTGGAGGAAAACAACTTTCTCATAGCACTCCCGTCTAATTCGGAGATTAAAACAGCGGTTTTTAATCTTGGGAAAAACAAATCTCCGGGACCGGATGGATTCACAGCTGAATTCTACACAAAATATTGGGATATCGTCAGAAAATCTGTTATTTGTGCAGTCAAAGGGTTTTTCCACTCCGGAAAAATGCTCAGACAAATTAACCATACGTTTATCTCTCTTCTCCCAAAAACAGATAACCCCACGGCTACCAGTCATTACCGCACCATTAGTTTATGTTCCAATATTTACAAAATAATTTCCAAAATTCTGACGGATAGAATGAAAAAAATTGTTGGTAAACTCATCCATCCACTGCAGGGCGCCTTTGTGTCTGATAGGGCTATACAAGACAATGTCTTAATAGCCCATGAAATCTTCCACTCCTACAAAAGTCGTAGGGGCCGGGAAGGGTGGCTAGCAATAAAATTAGATATGGAAAAAGCATACGACAGGGTCGACTGGCATTTTCTTAAAAGTGTGCTCTAAAAGTTCGGATTTCACGATACATTTATCTCTTGGGTTATGGAATGTATAACGTCTGTTTCATTCTCTGTACTGGTCAATAACGGCCCTACTGAGCTATTTCTGCCGTCAAGGGGAATTCGTCAAGGCGATCCTTTATCTCCTTTCCTATTTATTTTAGGTGCTGAGATTCTGGCTCGGAGATTGGCTGACGAAGCTAGCCTTGAAAGAACTCACATTGGTTTTCCGATTGGACATAACGGGCCTCGGGTTCCGTTCCTTTCTTTCGCCGACGACATAATCATATTCTCAAAAGGAAGCGTGGAAGCAGGGCGAAAAGTGAAAATGATAGTTGATTCATACTGCAAAGTATGAGGCCAGAAGGTCAATTACCACAAATCTAGCTTCCAAGCAACCAAGGGTATTCCGAATCATAGGATTCTGGAGCTGTGTAACTGCCTCAACATTACAAACGAACATTCAATAGAAAAATATCTAGGATGTCCAATTATTAATGGAAGAGTCACCAACAACACATTTGAAGATATCATCTGTAAATCCAAACAACAACTGACTAAGTGGAGGGCTAATGCTCTATCCCAACAAGGACGTGCCACCCTGATAAACTCCAATCTTTCCGCTAAGCCATTGCATGTGATGCAGAATTTTATGCTTCCTGCTGCTTTGCATAAAGAACTAGACCATATAAACCGGTCTTTCTTTTGGAATAAGGACCTCCAATACAGGCCTCTGATTAGTTGGGATAGGATCTGCAAGCCGAAGCAGTTTGGGGGATTGGGAATTCGTAAATCTAGTGATATGAATGTCGCTCTCCAAATGAAGCTTCTGTGGAAAATTCTGGCCGAGCCTAGCAATATCTGGGTGTCCGTGATCAGACATAAGTACCTGCGCTCCACCAGTATCTTCGATTACAGAAGATCCGGGGCTAGCTCCTGGCAATGGTCCAAGCTGTCCGACTTAATTGACACTTTTAAAGCAGGCCTGATTTGGTCGGTAGGAAATGGATGCACTATAAAGTTCTGGACAGATAACTGGATCACAACCTCCTCCTTACTGACTAGAGTTGATTGCCCTCTAATTTTTAATCCGGATGAGACCGTCAGTGAATATATTCTGGGAGGTAAGTGGTGGAGTGAAAAACTTAATGGGGTTTTGCCTACGAATATAGTACAAGAGATTTTAGACATCCCTCTTCCTTCTTCGAATCTGCAAGACCGTCTATACTGGTGGCCGGATAGGGAGGGATGGTTCACTACTGCTAGTGCTTACAAATTGATAACAGCCCAGTCCCTACCATATCCTGATCCTAATGCCTGGATTTGGAAGATTAATATCCCTCCGAAAGTCAAGAATTTCCTATGGAAGATTGCGCAAAACGGCTTGCCAACTGCTTCCAGGCTGGCGTGTAGGGGTTCGGCAGTCCCACCCACTTGCTCCCTTTGCAATTTGGCACCCGAGGACGAGGTCCATTTATTTTTGGAATGTCACTTCATCAAAGCAATACATGAATTTCCAACCCAAGACCGATCAACTATTGCTAGTCTAATTGCCCAGTCTCGGGATTTCAGACCCATTCTATCTGCACTCGGGAAGAGTCTACAACCTGCAGTCCTGTCTAACCTCGCTTTCACTTGGTGGACGACTTGGTACATCAGGAACCAACACTTGTTTCAACAGACCGCTATTCCGCGTAAAGATTCGGTCATAAAATTGATCACATCTCACATAGATAACTGGAACAAAACATTCGCGGCCGAGGCGGAATTCGAGGAGGTTATACACCCCCATCGGGGGCTGTCTTCAAAAAAGAACAACAAACACAAAAAGATTCAGTGGCAAAAGCCTCCAAGGGGCACGTTCAAACTTAATTTCGATGGTTCCTCTCTTTCTAATGGCGACAACTCTTCCGGTGTCGTTATTAGGGATTGGGAAGGTCGGCCACTCTCCATTCACCATCAACAACTTGGTAAACAGAATCCGCTTACAGCAGAGGCTCTTGCCCTCAAAATGGGGGTCCATCAAGTATTACGACTCAAGTTAGATAGGATCCAAATTGAAGGCGATTGTAAGATAATCATTGACCATTTAACAGGAAAATCTAAATGCCCTTGGGAGATAGAAATAATCCTTTCTGGCGTTCTAGTCTTGCTATCGACGGTGAGAGAAGTAGAGTTCTCCCACATTCCTCGTATGTGCAATAGAGTGGCGGATAAGGTTGCACACCTTTGCCGCTCTGCCCGAGGAGTCGATATCGAAAATGACCCAGGTCTCCGTGACCTCATCCGTAAGGATGCTGCCGGGTAGGGCCAGCCCACCCGAATTCTTTCCTAATCAAAAAAAAAAAAAAAAAAAAAGTATAGATATAGATTTGTATTAATAAGCTAGTGCGGTGTTTCGTAAAGTATAATCGATGGGGTAGTTGAAATTGATGAATTATTTGTGTTATATATGTGTGTCTGTTAATAAGCTAGTAGGCAGGACTAAGGTCCTTTTTAAAAAAAAATTAGGTAAAAACAAATTTTTAAAAACTATGTATTTGTTTATTAGAATAAGAGTTTTGTTAATAAAAATCATATTTTCTGGTTCCGTACTTGCTAGTATGGTGTTTCGTAAATTAGTTATGGGAGTAGTTGATGAAAACTTATAAATGGAAAATTCCAAAAGTTTTGAAATGCTTAGGTAAGTAGTTGTTAAAAAATTTTAGTTCGAAATCTTATATTTATTTCATTTAAAATTATATAATACTCTCTCCATTAATTAAAACATTTTGTTTTAAACATTTGCACATTTTTTAATAAAGCAAATAAAAGTAAACAAAAATACACTTATATCCCTAATTATTACTTTAATTTTACACTTTATTGAAAACTACAATTAATAAATCTCTAATCATTACAAGGATAATTTTGAAAATTGAACACCAAAATACCTAAAACGACATATTTTCCGTCACAAGATTTTACTTCTAAAACGAAATATTTTTCTTAACAGAGGGAGTATATATCAAAGCTATGTTTTTTTTCGAAGCTTGTTTGTTAAATATAGCCATAGATTTCGAGTGATAATATTTACACCCAAAAAAATTACTATATACATCATACTCTGTCCCTCTTGAGTCACAGACGTGTGACTCAAGAGGCACAGGCTACTTAATATGTAAAATATCATGTGGCTCTTGTGTCACAGGTCCGTGTGACTCAAGAGGGACAGGCCTATTTAAAATTTTGGGTGTATAAATCACTCTCTTATATTTCCATCCACCTTTTCTGACCATTGAACCGTTCCAGGTCAATAGATGATAACAGGGACAAGTCAATAAGTCAACGTACAGCTAGAGATTGATAGGTTAAACATCTTGTGAACGCTGATATCGCAAATGAACTAAATAATTAATTTCCATGCTTTTGCTCTCTGGCTTTGTATTCAAAGGTGTAACGTGTAAGTTGTTTCACTTGGTAATTCCTTAGCATGCATTGCATTCATTCACTCTTCATTCTTTATTGTTTCCTTTCAATTTTAAGTTTTGATACTTTAATTCCATCCCAATTAGTTGTCTTACTGTCAAAAGTTAAAGAGGGCCGCATGTGGAAATGGAACTCAATTCAGAGCTCACATAAGCTGAAACCCTAATCTTAATTTGATAAACTTGCATAAATCACAACTTAGAACACAGCTTAAGTATCAAATTCCAACCGTTGGAATTTTAGATGCTATTCTTGTTTTTTGGTCTCCTATATAAAAATCACTAAGTAGTTTGCTGGTTGCACAGCACTGTGCACTGACATATATAGGCCTCTCCTGCGGCATTGAGCTACATCAATGGGACGATGTCACAACACTCTTCTTGATCTTACAATAGAGCTTTTGCTGCTGCTGCTGTGGATTGGCATCAGCTATGGCTCTGACCTCGACATAGCTTGCTTGAAGTCAATAAAACACACCATGGAAGATCCTAATGGGTACTTTGATACATGGGACTTCACCAAAGAAAGTCCGGAATTTGTTTGCGAGAACTTTGGGGGAATAATTTGCTGGAATGATCAAGACAACAGGATCATGAGAATCAACCTCAAGAATATGGGATTAAAAGGAGTGTTTCCTCGCGGGCTTGTGAACTGCACCTACCTTACATCCCTTGATCTGTCCTTCAATAATCTATCTGGAGAGCTTCCTTCTGATATATCCAAATTGGTCCCATTTGTGACCACTCTTGAACTTTCATCAAACACTTTCTCCGGAGAGATTCCTCGAGACCTCTCAAATTGCATTTATCTCAACAGTCTTCAACTTGATGACAACCTGTTCTCCGGCCAAATTCCTGCTGAAATTGGTTCCCTTAGCCGACTTGTGCATTTTAACGTCTCCAACAATGACTTGGTTGGCCCGATCCCCATGTCCTTGAGTGCAAGATTTCCAGCTGCGAGTTTCACTAACATTGAGATGTTGTATGTCTCTCCTCATCTGCCCCCTTTCCTACCTCTAGTACGTACACCCGAGTTTCTCACTGGAGCAGCTATCAGTGGGGTGGTATTCAGTGCTACATTTTTCACCATAGGGATCTACTTCTTCTTTTATCACATACCTACAACTCCTAAGAAAGGAGGCAACAAATGTGCAAGGAGAATAGCATGGACCCGAATCAAGGTATATATGTTGGTGACGCCATCTGAAAAAACTTTCGTGTGATTATTTCTCAATGTAAGTAGTGTACAAGTAGCTAACTAAAATAAGTATTTATCATGATCAGGTGTCTAAGTCTGAATCATCTCTTACAGACTCTGAATTCAGACAATTGTTGAAGGCTACCGATAATTTCAGCAAGAAGCACATTATTGGTTTCGGAAATGCAGGGAGAATAACCCTGTACAGGGCAGCCCTCAAGAATGGTAAGGTGTACACAGTGAAGAGGTTACAGTACACTAGCCGGCTACTAAAAGAATGCGCGCTAAAGATGACTACCATGGGCAGCGTAAGACACCCTAACTTGGTTCCACTTCTAGGCTACTGTGTGGCGAACAAGGAACTATTCTTGGTTTACGAGCACATGCCAAACGGAAGCCTATATGATCAGCTACATTCATCAGCTGGGGATTGCGGTGTCAAACAGTGGCCCTTGATCAGACTCGATATTGCTGTAGGTGCAGCTAGGGGGTTGGCATGCCTCCATCACTACTGCAACCCTCGGATCATCCACCAAAACATAAGTTCAAGATGCATCTTGTTAGATGCAGATTTTATCCCTAAAGTTTCCGACTTTGGGCTGGCAAGGTTCAAGAATCCAACTGACGAATCTGTAAAGATGGAGCGAGGAGATTCAGGATACCTAGCTCCAGAACAAGGCGGAACCAACCTTGAGACACCAAAGAATGATGTCTATAGCTTTGGGGTGGTTCTACTTGAGCTAATTACAGGAGAGACACCGACTTCTAAGGCGAAGCCTCACAATGGATTCAATGGGAGCCTAGTCGAATGGGTTATGCAGCTATCAAACAAATCAGATCTAAAGGCAGCAGTGGACCGGCAGTTAGTCGGGAAGGGCTTTGATGATGAGCTCATAGAGTTCCTTAAGATTGCTTGTAGCTGTGTGGCCTTGAATCCCAGGGACAGGCCTTCCATGTTGGAAGTTCATCAACACCTAACAGCAATACTAGATCGCCATCACTTCTTGCCGGCCTCAAGCTGATAGCAACAAGTAATCTTATGGATTTATACTTCACACTCACAGGCCCGGTGGAAGGGCGGTTCAACCGGCAAACGGATATTTTGGGGGGCCAATATAACCTTTTACTAGTGTGTGTGTATATATACTAGGAAATTTTACAAGAAACCACCCCTTATTTATTAGGCTTTTCATTTAACCACCCCTTATACAAAACATTTCACTAAACCACCCCTTATTGATTAGACTTTTCATTTAACCACCCCTTATTGATTAGACTTTTCATTTAACCACCACTTATACAAAACCTTTCACTAAACCACCCTTTATTGATATGAATTGAGTTTTTGTTTTTTAGCATATATGTTTATGTCACCTTTTATTCGTTTTTAGCAAAATAAAGTTAAAATGGTCACGACTTAATCATATAACTTTCATTTACATTATGTTTTTGTTAATGTAGTGATGGTAAACACTATAGAAATGAATAACTATTATATCATATGTATTCTAGTCCTAGTACAGGGGTAAATATAAGAAAATATTAAGAAAACGTTTTGACCGCTAAGAATCCGCCAATAAGGCCGCCAAACCGTCTTGGCGCTTGGCGGTACCCCTCCGCCGAGCGTTTTTTAGAACATTGATTATACCTTGTGATTGGAGAACCTTCTGCATTCGTGATCAATTTACACAATCCCTCTCCGAATCCCCTGGTCGTGTAGCCTGAAGTTCGTCGATGGCTCTGAAGTCTGGACGATCGTAGGATGTCTATATATGGCAGCAGAAAGGTTGAAGATGGATAGTTAAAAAAAAAGGGCATTTCGGTCTTTTTCAGAATTTTTTAACATCAAATTGGACGGAATAGAGGTAGGGGTGGTCATTTGTTGACGGGACTATATAAGGGGTAGTTAATTTAGTGAAATGTTTTGTATAAGGGGTGGTTAAATGAAAAGCCTAATAAATAAGGGGTGGTTAAATGAAAAGCCTAATAAATTAGGGGTGGTTTAGTGAAAGGTTTTGTATAAGGGGTGGTTAAATGAAAAGCCTAATAAATAAGAGGTGGTTTCCTGTAAAATTTCCTATATACTAAGCATCCAAAACTATACAAAGAAATAAGGTAGCATGGTGGTAACCGGTAATTGTAGGAATATATTTGTGGGTGTCTTGGGATTGGGTTCGATTCCCACAACTCTTTCTTACTTTCACCTCTATTTTGGGGGCCACGTTTTCCATCTATTTTTATTTACTACTTTCACCTCAATTTCTCTTACCAATATTCTTCTAATAATGTTTATTTCCTACTTGGGACTGGGTTCGAGTCCCACAACTTCACTTCTGTTTTTTTTTGTCTAATACATCTCCCTCTTTCTTACTTTCACCTCTATTTTGGGACCCACGTTTTCCATCTATTTTTATTTCCTACTTTCACCTCAATTTCTCTTACCAATATTCTTCTAATGTTTATTTCCTACTTGGGGCTGGGTTCGATTCCCACAACTTCACTTCTGTTTTTTTGTCTAATACATCTCCCTCTTTCTTACTTGCACCTCTATTTTGGGACCCACGTTTTCCATCTATTTTTATTTCCTACTTTCACCTCAATTTCTCTTACCAATATTCTTCTAATTTTTATTTTCTTTTAACTTTTGAATCAACCATAAAATGGTGAATTATATATGTCAAATTTAAAAAATCTCGTCTTTTTTTTTTCAAAATCCTTGATTTTTGTTGCCTTCTTCATCTTTTCATTTCATATTTTTTATAATAAAAAAAAATGCATCTAGTTTATGTATATAAGCATCTATTTTATAATTATAAATATTAATTTTTGATTATATAAAAATGTGAAAAAATAATAGGGCCTAATTTTTATCTCGCACCGGGTCTTCGAAATCATCGGGACGGCCCTGATACTTCACAAGAGAAGCAAATTCATATCTTCGATCTTATAGTGTTCTCTCTCGCGTTGTTTAAAAGCTTTAGCTAGTAGCATGCATAGAAGCTATTTCGTCTTTCATGGAGAATGCTCATATTTCACAGCATCGGTGTAGCCGTGTATAGCATTAATTAACCATATTTGCAATATTGAAGGTTCTTCAATATTAATTCATTAATTTCCACAATGTCATTGGTTAAGCTTATTTTTTTGGCATGTATATAAAGACCTTTATAGAAGTTCATCATATTTCGTCATCCACACATGCAGTGGTGACCGCAACACTCTCTGAAAGGTGGAGCGGACTTTGAGACTTGTAAATTTATAGTATTCATTAAGAAAATAATAACATCGTCAATTCATTCACAAAAAATAGCATTCAATGATACAAGTCTTCAAATAAATTCAAATGTTCAACATGAATCATTTAAAGTACATAAGCTAGTGTGTATTGAGATATTGGCCTTGAACAAAGTTTTTTTTTTTTTTATCTAAGCTACAACTTTCATCTTAGCAAGTTGAGTGTAGAAAAATAGACTTATATTTTTGCTTCGTTATTATGAATCTATAATAGTGGTTTCTTCCTATTCGTTGAAAATTCAGGCCTTCACCATATTTAGGATGGTAAACCCATCAAACTCCGATCATGCTATATTCATGGCTTTCACATATTAGGATTATAAATTCATCAACTTTGTAATGTCTTTTGGTTCTCAAAGACATTATAGCGATTGTGAGTTGAATATGTAAGGTAGGAAAACTCCAATCCTCACATAATCGCAAATTTCATTCTCAAAATCACATACATATAAAATAATTAAAACACAAAATTAATTTCCAAAATCACAAACCCTAATCAAAACTTCACAAAATTACAAAATTAATTTCCAAAATCACAAACCCTAATCAAAACTTCACAAAATTGACTCTCTAAATCAAACCCTAAACTATAATTCTCATATCCTACTAATAAATCGAATCTCACAAATTCACAAAGTATAACACTAACCTTTTCAATTTGGATTTGGGGTTTGGGGAAGAACAAGTCCGTGCAATGCAGGCTTGCAGCGGGGATGTAGGTACGTTGCAGCGGAGCCGCCATGCCCAATTCGGAGAGGAGCTAGCAACGGGGAATCGAATCCCGGTCCATAAGTCTCATTTACTTTCCTTTCCTTCCCAAATGCCAATTGAGCTGAGCATATTTATTGAAACAAAATTCATCTTAGTTTTACTTAATACAATAATACTAGATATATAAATACCGAGGACGCGTGGGTCGAAGAATGTAGTGGTTACCTACGCGTGCCACACCCCGGGGCCGCCCCTGCACACATGGTTATCCAGCCTACCTGCAAGGTCTTTGTCGACCAAGTACAATTGGTATGCCAACATAAAAAAGTTTTTACATTTTCTAGGCTCCCCTATCATGGGCTTCTCTACTAGGTCTGGGACGACCTCTACACACAGTGTTTTACATCTTCTAGGCTCCCCTATCATGGGCTTATGTACTAGGTCTGGGACGACTTCTACACACAGTGTTTTACATCTTCTAGGCTCATCGCATTGTAATTTAATTATCTATTGGGAAGTTATCGTATTCGTATATTGTGAATAATTGTGATGTAGGTGTTTGAATTAAACAACCCAAACTACCATCAAGTTGAGTTTGTGACCAATCACAGGTCACCTGTAATTACAACCCATTTGTTTTTTTTTGTTTTTTTTTGGTTCGGAAAACGGAGAGTGCCACTTTCAGATGCACTGAACAAAATTAGAGTGTGCTACACAACAACAAGACGGGGAGAGTAGTTCTTCCCCTAGCATCGTCCTCAATAATCGTAATGGAGTCCAAAGGCGGCTCTGAAAGGGAAACAAAACCAAGCAGAAAAGACAAAGCTAACTTAGCAAGAGAGTCGGCGACCAGATTCACTTCCCTAAAGACATGACGAAATTGGATATCCCAATCTCGATCTAAGAAGCCATGGCATTGATGTACCAGGCTAGCGAGAGGATGTCGGATATTCATCCTCCCCTTAATAAGAGACGTGGCCAACAGAGAGTCCATCTCGACGACCACCTGGCCTTCATGTGGCCATTGTCCCAAGCCAAACTCAGCCCATCGCGCACGCCGCACAGCTCAGCTTCAGTCACTGAATAGCAGCCGATCTTGTGGCCGAATCCACTGATTCACCTCCCTTGGTCATCTCTCATAACTCCTCTAGCCGAGGCCTGCCCGGACCCGTTGACCGCACCATCCGTATTTACTTTGAGTCACCCTTCCAAGGTTAAGGTGAATCGAGCTCCTTTAGTTCGTTGTCCTCACATGTTCTATTATTATATCAGGATGTTAATTAAACATCTTCAGCTTTATTGTACTCACTTGGACCCTAAAAACAAATATTTCTTGTTGATACGTTTTGGAATTTAATTACTTATGAGTTATAAAGCAACCTCACAACTCTCGTATATTTGATGTGGCATAAACAACCCTCAAATCATCCTCAAACGTAAGTTCAAGATTCATCTTGTTAGATGCAGATTTTATCCCAAAGGTATCCGACTTTGGGCTGGTATACATAGCTCAAGAATCCAATCAACGAGCCTTCGAGGGACAATGTAAAGATGGAGCAAGGAGATTCATGATACCTAGTTCCAGACCAAGCGAGAACCAACCTTGAGACACCAAAGATGGATATTTATGGCAACTTCGTAAAAATAGAAACCAAGGTGTATACATTGCCACTCTTGAATTTATCTCATTATTTATAATTAATATTTGACTCATTTTATTCATCACTTGAATATAAAACTTGGAATGCAAAATGCATATACGGATGAAACCATTGTCATGCCTTTCAAGGTTGAGAATGTTGCGAGGAACGGTGGTTTTGTTCACAATGAGTGTCATGAGATCCAATATCGTTAGGCCTACTACTGAAGATTCAGTCAGCATATTGCATGGACGGCGGAACTTCATTCTACCAAGTGAGGATTCTTGTGCAGCAAAAGACCTATGCTTTTTTTACAACTAAAACTTCTTTATAGAGTGGGTATTCATCTCTCGTGAATTTTCAAGAACATTCTAGATGTCATCTTGAAAATAAAATATGGAAATCCAATGAGCTGGTGTATCAAAATGGGTGATGGGAAGCCCTTGATCAAGCATCTTCTTGAGACGAACAACTTTCTGAATTTACCAGTAGAGCTTGCCCGGCCTTCTTAGGCTCGGGTGTCGTCTGCATCATTGAGAACCTCGTATCCATCAAAAGCATAGAATGTGTTATAATCAACAAATCCTTCAATGAGTGATGGGTAAACCAAGACCTTCATAAGAAGAAAAAAATGGGATATGACTCTTGTATTAGTCTACCATTCATTAAGTTTTTTTTTTAAGCGGCCAATTCTAACTCTTGAAATTCTAGAAAATGGGTGGGTATAGTTGGAAGTGGTCCTTTTGGTTTGGTTGTTGCAAATCGGCATAATAAAATAAAGCAATTCATACGCTCGATCAAAATTGGATGTCTCATGATTTATAGAGTTCCCAACATGAAAACCGTTAAGGTTGATGTAGTTCAAAGGAGGGTGGATCTCATGTTGCAAGAAGGTGTCACCTTTGTTGTCAATGCGAATGTTGGCAAGGACCCCTCACTCTCAAGTCTCAATTGATCCCCTTAAAAAAAGGAACAATAGAGTTGTTTTGACAGTTGTTACCACAAAACTGAGGTAACAACAATAGCTCGATAATGCCAGCATTTTGTTAATAGCCCCTTTACTTCAGCTTTGTAATAATTCATATATATACTTCAGCTTTGTAATAATTCATATATATGGTTTTTGCTTCAAGGATCTTCCGCTTTGATTGTAATTTCTTCAGATTTATTATTCTTACTTGGATCTTGAAAAGAAAGATTTCTTGTTGGCATATGTTGAGATTTAATCGCTTATAAGTTATAAATCACTCACAACTCTCACATATTCGGTGTGGAATAAATAACCTTCGATTTTTTTTGGTGTTAAAAATCTCACTCTTCATGAGAGGACTTCCTCATCAAACCCCATGTAAAGTGCACATGGACCAATTTCAGAGAGATTACCTTCTTAAAAAAAAAAAAAGTGAAGAAATTAGAATGTCCTTCTAATGAAAGGTCATCCTAAATTATCCTTACGAATGATTGATATAAAATTTTTAAGGTACAATTCAAGCTTAGTGTTGCTACTATCTCCAATAGCTATCAAGTCTACTACTTGTTTTGCTTCTCTATAGCAGTGGTGTGCTAGAGGAACTTCAAAAATTCCTCATCTACTCTTGCAAATCATGGATGATATTGCATATTTTCATATGAAATCTTCTAAGTATTATCAAAAGTATTAATGATCGTAAGGTTGTCACCTTTAACAATAAGTTTCTTGAACCCTAAAATGGCACAACCCTCCAAATGCCCTAACAGTCTTCAAAATGGACCCAACCCTCTAAACCCTAATATAGCTCCACAAAGACATTTATCACATGAGAAACCTTAAATCCCCAATCCTGAATCTCAAAAATTTCTCCAACCTAAGTCTTTGGCTTTGTCAACACTCCTCAATTCAAATCACAAGAATAATTCATTGGTTTAGTTTATGGGGAGATGCAAGCAAAGAGAGTTAAAAGGCTTGCACATGTTTTGTGAAGAAGCATATACACTTCTGGTCATGAGGTGGAGCACAAGCATGCTTAAATATTCAAAATGGAGTTAGGTGAACTTGGTGACTCAGAAGAGGAGGGGTCCTCAAGGAAGAAGTTATATGTTGAGAGAATGATTAGTTTTACCAATTGTCAGTGAATGTATTAAGTGGAAGTACTAAAGCTTACAATTGCATGAGAGTGACTAGATATGGTAATACCCAACTACGGATTTTGATTGACTCAAGCAGTTCCCACAACTTTATTAATGTGCAAACTGCTAAGAACCTTGGGAGCTACCTATAGTTGCCAACTTAACCATCCTTTAGTTGTCAAGGCTATTGTGAGGGGAGAGTTTTGTCACAATGTAGTTGTTGTACTTTCTCATGGAGGTTACAAAGGACTGGAGTTTACCACTGAGGTACGTACAGTGCCCTCTGGACTCTTTGATTTAATTTAATTTCGGGCATCCAGGGGCAAGTTTAACATGAAAATGAGGTTCAAGTTGAATGGTAAAACATGCACCCTACAAGGAGCTAGTAACTCCAATTGCAAGGTGATCAAGATATATTCCCTAGGCAAGCTATGTGTAAAACCAAAGATTTGAAAAAACAAAAATTGGTTTTGAGCGGAAGCGGAAACAATCGAGAATGAAAAACGCAAGATCGAAAACTAAACAACATGCAAGATCGATGAACACAAGTGATTTTATGTGGTTCGACAATGCCTATATCTACAGGGCCTCAAGAGTTGACCAAATCCACTATAGAGAGTACGTAGCATGGATGAAACAAGTAATGAACACAGACAACCCCAGGTCTAACATGCACGTGAATCAGAAGTACAAGAGAGGAAGATAGAATCCCCCTGAGTGGGAAAACCGAAGATCGAAGACAAATTCGATCTTCAAAACCCTGGATCTCAAAAGGCAAGGAGAGCAACCACGCAGAAGGACGCGGGAACTTGAACCACCTTTAAAGTGACACCAACCATCGCCATCAACTTTGAGTGCTTCTAGAAAACTCTAGCAGAGCGTTTGTGAGGAGAGAGAGGCGAGAAGCTGAAGAAGTGAGAGATACGGCAGAGACATGAGCTTAAATAGCTAGGTCAAGACCCGATCCTTCAAAACGCAGTGCTCCAATGGAAAAAATCCAGCCCTGTTGAGTTTGAAAGGGTCTGGTCAAACCTTGGCAACTGTTTGAAATGGAATTTGTTGAAAGATAAAGAATTGGGAAGGTGGGTATAGTTTGCTCTTCAGGGTACAAAGATTAATGGGCCACAATCAGGCAAGGGAAAGCATCATTCTAATCACAGCATTTGCATCTTGGACTCGACAAGGAGAAGGAATTTGTCAATTACTAGGAAATGACGATTGACACTTCGCGTGCTTTTAAATAGCAACTAGTTAAACATAAACAAATAATAAAACCATGTTTGTTAAGAAATACTAAAATTCTATATATTCCGCAAAAATATTATACATCTAAAATAATATTTTAAAAAATTAAAATATACTTCATCTGTTAATTAAAACTTGTCATTTAATATTAATGCATGCTTTTTTAGAATCATAAAAACTATATGAAATATTAACCTTTTATTAAATTTGTTTTTATAAATTCATACTTAATAGTAACAACTATGATATTATTTAAAAATATATTTAAAAAATAAATATTTTATATAGTTTTTAACACCTCAAAAAGCGTGCATAAATAGTAAAACGTCATGTTTTAATTAACGGAGTGAGTATTTAACTTATACGTGGTGATTTTAACACGTTTGATGAAAAAATATCTTTAAAAATCACCTGTAATATTTTTGATAAATTATGTTGTAAAATAACATATTTTTACAACCTTTTTACATCATTCTACAGATTTTTAATTATTACAATTTCTATCATATGCTTTTTGGGGGCTTCAAATGTTCTACCCCAACAACCTATCCCACAAAATTATTATACCCCTAAGTTAATATATTTTTTTAAAAAAATATTTAGCTTATACATAATTATCATAACCTGTTTGGAAAAAATATTAATAGTTTATACATGCTTAGAGCATACATTTGGTGTTTGGTGTCTTATTGTCTTGTTATTTCAAGTGCCACTAAACTGAACTAAACAAATACCTCGTCAATCGTCATTATGCCTGAGGAGAACTACAGGTTACTTCTCATAAGAGAAGATCATAATGATTCGAACCACTGTACAGCAGCCTCACTGGGTTTCCCTTTTTGCGAAACTCAGCACCATACTCTGCAATTTGAATGAATCCAGATCCCGATCCGCTATTCCTGTGCTGCAGCATTGAAGAACAGTGTTGGGATATCGTAGTAACAGAAATTTATATTTTAGAAAAAACGCACATTAAAACTTTAACGTGTAAGATTAACTATAGACAAACAGATATGGATGTCAAAACACCCACCACCACAAACACTAAAAATACAAACAATTTTGCACAACTGAAACTGAAAAATGATTATCCATTAGTCCTGTAACAATTTTTCAATGATTAGAACACCTAGTCAACCATATAGCAATTGGGAGTAACTCTCGATACAGCTAGCACAAGTGATTGAGTGAAATATGGTGGATAGTGTGCGGATTTGCCACACATAAAAAGGATTCACAGCACACAACTGTCACTAAAGTCCTAAGAGCATATGCATTGGGAGTTCCTTAACCAAAAAATGTAGAAACCTATTATTATTATATTACATTTGTAAAAAGTAGTATAAGGAATGATTTGATAGGTTCCTTAGTAATAAACCTTTAAACACCCTAGTTGATGGATAAAGAGGCATGTGTGAGAGGGTAGTAAATAGAAAGTGGGGGGTTTTGGATAAGTGGAGGAGATATTTTTAATTTTATATTATTTAGTTTATAATAAAATGGGTTGTAGGGATGTGGGTAAAAAATTAAGTTGGGTTTCTTAAGGATAGAGAAAGATAAAAAGGGGAGTTAAGGAACCGAATTGGGTTCCATGGATGCGGATGCTCTAAAGACCACAAAATTCTCCCTGTTACTAGTATATAGAGCATCTGCATTTCCAAAACAAGTACCTAAAATAGAAATACAGAACAAAAAAAATACATTACACAGTAAAGCTCTAATTTCAATTATCTTGCAATAAATTCTGAAGCAATCATGATGATACACAGAATAAAGAAGAAAAACGATTTGATAGAACCAATATATTTGCCATATTGCACCAACAATATCACAAAATGTGAAGGATCAAACCAAGTATTCTGTATAATTTTTGGTGTATCACATGGCAAGTTTGACATATTTTGGCAAGCAGCATTACTGACCTCATGTTCTGGTATATAAACAATTATTGGCTGATGGCACAACTTCGATAACACCTGGCATGAGAAAAGAATAGGGGCTATTGATAGCTGCAGCATAATTTTTTAATGGAAATATTTTTAAAACAAGGAACTGTGAAGTAGGAGCAATTTCATCTAAACCATAGAAATTAATTGAATTATTATTGAGCTACAAAAGGATTACAATTTACAATGTATGGGCTTTTACTCAGATCAAGATGCAGGGTACATGCATCAATAGTACTCCTCCGGACCTCCGGTTATGGTAGTGCAACATTGATACATTAGAAAATTCGCAACCCTTTTTTTTATACAAGGGAAATTTTTTATGGTCAACCACCCAATACTTTTCTTTAGCTCCATAATACCCCAATACAATTTTCTAGTGCAAATGTAAATAGAACCATATCATCTTATTCAAACAGCAAGAACTATGTTGATGGTTGAAGTATATTGATAAGCCACTAAATGAAGAATGATCCTCCCTTTGGACACTGTGAGGGTTTAAGTGCCACATGGACACAATGAAAGGAGGAGGGGATTTAACCTAAAAACAGGAGCTTAAGAAGTTCCAGCAAGCAAGCTGCCCCACAAAGGAGCATTTAACCTTGGTGCATTTTCTACTGTTTGTGTATTTTTGTAAATAAAATATTTTATTTAGAATCATGCATTTTAATACAAATTTGTCATTTAAAAGAAAAAGAAAATTTCATGTACCTATAGACTCCCATATTTATATATTTTAGCCAAGTTATTTTATGTAGGTGCCTTGTAGGGGGCTCTTTCATGCAAGAATTGTTTCTCTTTTTTTTTTATCTAATGCAAAAATTGCTTCAAAAACAGGGTAATCAGATAAAGCAAAAACGAGGAAAAGAAAAAAAGGTTCAACTATGCTGTACGGGTTTCTGCTGCCGATAAAGCTCTACTCTAAATATAACTAATCATATAATCACCAGTTGATAAAAACAGAGAAAGAAGGAAATCCATCAGAAGAAAATTTTGCTAAAAGGAAACTGCTCACATGTCTCCCTATTTATGGAGATGGAAACAAGAAATTCTGTATCAGTGGCATTCTTACTTCGAAGAACAAGGAAAGAACAAACAAATTTGCCAAGTTTCTTTATAGATTGAAATCTGAACCAAAAGTCTGACCAGTTGCAACATTAAGATTACGGATTACCAAAGCTCTAATCCTTTATAAAGTACTTACAAGCAACTCGGATTCTCCACCCCAAAAGTCTGATCGTCTAATACGTTGGCAGTAACTGAAGAAAGCATTCAGGCATTAGGATATTGACTCAATAAAAGATTTTCACAAAAGATCCAAGATCAGGAGTCTACCGTTTCAATGACTCCTCCACAGTTATCGCAATAATTGCCTCTTGATACTTGTAACGCTCTTTCTCATCATCACATATAACCTCTTTTACTGCCATTCTTAACTCATCTGCATCAAAATTTGAAAAATGAAAATCAACACACGAACCTAAAAGAAGTCATTAATCATCAACATAATATCATGTAACTTGAAAGAAAGGCCATTCTTTAATCAATTTCTTAAGAGGTGCCAATGGGATGTTTTCAATGGAAGAAGTAATTAGTTTATTAACCATAGAAACTTAAAATGTCATGAGCAATTTTACCACATTTAAAAATAATAATTTTCAAGACTATCACTTGAATCTTTTTTTTTTTTGGAACAAGGTACGAATTTGGGTCATACCAAACCCTGCTCACCCACCACCCAACAGATTCTTTTCGAAGGAGAGTACAAAACTCTGAGTAGCATATAACAGAAGAACCAGCCATAGAGAACCGGAGATGTGCGACCTTGTCTCCACCGAATTACTTGAATCATTTACGTACTTAACATCTTTCTTCCAAAGGAATAAAGCATACAGTCTAAATACAAAATTCTTATGGAAATGATATAAATAAAAGGGATCAAAAGATACCAGCATTCTCTGTCTCTTGTCTGGAACTAAGACGGACACCCTTGTTCATAGCCATTCCTTTTACCTGAATTCAACAATCCAAAATTGTCGTTAATGGAGACAGTAGAGACTGTCACTACTCTTAATATTCAGCATAGATTCAGCCCCTATAGCATGTATGTACCCAGCATATTCTCCATCTCGGCAAACAGATTGATGTGTTAGGCAATGCAGCTATTAGATGAGTCCCTAGATTAATTAATTACCGCTGCATTTATTTATTTACTCACATTAGTTGTATCTATTTAATGTTTTCTAGAGTTTCTAGGAGTATGTTGGAGGGTCTATTCCTATGTTGTAATTATAAATATCAGGCAAAGCATGAGAATAATATCAAGCCTTTCATCTTCAATCTCTCTCATGGTATCAAATCTCTTGAGAGATCTGAATGTTTCTCTAGGCTTCACCACTAGTTTCATCGCCACCTTTTCCATCAAACCTAACCTTCCTCTATTCATCCATTCCCTAATTCTCATAACTTCTATTTTCATAATGAATCAAGAAGACCAAGTTATAGATCCCACCAATCTCACATTCTCACCATCTCACCTTTTAATCGTACAAACCTTCCTCCTATTCAGCCCGCATATCAGCTCAATGGGAAGAACTATTGGATTTGGGCCGCATATCAGCTCAATGGGAAGAACTATTGGATTTGGGCTGAAGTTGTCAAGGCATCACTCACTGACTCAATGAGCATGTCATGGTTGTGGGCTTCCATGAATCCCAATATTGGATCCAAGTGTATTTTTCTTCCAAATGTAAAGGATATTTTTCTTCCAAGTACCATGTCAGTGGCTCTCTTGCTAGGTCCAAAGCTCGTATAGTGGATAGTAGCTATATCTGTACTCCCCTTATCTTGCCATTAACTTATATCAAAACACAGGGAAAAGGATCAGTCAATCTACACTACCTATTTACCTAATTCCACAAATGTAACTATTTGACAAAGTCTTCAGAGTTTGATCTTAGCAAGGTTGACATATTTACGTCTGAGCTATTTCAGTAGTTATCCACTTATCCCTTTAAACATCTTGCCTTCATTCTTCCATAAAACAGCACCACATATCTGTAAATTAGAGCCAACACTGTTCTTTGGTTAATTATTTCTTCTTTGATGACTAACATCCACATGGTCAGGGTTTCAGGCTTACTCACTAAATCTCAAATACATCTCTCTTGGTGAATGCTTAGAATTATTATCAGAATAAGATTGTACTTGACCCTTAAAATACAATGTTCAACTCCTTTGCAATTGAGCTTGGATAATGGAAACCAGATGGTGAAGATGAATAAAAACTTCCACCAGTTCATGCCACAAATATATTGATTATCTGATTTAAGAGAAAAATCCCACCAGTAACCAGTTCAGACCAAAATCAAAAGACTTAAATAAAGGTGAGGGAGAGGGAGACAGACCAGCGCACGAAACATGCAACGGCCATCGCCAGTGACCTTCTGAACCGAATACCGCTCTGTCTTTTTAATGGGGGGAGTAAATCCACCGCTGAATCCAAAATTGCCATCAAAACAAGGAGCATATCATCTGTCAGCAACTAAGAGAAATGATCTAGCGTGGGACAATTATGTACAGAAATAAATTAGGGTAAAAGTAAATCCTTACAATGTCGGCGCAATTTTTGCAAAGAATCCGCTCCTAACGAGCGTCGATGGCCATGTGAATGATTTGGAACCGCAAACGGAGCGAACGGGAGAGGAAACGAGGACGAATTCAGCAGTTCCATTTCTCAACTGCTGGAAAATGCTATCTGAAGAGAAATTTGGCGAATGTGAACAAATGATTCGTAGAAGAAGAAGAAAACAACTGAATCATGGAAGCAGACAGAGAGTGAGGAAACCGTTTGAAGGTTCGGTGTTCGTCATTGAAGTAGTTCAATGGACGATTGAATAAGACGAGGGCGGGACTCGGGGATTGCAGATAAACGAAGAAAGCCTCGTCTAGTGACCGATGAAAGAGCGGCGCCGCGCAACCCAATTTCACTTGGGCCCGTTTGGTATGCTTTCCCGTGAATCGAAAATGGGAATCCAAAAGAATGATTTCCGATTAAGTTTTTATTACGATAAAAACTTGAAATTGAAATTATTTCTGGTGAGACTTGGATTTATTGTCATATTTACCATGTATAGACTTTCCATGTACCATTTTTTTGCATTAGATAATGGGATCAAGAAAGATGATAGAAACTTGAATGAACTCCTGGAGAAGTATACAGACTTGTCTAAAGTCCCTCTTTTTTTTTTTCCTCTTTTCGAAAAAAGAAAACTCTCTCTAATGGTTAGCAAACGGGGAACTGGGAAGGACCCCTAGGTTATGCATACTAAGGCGGCGTCGGATCACCCCACCCACCCCCCACCGGGTGACCCTGACCCTGGTGCTCAGGTTGTTGGGAAAGGGGTCGACGGGCAGGGTGAGAAAAAGGCATCATGGCCCGACATGGTTGTTGCGGGAGGGGGAAACCAGAGGAAAATGGTGTTGTCGGAAGGGCTGCTGAAGGACAAGATTGCTGTTTCCTTCCCAAAGGGTCAGACCGGTGATCCTGTTATTACGATAGACCCCTTGGTCATGGATGCTCTTGCTGGAGCTTGGTGTAACTCGCTTGTTATCAGAATGCTAGGGCCAAGGATACCCCTCTATGTGATGGAGAGGAAGCTCAGAGAAATCTGGAACGAGTTCGGAAGAATATATACAAGTTGTTGACTTGCCGTATGGTAACTTTCTTGCCAGGTTCGAACAGAAGGAAGATTGTATGAGGGCCCTTACAGGAGGTCCATGGTCGGTCTTTGGCCGTTGCCTCATTGTCAGGATCTGATCGCCGGAATTCAAACCGTCGGACGCCATCAAGACGGCGCCAGCATGGGTCAGGATTCTTGACCTTCCTATGATCCTTTACCAAGAGGAGGTGTTGATGAAGATTGCAGAGGGCCTGGGAAACCTATTAGTGTCGACCACCGAACAGTGTTCACAAACAGGGGGAATTTTGCCCGGGTTTGCGTTGAAGTTGATCTGGAAGAACCTTTGAAAGGTTCCATGACTATCAATGGTGTGAGATACTTGCTTGAGTACGAAGGGATTCCGAAGGTTTGCTTTGGTTGCGGGAGGGTTGGTCACCTGAGAAGCCAGTGCCCGAATGCTGTTGTCGAGACCGGAGTTGAGAAGGTTGAGAAAGACGGAGAGCAAGCCGTGGTATCCTCTGAGCCGATTACTGGTATGAGTACCGGAGGATGGAGAGGGTTACCATGGGCCTTGGCTGGTAGTCAATCGGAAGAGACGAGTCGCTGTCGCCGCCAAACACAATACTCCGGGGCTGTCAAAGTCGGGTGCCGGTACGCAGGAGAAAGGAACTGCACCACCTCCGAGAACGGGGGCTCAGAGACCTGAAAGGACCGTTGGAAAAGGCGGGGGAAGTAATGGAGGAGAGAAGCCACGCACGAGGGCCAACCAGACGGGATTGCCGAGGAGCCACGGGGCGAGGAGAATTGATGTTAAAGTTGGGATTACAGCCGCCAAGCAATCGCAGGGTTCCCAAGGAAGGAAAGAGGAAGAAGTTATGATGGATTTATCCCATCCTTCTAAAACCGCCAGTACTGATATCACGGGACCGGGGCCCACCGTTGCTGAAGGGCTTTCTAAGCCTGGGTCGGATACTCCCAGGATGGATGGGCTTGGGCCCAATCTGGACAGCATGCTGAAAACTCAACGGGCCTCCAATTTCAAGAAAAAACAAAAGAAGCCTATACTGCCCAAAAAGACCTGGAACAGGAAGGATTCGAAGAATTTCATCCCCGGGGATGGTATCCCTGACGTGAAAGGAGATAACAAATTGGCGAGCGATGTTACGACCCAAATCGCTGCCGCTGATGACCAATCGATGGAGGAGGAGGTCCCGACATGGACCAACAATGATCCTCAGTCGTCGGCTTCCCCTCTGGATGGGAAATTCTGGGCTCCGGAGCAACAGGGGAACTCCAAGGAAGATGTGCAAGAGACCTCGGCGGGTGGCGCGCCAAACCAGAAAGCCTAGAGCGGACTTGCAGATCTTCTCTTTCCCCTTTTCTTTGTCTAGTTTCTCTTCTTTTTTCTATGGGTAAGAATATTAATTTTCTTTTTTGGAATTGTTTCGGCGCAGGAAAGAAAAGTTTTGGCAGAGCAATCAGATTTATTCGCAAGAAGTGTGAGATCGACGTTCTGATTTTGTTGGAAACCAGGGTCTCGGGGGCCAGAGCTGAGGAGGTTTGCGAGAAGTTGAAGTTCTCTCAGTATGTTCGGATTGAGGCCACTGGTTTTGCTGGGGGCGTCTGGCTCCTTTGGAATGAAGAGGCATGTAACCTGGAGGTCCACGAGAGGGTTGGGGATTTCATTCATGCCTCGTGGGCGGTTGGAAGTGGCAGGACGCACTTGGTGGTTGTTTATGCTCCCCCTACGGTGGCAAGGAGAGCCGCCTTCTGGACTAAGCTGTCGACTTGCATCGCCAACATTAAGGACCCCCTGATCATTGGGGGCGACTTTAATTGTATCACCTCTCCTGAGGAGACATGTGGAGGTACTGGAGCCGTGCATCAGGACTCTCACATATTCCGTGATCTCATCAACAAGTGCGACCTAGTTGATTTGGGGTTCTCTGGTCAGGACTTTACTTGGAGCAAGGTCTGCCTTGGGGATCGAGTTATTTCGAAGAGACTTGACATAGTGCTGATGAATATTACTGGGCGGCTTCTTTGGGAGGATGCTAGAGTCCGCCATCTCCCCAGGTATTCCTCCGATCACTGCCCCCTTCTTGTCGAACTCAATCCGAAGGTCTCGATGAAGAAAGCCAGGAGACCCTTTCGTTTCGAAGCAGCCTGAATCTCACAAACAATTCCCGGAATTCGTTAATTCTAAATGGAATCGGAATTATAGTACCCCGACTGCTCTCGAATTGCTGGGAATTGACCTCTCTAAATGGAATAAAGATGTTTTTGGTAGGATTCAGACCCGGAAGAGTGATTTGCTTAAATCGCTGGACAATCTGCAGAAGATCATGGCTAGGAACCCGGATGCTAATTTGAGGCAACAGGAGGCTGTTACTCGGAATGCCCTTGAGAGCACTTTAGAGCAGGAAGAGATTCTGTGGTACCAGAAATCCCGTGAAAAATGGCTTACCTTCGGGGACCGGAACACCAGTTTCTTCCACGCCTCTACTATTATTCGTCGCAAGAGGAACCGTGTGGAGGGATTAAAAAAGGGGGAAGATATTTGGATCGAGGATCCTATGGCTATGGAGGCGATGGCTGTTGAGTACTTCAAGACTTTGTATAGCTGCCCTGTTCCTGGTGATCCGACTGACACCTTGCCGGCGTTGTTGACGGTCAAAATTTCATGAAAATATACTCATGATTTTTGTCAAGGTTAATATTACGAGTTATAATTGTACTATTACAAAGTTAAAACAGTTAAAGGTTACGTGTTAATATGAAACGGACCTAAAAGTAAATAACTTTATAATAGTATAATTATTTAAAAAATAGAGAGGCACGTGGACCCCAAAGTAGATAATCCTATGTGAAACAGCTGAATGAAAATTGAAGGGGACAGTAATGCAATCGGTTACATATACCTGCATGATGATGATGATGGCCACAAATGCTACCGGTTACAAGCAAATGTAACGCATGGCTCATAATGTCAATAAATGTAAATGATGTTACTGCATATGTGCCCATGTTATATATATGCATGATGGAGTTCAGAACAAAGGGGGGAGGCCATATAGTTCTTCTCCCCAAAACAAACTAGGTGGGGAGTCCATAGCTCAGCACATCTTCACCAAAATAAAAGAAGGTGGAATATACAAACTAAGGGGAGCCTCCAATGTGACAAAGGGAGAACAAGTTTGGTCGGCGGAGGTCAAGACTCCAACACCCATCATCTTGTAGCTGGAGGCCATAGCTCTGTGCATCTTCACCAGTACGTCATTGCTGGATCGATGGCTTGCCGCCGCAATTGATCGATCGGCGGAGTAAAGGTATAATTTCTTTCTCCTTTCCATGTCAACACCGATGCAGGTACAACCCGGAGTTTGTACGGCAAGCTTGACATCTCCATCTCTATCAAGCTTGGTGATGCACATGTCGCGCCCGCCTTCCTACGGCCTCCATATCCTCCGTCTCATTGCTCGACTACCCACAAGGCATCGCAACGGTAGATCTCTCGTAAGCCAAAAGAAAAATAAAAAGGAGAGAAAAGAGAGCAATAAAAACAAAGAGAGGGCTACGAGGGACTTACCTACTGCATACCTTTGCTACAACCAAGGAACTCCGTCAACCGCCGCCTTGTAAATCAACAAATTGCAACAAAGCAAGTCCACGAGGAGCCTATCAACATCGCCAAAAGCTTGCTCTCGGAAGCCGGCGACTCACAATTGAGCTCCCTCGGTGATTCCCAACAGTTGCACAAGGATTCTCCACTCTCTCGCAGCTCCATCGGTCACCCATATGATGCTGGGACGACCTTCAAACGCAGCTCATGGAGGGACATAATACATGGCCAGTAAGGCATATTTCCGCGACTCTCGATCGGTCACCGATGGTCCCGACATGTTTGCAACCCAAATTCTCAAGCCTATGTCATGCCATCCACCACCGAGGTCCAATAACTTCTCCTAAAGATCGGTCTAAGATGCCCCGAGTGCCCAACAAAAATGAGCAACAAAAAAAGGCCTCAAAATCATATAGATCTGCGGAGGAGAAAAAAACTGCTCAAACAGCAACGTTACGGGCCATGTTATGGATAACTCAAAGTGTACCCAAGTTGATGGCAATTTGGAGCAAAAAGAGGGCTATGCATGGAGTATGCCGAAAGAAACAGAGACAAAATCGGAGCTCTGTGGCCACCGCAGCTGATGCTAGAAGTTGCCCTCTCGGCCACGTTTGGATGATTCCTGCACAAGATGACACTTTTTGTGCACTCCTCGAGCATCCGAAGACAATCTATGCCGCCCCCAGCTCAAATTTGCAACCTTATGCCATGCCAACTACAGATGAAGGCCAACAAATATCTCCAAAGATAGGTCGATGCAGCCTCGAACGCCATGTAAAGATAGCGACAGAAACAGGCATGAGGTCGCAAACAAGGCAAACAACGGCCCAGTAGCCAAAGTGCAGACGTTATTTTGAGCAGTCCAGGATGAATCTATGCATACCAAGAGACGGCATTAATAGAGGACGTTGCAAGAAACACGTCTAAATAAAACTCAACGGAAACAGAGTTCGGTAGCAGCAGCGGCAGGGCTCGAAAGTTGACGCATTCATGCAGTTTCTACAAAAAAGAACTGCCCAGCAGCCCATTTTAAGGCTCCATTGCGTTCAGCTCAGAGTAGATATGAGCAAACAGAATCTAGTGATAGATAGAGGACATCACAAGGAATCTACAAGAACAAAAATCAACAAAAACGGAGCTTTGTAACAACGAGGGCGAGGCTCCAAAGTTGGCATGTTCGCACAGTTTCTGCAAGTTCTTCGGCAACGGTTCAGGCCCGTTCATGGTGAGTGCTGCGTCGGTGCGTGCTAGGCAGCCTCTTAAGTGCTGGCGGATCGAAATGGTGGTAGTCAGCAACCTCGGTGTCACTCACGTCGTGATCGAGAGGATTCGAAATGGATAAAAGATTCCACGCAAGAGGTCATGGAGGCCTATTGTGATGAACGTGACTCTAAGTAGCCAACCGGTCACATTAAACTTCTATGCAAGAGGTGATAGGCCTTTTATGTAGCAAGATGGGGAGATCAGCCACAAATATGTTGGTCTTATCAAAACATGCAGGGACGAGGGATATATAAATCCAATAGCAATACATTCATGAGCTATGGGAGATCCCCGCAACTCATCCATGAAAGGAGACCCACAACCAAGCTGCGGTGCCTAAGGACGAGACTGTAAAAATGGCGTTATCGATCGCTCATCAAATCCAATAGCGTATATGATATCCAAATTCATGTTGGATGAACTACGGGTGATTTGATCCCTTCAAAAGGGTATGTAGGACACTCGATACAAAGTCAAAGCTCATCGAGTTAAATCGCCAAAACCAAATCAAATAAAATTGTTCGTGTAGAACTACGTTAAGATTTGATGCTCTTTACGAGCTACGTAGGAAATCCGGTAAAAGCACATGCCTATCAGATTCAATCACATACCCCAAAATCAAATGAAGTTGTTCGTGGAAACTACAACGACTTGATACAAAGGGTGACATCTCTCGTCGGATCCAGTCACAAGTCCAAGATCAAATGAAGTTGCTCGTGAGAACTACAAATGACGATATTTCTCATCGGCTCCAATCACAAAATAATGCTCAAACCCAAGACGCCCGAACTACGAAGGCTTGATGCTCTCAAACGAGCTACGTAGGAAACTCGACCTCAAGTCATACAAATGCCGAGTCCAGCCACAAGTTCCAAAGCAAATTCATACATTGGAACTACGAGTGATTTGATTCCGTCATCACGGATACGTAGGAAATCCATATCCGGGTCCAATCACAAACCTCAAAGAAAACAAATTAAACCCGATACTCTATCGAGTTGAAACCCAAACACATAAACCTAAACACATATTTAAGTCTAAACCAAATCAAATCCAAACACCTTACCATATGCCAAACTAGACACAAAGTCTACCCAAACCAACCCCAAATACATAAAACCTTATATTTTCGAACTACGTTAGACTTGATCCTTCCCATGAAGGTACGTAGGCAACCCTCATCAACGGGTGCAGTCCAAACCACAAAAAAACCCAAATCCTTGTCCTTTTAAAGTATCTGCATAATTTGAGATTGTGAGGAAGTACATATAAGGGTCGAACTTTATAAAAATAATTCAAATTGAAATGTGTTACGCGAGATTGTTCCTTTAACAATTTTTGCCTAACAGGTGTCTTTCTCTCACCTGCAGCAGGATGCCTGGGCAAGCTGCGCTCGTGTTCCGAAGGGTGTGGAAATCTGGAATGCTTTCAAAGAGATGGGCGCTTTCAAATCGTCTGGCATTGATGGCTTCCAGCCCATCTTCTTCCATAAGTGTTGGGATATCGTCGGGTTGTCGGTCATCGAATTTGTGAGAGATTTCTTCTCCTCTTCCAAGCTCCCCATTGGGGTGAATGACACGTTGATTGTTCTCCTCCCTAAAGTCGGCAAACCGGAGTTGCTCCAACAATTCCGTCCCATAAGCTTGTGTAATGTGATTTACAAGGCCATCACTAAAATCATGACTAACCGGCTGAAACCTCACATGGCATCTCTTGTTGGGCCTACCCAAGGTAGCTTCATCCCTGGGAGGTTCATATCGGATAACATCGTCATTGCCCAAGAAGTGGTCCACTCCATGAGACGCAAGCAGGGGGCCAAGGGTTGGATGTGCCTTAAACTGGATCTTGAGAAAGCTTACGACAGACTTAGCTGGGGCTTCATAGAAGAGACGCTGATGTTGGCTGGGCTCCCGGAGGTGTGTGTCAGCTGGATCATGGAGTGTATCCGCACGCCTCGTATGCATGTCCTATGGAATGGGGAGGTTACTCAGCAGTTCACGCCGTCTAGAGGAATTAGGCAGGGCGACCCTATTTCGCCGTATGTTTTTCTCCTTTGTATGGAGAGACTGAACCACCTCATATCGGGGAAGGTTGCTAGAGGCTGTTGGAAGCCTATTCGCATCTCGAGAGGCGGCCCTGCTCTCTCGCATCTTTTCTTCGCGGATGATATTTTATTGTTCGCCGAAGCGTCGGTTACTCAAGTTAAGGTGGTTAGGGACTGCCTCGAGAGGTTCTGTAGTGCTTCGGGTCAAAAGGTCAGTCTCACGAAATCTAAAGTGTTTGTTTCGCGGAATGTCAAGGAGAACCTTAGGGAAAGAATACAGCAAGAAAGCGGTATCGACGTCACCGAGAACCTTGGGAATTACTTAGGGCTACCGATCCTCCATAAGCGCGTCAATGGAGGTACTTTCGCACCTATTTTTGATAAATTTGCTACTAAACTGTCTGGGTGGAAAGCCTCCCTGTCGAACCTTGTAGGTAGAACTACGCTCGCTCGATCTGTCCTTTCGGCCCTGCCGGTTTATACGATGTCTACCATGGTGTTACCGGTTGGGACTTGTAAGAAGATCAAGAAGGTGTGTAGAAGCTTTGTTTGGGGCTCCTCCCCGGAACGCCGCCGGATGCACAAGGTGGCCTGGGAGGTGGTTGGGCGGCCCAGAGAGCTCGGGGGCCTGGGTTTGAAGAAGATGGAGGACCTTAACTTGGCCTTGGTTGCCAAGCTTGGTTGGAGATTGCTCAATGGAGACAAAGGTATGTGGGCGGATGTTCTCACAAGCAAGTATGCTGGCAGGGCCCTTGGGAAGTCGGCTGGGGGTTCAAATGTTTGGAAGGGGATCAAGATGGCTACGGAGCTAGTGCTTAAGCCCAAGGTTAAGTGGTGCCTCGGCGACGGCCAGAACATTCGCTTCTGGAAGGACAAATGGATCGAGGATTCTCCCCTGGGCGGTGTTACCCTCGCTGGGGCTGATACTGGTAACGAGGAAGCCCTGGTGGCGGATATGTGGGACGCCGATAATGGTTGGCGGTGGGATGCTTTTGCGCCACACATCCCCGCGATGACAGCCCTCAAAATTGCTGCTACTGCTGTCATGGATAGGGAAGATGTCCTAAGTTGGCCCCTTTGCAAGGATGGTGCTTACACATCCAAGTCCGGTTACATTGCGCTCGGGCGGTTAAAGGATTGGGAGACAGCTGACATGAGCTTCTTCAAGGCTGTGTGGAGGCTGGAGGCGATGGAGAAAGTCAAGTTCTTCGTATGGACAGCGGCTAACGGTGGTGTCTTGACGAATGAGGAACGCCTTCGCCGACACATCGGTAACTCTGATCTATGTCCCTGTTTTGGGATTGCTTGCGAATCTCTTATCCATCTCCTTCGGGGCTGCATTACTGCGAAATCCTTTTGGCTGCGGGTGGAAGGGACGCAGAGGAAGCCGGATTTCTTCTCCCTCCCTTTCGCGGCCTGGATTCGTGTCAACATTGTGACGCCGGACAAGGTCGATGAAGACCTGAACTGGAATGCTTTCTTTGCCATGGCGATGTGGAGTCTCTGGAATTGGAGGAATGAGTGCGTCTTCGGCAATGGTCGGGCTATTAAGCCGACCCCGGTTAGCTGCCGCAGATGCGCTATGGAGGTCAGGAGCGCTAGAAAGCTGATCTTGGGCACGAACGAGAAGAAGTTGATGGCTCCGATGGGTCGCAGTTGGAGGGCGCCGGATGCTGGCTGGGTTAAAATTAACACTGATAGGACGGTTAAGGGATCCGGTTTAGCTGCGGCGGGCGGCGTTTGTCGGGACGAGGCGGGCAACTAGTTGTCGGGCTTCACCTTCAACATTGGTACATGTTATGTCGCCAACGCCGAGCTGTGGGGTATTACTAAGGGGCTGGAGATGGCCTGGGCTCTTGGCCACAGGAAGGTGATCTGCGAAACGGATTCCATGGTTGCCATTGATTTGCTGAAGAAGGGGGTGCCCCCGTCGCACCCTAGCGCTAGCCTGGTCCTTACCTGCCAAGGCTTCTTTTGTAGGAGTTGGGTCGTCGAACTCCGCTATACGCGTCGTACCGGGAATCAGCTCGCGGATTTCCTCGCGAACTTTGCTCTCTCTTCCTCTCTTGGTTGTAATTTTCTTGTCACTGCACCTTCGTGTGCGCTCTCTATTCTTCAGGCTGAGGCCCAGGGGGTCGTTACTACCCTTTCGGGTTCTGCCTAATTGCTCTTTGTATTACTCAACGGGTTTTGAGGGCCCTTTCCCTCTTTCTAGTTTTTGTTTTGCTTACCAAAAAAAAGTCCCTCTTTTTTAAGTGGTAAATCTATAAAAGGTAATACGTATACTTGCAACCCCTTTCAGAAAAGGTTTCGATCATCAATCCTTTGGTGTCATAAGTTGGTTTCCGGTAAACAAGAGACCTATAGGTATTCCAATCTCTAGAAAGATAAAGGGATCATCCAACATAGCATCGACCCCTATGCATCGCATGTGGTCTTGGTAAAGAAGAAAGACGATATATGGAGACTCTATTGGATGAGTTGGTGGGAGCTTGTGTCTTCCCCAAGCTTGTTTTGAGAGTGAGTTTCATCAATTGAGAATGCACCCCTTATATGTCATTGAAACAGATTTCAAGACTCATTCTGATTTCTAACCATAATAACTCTATAAGTAGTATCTAGTTATGCCCTTTGGCCTCACAAAGGCTCTAGAGGTGGCAATCGGGCGGGTCGGATCGGGTTCGGGTTCGGTTTGTCGGGTTTCAGGTTATTCGGGTTTCGGGTAATTCGGGTTTCGGGTCATTCGGTTTCGGGTAATGTCTAATAATTTGGTCATTTGGTTGGGTCGGGTTCGGGTTTCGGTTGTATCGGGTTTCGGTTCATTCGGGTTTCGGTTGTCTCGGGTTTCAGTTATTTCAATATTCATTTTGAAAAATTTACTAGAATGTATCTTAAATTTCGGGTTATATCGGGTTTCGGTTGTAACGGGTTCGGGTCTTAATGAGTTTCGGTTGAATCGGGTTCGGTTCATTCGGATTTGGGTGAGTTTCGGTTATCGGTTATTCGGATTTCGGGTCGAAAATGGGTCGGGTTGATCGGTGTTCAAAACAATAGGTTCCGGGTCGACCGGGTCAGGTTTTCGGGTTCGGGTCGGGTTTTGCCAGCTCTAAAAGGCTCCATGTACTTTCCAAGGTTGATGAATAATATCTTTAAAGAGGTGTTGAGGAAATTTGTATTGGTCTTCTTTGATGACATTTTGATCTACAACTCTTGGGAGTCTCGTCTAGTTCACATTATGGTAGTTTTTTTTTATATTCTTAGAGGTCGACAGCTCTTTCTAAAGCCTAACAAATGCACTTTTGGGGCTTCTATCTACTAAAGAGTATTTGGGGCACTTCATCTTTGCTTAAGGGGACTTAACCCAAAAAGAAAAGAAAAATCTTTGCTTAAGGGGACTTAACCCAAGAAGAAAAGAAAATCTTTACTCAAGGGGTTAATACATACCCAAACCTGAAAAATATAAAGCAACACTGTAGCTTCTTAGGATCGATTGACCAATTATTACAGAAGATTCATCAAAAGTTATAGCATCATCACCAAGTCCCTCAATATTCTCCTCAACAAGGATAATTTCTTCTATAATGAAGATGCTACAGAGGTGTTTGTGAGGCTTAAGAGTTAAGATTGCACTGTCATCAACTCTAATGCTAGCTTTGCCAAATTTTGATCATCCTTTTATGCTAGAAACCGATGCCTCTGCTTATGGTGTTGGCAAAGTCCTTATGCAAAACCCATGCCCAGTCTAATACTTTAATGGACCATTGGGCCCCAAACATCATATTCTCTCATTTTATGAGAAAGAACTCCTAGTTGTGGCAATGGAGCTCCCATCTTCTTCATAGGTCCATCATCAAGGCAGGTCTTTGTAACGGCCCGGGATTATGATTCTCGAGTTACGTTTCGAGGGATAAAACCCCTCGTTAGAATCTTGCGCTCCGAGTACAGGTTGAAGGTTTGAAACCGAAGATTTGTAGTTTAAAGCGGGATTTCGCACCCAAATCTTGAAGGTCCGTTGGAGACCCCGGGGTAAACCCCTGTACCTATCATAAGTCTACAATGCAAAAAACCTTTTATCATGCAAAGGACTTAAGTTTTGAAAACGATACAACCAGCGCCACGGCAAGGCCGGGTCAGCAGAGTATAAGTAGGAAGAAATCCCAAAAAGTGTAAATCTGGTGAAGTCAGAGTTCAACACTTACTCTCCGCCATATGAGTGGACCCCGTCATAACAGCACGAAATCAAGGATTGAATTACGTGTACCTGAATCTAAAAAAAAGAGGGGGATTTGGGTTAATCATCAGGTCACTCATGTGCGTGTGTAAACACACTCTAAGAGGCATATAATAAGCATCCTATCCCTAAGATGAAATGTGTAATGCAATGCGGAAATTAAATCACATATACATATATATACTGACAGTTTAATATAATGCAGGAAGCGATAAATGGATCCACACCGAATGCCAAGTGACATGTCCCTTTCCTACCTCCACCCCCCTTCCGATAGGGCGGTGACTGGCCAGTTCGGTGCTATAGCATAGCAATTTCCTCGTGGTGGTGCACAAACCACGACATCATCATATCATATCATCTCATCGCTTGCCCGATGGTGTTGGGCTATCATATCATGCTCATATAGACTCGATTGACTCAAGGTACCCGATGAGGCTGGGCTACCCTATGACCCTAGCAAAGACTCTAGGACTATCACAGATAACGACCGTTCTCTTGCAAGGACATATAGCAATCATATGATTTTCATTTTAGCTCCTAAGCGTGATTCTAAGTCGTATGGTGCATGAACACTAGCCTACTATATAACACCCAGTGCATAGAGCGTCCATCATGAGTAAGTTCAAAGAACTTACCTGGAGAAGCGCAGAATCCAAACAATGATCAGCAATGGCAAGCAATCCAACATATCAGAGATCACCTAGTAATCCCATAAATAACATAATAAGTCTAAGTCTAATTTACACAAAGCACACAAGTTACATATGAAACATATAAGATACACACACATATGATAACTCAACCATCTTGTCATTATTAACATTATCATCTCATCTTCAATTCTCATCTTGTCTCATCATATCTCATAAATTAACATATTTCTCAATTCGATCATAACATCATCCTCATCAGCTCATGACAACCTCCATATCATACTCAACCAATTTCACATATTACCGTTTCATATTTACACTTGGCATACAGATATATATCATCAACATCATAATAACTAGCATTTAATCTCATATAGTAAATCACCGCAAGTCATGCTCTTAGTCACACATATCATGTCGTTAGTCAAACACTCATATTATCATGCTAGTTAATCATCGAATAAGTCTTATTCCCAAGTTAGTTCCAAAACCATTTCAAATCCGAATTAAACAGTTAAGAGTTCCGACCCTTCAAAAATACTCGCTAAATTCCTATTTAAATTTATTATTTTAATTCACTTTCCGATCTTTGAAGTTCTTTTCCAATTTAATTTATATAACTACCAAAATCATATTTTATATTTTAATCCTCAAACAATATTTCAAAATACCATTAAATAATTTATTAAATAAATGGATAAATCGAACCGAACCAAACCCATTTAAATCCAACCGAACCGAACCAAACCCAACCGAACCCGCAAACCCCAAACCCAGTTCAATCTCAAAACAATTAAATAATCTAATGAAGAGGAGGGACCACAAGATTTCTTCTTCTTCATTTCAAACGAAGGTTCCCGCCACTGTTCATCCGAGGACTTCCGTCGGCGTCGAGCTCCACCTCCCGGCCTCCTTCTCCGATATTGTTTGGTGCCCATCTCCATCTCGCCTCGGCCTCTTGTGCTCGCTCTCTCTGCTGCTCGCCTCTCACCCGCGCTCGCCTCACCTCGCTTGCGCTCTCGGTCGTCGACGCTCGCTCGCCGGAGCTCTGGAGCCCCACCCGACTCCCTGCACTCAGCTCACACACACTCTAACTCGCCCACAGCCTGACCCAAAACAGAAATCGGATTCAAGCAGAGGAGGGAAAGGTGGAAGCTCACCGAGGGGGTTCGCGACTTCGGAGCTCTCTATCGGAGTTCTGGGCATCGTCAGAGGCTTGCGATGGCTCGTCGGACCTGCGCCGGACATGGGTGAGCGTGTTGGTGAAGACCAAAGGCAATTTCGATCGGAAACGAATGAGAACGTCTTACCGGAACGAGGCTTCGTGAAACAGAGCAAGGAGGCTGTTCGGTGGCTCGTCGACAGCGCTGGTGGCTCCGGGGATGCTGGTGGCACCTTGGTGGATGCTGGCGGCGCCGGTGGTATTCCGGCAACGATGGAAGGGCGGCTAGAGGTGGCGACTGGTGGTGATTGAAGGGGAACAAAGACGATGGTGGATACGATGGGATGAAGAACAACGGTGATGATGGTGTGTTGATCAGCAAAGGTATGGAGTGAGAGGGAGTTTACCAGCAGCAATGGACTGCTACCCAATCCATCCTCTCAAGAAAAGCCCAAAGGGAAGTCCAATAGGGAGTCCATAATAGAGCCCAACTCACAACCTCTAGGAAACTCTCAGAATGTTCCTACAGATGAGCTGTGAATGTATGAGTTGTATTGTATATTCCCCTATATATACTCTGTATTGCCGTTAACACAATCAATGAAATAGTACAATTCCATTCCACCATCACAATGATGCCTGCAAACATAGAATTCCAGAATGGTATCAGCGCTCTCTAGGCTAACGCCTCTATCTTCCTCTTCCTTTTTGCCCAAATTCAAAATCTGAATTTTTTCTTTTCCTTTCTTCTAGCAATGGCGGAAAAGACCCCATTGATTGCTCAAAATCAGTCCTCGGTCTCACAGCTTTCCCTTAACCCTCATTCCTCCTTACCAAATTTCCAAAGCCTAAACACCATCAAACTCTCTCCAACAAATTTCCCCACATGGCAACGCCAGATTACTCCTTACCTTCGGTCTCAGCGCCTCATGGGCTTCGTTGATGGCTCAGTTCCCTGCCCGGCGACCTCGACTGACAATCTCACTGCTGTCGATGATTGGACGGCCAAAGACCAACTTGTGGTCGCCATCCTTACCGCCTCCTTGACTGAAGCTGTTATGGTCCAGGTCCTAGATTGTGAGACCTCCAAGCAGATTTGGGATAGGCTTCACAGCCTCTTTGCTTCTCGATCGAACGCTCAAGCCGTTCAACTTCGTCTGCAGCTTGCAAGCCTGAAGAAAGGCAATGAATCTGCCACAGAATACTTCAACAAAGCCCAAGCCCTTGTTCATCAATTGCAGGCAACCGGTCAACTTGTCTCTCACTCTGAGTTCGCTTCCTATCTGATGGCCAGATTGGGCAGTGATTACGACGCAATGGTGACAACCCTCTCCACACAGTCGCTTCTTCCTCCACCTCATGAGATACTGCATTATCTTCTTCTTTGGGAAGCTCGGATTGCGAGAAACCAAGCTCTAGCAGCAGCCTCCACCCAGGTATCTCTAAACACTACCACCACTCCTACCTCTGATTCTTCCCCTGAACTTAATTTTACAACAACAAGAGGAAGGGGGCGGGGGCGTGGTGATTCCCGCGGTGGCCGGGATAATCGGGGAGGCCGGTCATCAAGAGGAGGCCGTGGTTATCAGACGTTCACAGGAGCTCCGGATAATCGCCCAACTTGCCAAATCTGCGAAAAGAAAGGGCATGTCGCTTCTCGATGCTGGAGCAGGTTTGACCACTCCTTTTAGCCACCCCCTCCTCGCTCATTTCAAGCAAACTATGCGGCTGCAAACTGGTACCCAGACACCGGTGCCACCCATCACTATACTCCAGATGTGTCTAACTTGAGACTCAATCGACTTCCATACGAAGGCACCGAGAGCATTTCACTTGGCGATGGATCATCCATTCCTATTCAAAACTACGGTTCTTCTTCCCTCTCTATTTCATCTCATAAATTTCATCTTTCCCACTTATTGCAATCTCCATTCTTAACAAAAAATTTGATTTCTGTTCGTCGGTTTTGCTCAGACAATAATGTCTTTTTCCAATTTCACAAAGATTTCTTTTCTGTGAAGGACTGCGCGACGGGAGCTCTTCTTCTCAAGGGACCCGTGGATGAAAGTGGATTGTATGTCTTGCCCGTCGAGTTACCATCTTCATCGTCTCCATCTCCTCCACAATTGCATCTTGCCGCCTCTGTCTGTTCCTCGATGTCGTCTCTGTGGCACGAGCACCTAGGTCACCCGTCAAAGCAAATAACCCGGATGGTGGAATCCAAATACCACTTACCCGGCCCAGTTACATCTAGTGGTCTCTTTCCTTGTGTTTCTTATTCGTGGGCCAAGGCCCATGCCTTGCCTCACCCATCTAGTAATTCCAGGTCTTCTTTTGTGCTTGAACTTTTATTTATGGATATATGGGGTCCAACCCACACAACCTCTATCAATGGGAATAAATATTTTCTATCTATAGTTGATGATTACTCCAAATTTGTGTGGATTTTTCCCTTTCAAACAAAAAATCAAGTTCATCACATTATAACAACCTTTATTCCATTGGTCACTAACTTCTTTGGGAAACACATTATCTCCGTTCAAACGGATAACGGGACCGAGTTCAAGCCTCTTACCCCTCTCTTTCAAAAATTGGGGATCATGCACCGCCTCACTTGCCCATACTCCCACCAACAAAATGGCTCCGTTGAGTCTCGTCATCGACGAATTGTGGACATTGGCCTTACCTTACTTAAACATGCCTCACTTCCCCTTAAATTTTGGGACTATGCCTTTCAAACGGCCTCCTACTTGACCAATCGCCTACCATCTCCAATGATTGCAAATGAGTCTCCTTACACCATGCTCTTTCACAAAACCCCGGACTACAAGTTCCTAAAAGTTTTCGGGTGCCTTTGCTTCCCGAACTTACGACCCTATAACCGCCACAAACTAGCCCTACGATCCACACCTACTATCTTCTTGGGCTATAGTCCAAATCATAAGGGGTATATTTGTTTTGATTGGATTAATTCCAAGACATATATTTCCCGAGATGTGATTTTCCATGAAAAAACCTTCCCCTTTGCACAATCTCAATTAGCCACAATACCGTTGCCACCATCTGAAGCCCAATTACCCCTTTTTAATTCACCCTTTATTTCCCCATCACCACCACATCAGCCCAATAATTATAGCCCAGCCCAAACACAATCATCCTCTAGCCCTCGTACCTCTGAATCTTTCCCGTCAGAATCGTCCTCGTCTCGTTCATCACCGTCGCCGCCTCCCATGTCGCCCTTACCACCTCACCCTCACCCATGCTCACTCGTGCTAGAGACAACATCCATAAACCTCTCACCCGAACTGATGGCACCATAAACTGGCCAAGCTGCTCTCTTGCAACCATTGTCCCAGAAGAACCAACCTGTTATACGGAGGCCTCCAAATACAATGAATGGCGACAAGCCATGCCTCATGAGTTCCAAGCTCTACTAGATACCAACACTTGGTCTCTTGTCCCCTCCTTTCCCTCGACCAATGTCCTAGGAGTTAAATGGGTGTTCAAAACTAAACACAGATCGGATGGATCGATTGAGAGACGCAAAGCCCGACTTGTGGCAAAGGGCTTCCACCAACTATCCGGGGTAGATTACAATGAGACCTATAGTCCGGTTGCTAAACCCTCCACAATACGCCTATTACTCTCTCTTGCAGCGATGTATCGATGGTCCACTCGCCAACTTGACATTCAAAACGCCTTTCTCCATGGATCTCTAGAAGAGGAGGTCTACGTTCGCCAACCACCGGGATTCATCAATCCCAACTTTCCGTCTCACATTTGTAAGCTCAACAAATCTCTCTACGGCCTCAAACAAGCACCCCGTGCTTGGTTTGCTCGCCTTAGTGATTTTCTCTTATCTGTTGGTTTCACCTCTAGCCCTGCAGATACTTCACTATTTTCCTATCGCCAAGGAAGTGATCTCGCCTTCGTTTTGGTATACGTCGACGATCTCCTCGTTATCACATCTAACCCTGCTCTTTCTGCAAGCTTTGTGTCTTCTCTTTCCAGGCAGTTCTCTGTACGAGATCTGGGTCCGGCTAATTTCTTCCTGGGCATTGAAATTTCTCGTGATTCCACTGGCTTCTATCTCAGCCAGACAAAACACATAACAGGCCTCTTAACCAAATCAGGGATGCTAAATTCTAGGCCAATTTCATCACCAGCAGCTATCACCTTTGACTCGTCCACAACCTCGCCTCCCTTTGAAGATGGCCAGCATTACCGGAGCATCGTGGGCAGCCTTCAGTATCTCCAGTTTACACGCCCTGACATTGCCTTTGTCGTCAGTCGGGTTGCTCAGTTTATGCACAAGCCTTGCCAATCTCATCGGCAGGCAGTGAAACGTATCTTGCGATATTTAAACTGCACCAGAGACATGAAATTCCACATTACAGCCACTCCTCACCATGAACTCTCGACATTCTCAGATGCTGATTGGGGTTCCGATCGACTTGATCGCAGGTCAATGGGTGCTTACTGCATCTATCACGGCCCCAACCTTGTCTCTTGGTGTTCCAAGAAACAACAAACGGTGTCACGTTCATCAACAGAGGCCGAATATCGTGCTCTAGCCGCAACTACTTGCGAACTTATCTGGCTCCAGTCTGTATTGGCATCAATCGACATCTCTCTGCCTCGCGCTCCTACCTTATGGTGCGACAATCTGGGTGCCACTTACCTGGCTGTAAACCCGGTGCTCCATCACCGAATCAAGCACCTGTCTCTTGATTACCACTTCGTGCGAGAACGGGTTGCAAACGGCTCTCTTAAAGTTGCATTCATCTCGACTCAAGACCAGGTAGCTGATCAACTAACAAAGCCACAATCCACTACTCTATTTTTGAAGAATCGGTCCCATCTATGTCTTCGCCAGATCGGATCGCCGGGGAGTACCAGCAGCAATGGATTGCTACCCAATCCATCCTCTCAAGAAAAGCCCAAAGAGAAGTCCAATAGGGAGTCCATAACAGAGCCCAACTCACAACCTCTAGGAAACTCTCAGAATGTTCCTACAGATGAGCTGTGAATGTATGAGCTGTATTGTATATTCCCCTATATATACTCTGTATTGCCGTTAACACAATCAATGAAATAGTACAATTCCATTCCACCATCACAATGGTGCCTGCAAACATAGAATTCCAGAAGAGTTGGTGAAAGTGATGGTGAGGAGTGTGATGTGAATAAAGAATGACGGGGAGAGGGATTGCCTTTGAAGAGGTATGGTGAAGTGTGGGAGTGGTTGAGGAATTGTGTGTTGAATTGGGTAACCAATACCCGGAAATAAATCCCAAATACGTGAATTTCGAATCCCGTAATTAGTTTTTAAATGTTAGTTTTCCCGACTCTTGCTCTCACGATCAATTAGATTGTTTTTTTTAAATCGACAAGGATATCGCCATCCGATAATTATTTTGAATTTTCGAGGTAAAAGGATGGATATTATTCGTCAAATTTTATATTCCGGTCGGAATCCGCTAAACGAGTTTTAAAACCGATTTAATTTCATTTTTAATTCTCTTATTCCGAAAAATTAATATTGGAAAATCCGAGCCTTTACAGTCATATATCAACAACAACCCAATATATCCCGCAATAAAGCAAGGTATGAGGGGTCAGGATGTATGCACTCTTACCCCGACCAATTCAGGAGAGTATTTCCGATAGACCCAGAAAAATAAGATACAAAAACCACGTGGTAGCCGGCCACACAGCGGAAAAAGAGACAGGAAAGAAGCCAAAACATAAGCTGAAGAAGACAGACAAAAAGCATAGACAGAAGGGCTAAACACCCTAGCCCATCACTCTAGACCTCACCGGCCCACCGTGAACATTTTGCATCTGCTGAAGGCAGATCATATTTAAGAGCCTCAAATATCTGTTGGAGCAAAAAGTTACTACATATTTCCATCACATCTGGTTGTTCAAACTCCTTGGCTATGATTTCTCTATAGAGTATAAGCAAGGAAAAAACAATATGGTTGATGATGCTCTCTCAAAGGTTGATATATGGAATTCAATGCAGATTACCTTTAGTAATGCGCATCCGGATCTCTACCATGCCATCCAGGAGTCCTCTCATTGCTAAATTTCACGTCAACCCTGCCTCTCACCCTCAGTACAACTTTATCAGTGGTAAGCTGAGAAGAAAAAGAAACCTTATAGTGGGGAATTCAAAAAAACCTAAAGCTCTGTATCTTGGGAATGGATGCATGACTCAACTATGGGGGTCATTCTAGTAAGGAATCAACCTTACGAAGAGTCAAATCTCCCTTTTATTGGCAAGGGTTGTCCAAAGAGACTCAAAGTTATGTCAGAAATTGCTCTACATGCTAGAGATTCAAATATGATGCATCTACTTCTCCAAGCCTGCTACAACCATTACCAACTCAAGAAGTATGGACATCAGTCAACATGAACTTTATTGAAGACCTACACACCATTCTATTGGCGGTGGACCGACTCAGCAAGTACGCTCATTTTTTGGCCCTCCCATCCTTTTATTGTAATGACATTTGCACAACTATAACTTGATCAAATCTCCAAACCAGAAGGTTGGCCCCAAATCATCATTAGTGATAAGAACCCTTTTTTTTAGTGAGATATGGTAAGAGTTGTTTTGTATCTAAGAAGTGGACTTCAACTTCTCATCTATGTGCCATCCTTAGACTAATGGTTAGACACAGGTCACCAATCGCACATTGGAGACCTATCTCAGGTGCATGTGTGCTGATGGACCCCATACATGGAGCAAGTGGTTTGGCACAACACTAGCCAGCATTCAGCCATTAAAACCACCCCCCTTGATATGCTCTTTGGTCATGCCACTCCAACTCATATACCTTGAATTGGTAAATAAAGAGCGGCCATTCCGGGGTTCGAACTGGGGACCTATGGGTACTACCCACAAGTCATTTCCAGTGAGCCATTCCGGAATGGTTCACTCCAACTCATATACCTTATGTGCATGGGGAGAGTAACTCTCAGATGTTTGATAGAAGCTTTCAGAAAAGGGAGGAAGCGATTTCTCTGCTCAAACTCCACATCACGCGCACCTAGAACATAGTGAAGCAACTAGTTGATAGGCATCGCCACATCGGTCTCACATGGAGTTTTCCATTGGCCGGTGGGTGTCTGTCAAACTGCAACCTTACAGACAAAACACCTTAAAAGCTAAGCATCCTCACAAGCTTTCGCCTAAGCTTTTATGGCTCGTTCCTTATTATGGACAAGGTCGATCAAGTATCTTACAAGCTAGAGCTCTCTAGCTCCTCCTCCGTCCATAATGTCTTTAATATTGCGAGTCAGTTGAAAGGCTACCCCAATCCACCCGATAAGCCAGCCACTCTTCCCGAGTTTGTCTGTCGCGGGTGCAACCAAAGAACCAGAAGCAATCCTAGCACGCAAAATGGCCAACGTGCGTAATGCAGTAGCCACTAAGGTCCTTGTTCAATGGAAAGGATCTCATGCATCACAATTCACAAGTATTATGCGCATCTCATTGCTCACTTTCTTGAATCCTTGAGATTAAGGATTTCTCAGAGGGAGCATTGATGCAGGAAACATGAAGAAGCGCCCCTTTTGAGTTTTGACACCCTTTTACCTCTTCAAATTTCTCTTATTAAAAACCTATGGGCTATGTACCAAGGTTTAAGAGTTCAATGTTCTAACATTTTAGCTAAACCGGTTTGTTCCGGTCTAAGCTACGCTTACGCTCTTTTGTCTTCTACTTAAGGCACTACTATGGGCATCAAATGAATTAGCCCCAATTTACGAATCTCCAAAATCTCTCAACTTACTTTCTCGCTCGTACTCTCCAGATCAATCCTCTTCAATTGTTGATCTCAGAGCGTGAGAACCTCCAAATCCAGATCAGTTTGATCTCATTTGGAGCAGATCTTTGCTTTCCTGCATTATGAACATTCAGGATATTCAAGATACCTAGCTCCGGAGCATGCAAGGACCAACCCTGTGACTGCAAAAGGAGATGTATATAGCTTTAGAGTAGTGCTCCTTGAGCTTATTACAGGAGAGATGTCGTCTTGTGTGGCAAAACCCCACAATGGAGCCTAGTCAAAATGGGTTATGCAACTATCAACCAAATCAGATCTAAAAGCAGCAGTAGACCGGCAATTAGTTGCAAGGGCTTTGATGATGAGCTCGTTGATTTCCTTTTGTTTGCTTGTACCTGTGTGGCATCGGACCCCAGTGACAAGACTTCCATGTTTCGAGTTTCATCAACACCTCAAAACAGCAATACAACAAGAAGATCGGCATTCACTTCTGGTCTCAAGCTGATGCTTTGTTGCCCTTTGATGCCTGCAATGTGGATGATGGAATATAGAAGTCGTGGTCATTGGAGGATATACAATTTCAACAAGGTTCAGATGCCATAAATCTTGCTTTAAACACAGGCAAGCTCCTACAAAATGACAAATTGTGAGGCCCCTCAGCCACCAAGTCACTCACTCGTCCATATCAACCAAGTCAATAAATCACTATATTTTTGGCAAAAAAAAACAAGGCTTTTGAGTTTCCCTACAACAAAAATTGCAGAACTGAGAGGGAAACACGATGAGCAACTAGACAGATCTGCACTCTGATCACAAAAGGTAAGACTCCACCACAGTTCGTCCAAACTTCTCTTGAACATCTTTGGGGTTTTCAATCTGTCAAAAACAACAAGGTTTAGTAATAAGCAATTCACCAGGAGATGAGATCTTGAACAGACATATCCACTTACGGTGTTTAGAGCCTTGAAGACAGCCTTAACAGTATTATATGGGTTCCTTGACCCAATCACCTATAAGAAAAGTAACAGATGTATTGGATAAAATGGATTCTACATAAACAAGCAGAATTTAAAAATAAAAAAGCTAAAAAATAAAAATCACGCTGACATGACAATAGTAGAATCCATTCAAACAAAAGGTTTTATGTTTCCATTTCATTACCTTGCACTTGATATTTTTGAATCCAGCCAAGTTTAGAATCAACTGAACAGTTCTTCCTGCCTTCATGCCCGTTGTTGTTTTAGCAGGCCAAAGGTAGATCTAACACATTCAACAGTCTCAAGTTAATCACATGCTGGGAAAGAAGAGAGTGAGGATTGAGAATCTTGTGACATATGCAGATAAAGGTGGGGATAGGATGGTTAGACACCTTGGTTTTCTTGTATTCCGTCTGTATCGCATGTGCTATAGTATGACCCTCGTAGAGGTCCACATAATGCAGATTCTGGAAGCATTTTTCGTATGCCTGTTTTAATGAAATAAAATTAAGAGACCAGGATATAATATCGATTGAACCTCAAAGTACACAAGACAAGCATTTGTAATGTACATCTATTTCTAATGAATCTCTTAAGTCTGCTGGTTACCCCAACATTGCCAACAATATAGTGCTAAAAGCTTACGGCTCCTAAGTTTAAAAAGAAAGAAGATACAAAATAAAGTATTAACTATCAAGAAGGATCCACCAAGGAAAATGTGAAACACCCAATGCTGCTCATCAGTTTGAAACAGAAAGCCTTGTGATGATAATAAGATTTTGAAGCAATACACTCTAGTTAGGATGTTTCGGTTTGAGCTTCCAGGAGTGCCCCCCATAGGTTCAGCATATGAACTTGAATGTTTGTAGAGCATTCAGCAAAAGAATACAAGTAGCATCATAGTCTTAACATTACAATACTATTATAAGCAATTGAAGAGCCTTGACAAGCACATAAAGTTGTTTGTTTTGAGGAATAGAACATGTTTTTTGGATTAACAGTGCTAAATTTGGCTCATAGCATGTAATTTGGAAAAAAAAAAACAGTCACGAGAAATCGGTAATAAATAAAAAAAGTCATTCTTCAGGAGATGTACCTTTTGAAGAGCTACTGCGACCGCAGGGCCCTTTGCCTTTGCAAAACCAACTGCACCATGGTAATTTCCACAAGCTAAAATCGCAGTGTACTTGATTACTTGACCTCCCTAAAACACGAAATATGAATCACAAGGAACCAATTAACTAATATAGTAACCAAAAGCAATTTAAGAAAAATAGAAGTGCCCAAACAAAAAGAGGTGGTCAACATGCCTTGGTCACTTTACATGTACGGTTTACATCAACCAATCTAACATCAAAACCCTGTCAAAAGTACAACAACTCAAAATCAGATATTAAGTTATAATAAAACATAGCATATATTAGCTGCCTACAAGCAGTCTTTAAAACAAATAAACATAGAGAACAAGTAGAATTTGTATTAACAATTAAACAGAACAGGCAAAAGGAAACCGAATTTCTACACCAGTGACTAGAGACAAATAGACATGGGGGGTCAAATAGAATTTGAATAACAATTAAACATAACAGGCAAAAGGTAACCGAATTTCTACACCAGTGACCAGAGACAAATAGACATAGGAGAACAAATAGAATTTGTATTAACAATTAAATATAACAGGCAAAAGGAAACCGAATTTCTACACAAACAGATAACTGAGGCTTGCAAAGCTTCCATGGGTAATGTTATCTCAAATTAAAGGCACACTGTCATTATAGGAGAACAAATAGAATTTGTATTAACAATTAAATATAACAGGCAAAAGGAAAACGAATTTCTACACCAATGACCACAAACAAACAGATAACTGAGGCTTGCAAAGCTTCCATGGGTAATGTTATCTCAAATTAAAGGTACACTGTCATTATACCATAGTAGAACCTAAACATTACTTCAAAAAATGATGATGGTGTAGATCTGACTTACCTTCCTGTAAAGAGGCATTCTTTTCTTCTCTTGCAAGGAGTTTCGTTCCTCTGCAAGATCCCTGATTTCCTCCTCCAAACGTTTCCCTTTCTTCCCAAAAGTGTATTCCAGCTCGGAAAGTTTCTCTTCAAGTTTCTCATCGATTTCATTAAGCTTCTGAAGAAGGATACTATCTCTCTCTTTCATGTCATCAAACTCCTCATCCTCATCATCCACACCACCCTGTATCATACGCTTCTCCCTTTCGAATCCAATGTTTGATAGCATATCCTCGGAAGTATCATCCATCTGTATGACACCGAAGTTGGCCGGGTTGTTGGGATCAAAGGCTTCCTTCCAATCGAGCAACCTCATTGCCCTGTTCAGCTTTTGAGTAAGAAGAAACTTCTCCTTGCCAGACGCTACTTTAAGACGGTTCATCAATTCACCAATCACACGATACTCAGGGCGAAGTCTAAAGTGCTTCTCCTCAAACTTGTCAATCTTCTCCATCCATTTGAATGCATCATCGATCGTTTCTGCAAACAAACTCAAACGTTACACCAAAGCTGCAGCATGATTCTTCTTTTGTTCAACATTTCATCAATGACACTCGTCACGCTGAGGAGGTGAGGAACATAGCGCAAATCAATAAACACATAAAATCCTAGTCAATTAGACGTGGAACTCAAGAATCCATAACCTATTCAGTTAATCATAAATCCACTGAAAATCTGAAAACATCTCGGCAAGCAAATCGAGAGATCGCATATTTTAAGTAGAGAAATGAAGTACCAGTTTTGGTGAACTGATCAAGCAACTGTTTGTGCCTCCTGCACTTCTTTTCGAACAGCTGCCCATCCCTAGCAAGATCACTTCGTCTCATATCATCTTCATCGTCATCTTCGCTGTCCGAGTCAGTGGGCTCGTCGAGCGCGGCGTGGTCCTTGAATTCCTTCTTCTCCAGCTTCTCAATCAAAGGTCCGACGCCCATGTAGTCCTCCTCCTCTTCCTCCTCCTCGTCGACATTGATACCAGCTGCTTTCCTGGCTTCCCTCTCCCTCATATTTTCTCTCTCCACTTCGGCGAGGAGATCATGGATGGCCGAGTTGGCAGTCTCCTCGAATCTGGAAAAGGAAGAGTAGCTGCTGCTATATCCACGGGACTGCTGAGGGAAAATGGGAGCGGATGAAGTAGAGATGGGGTATCTCCATTGTTGGGGCTTAATAAGAGGTTTTAGAGTGTTAGGGTTCTGGTGACGGTGATGTAGGAGACGAGAAATCCATGATGTGGCTCTAGATTTGCTCATTTTAGTTTTAGCTCCGATTCATTCCAAACAAAACAAAACAAAACCCTAGAAATCCAAATGATGATGATACCACAGACCGAGTAGGGTTCCCAGAGAGGTTCGGAAGAAGAAACGAAGAGGGGAGAGGGGGGAGACGATAGCCATAGATGCCTTCTGTGGACTGGTAAGTTAGATATTGGGCCGGCCCAACAACATCCTTATTATTTGGGCTGTGTTTGAGCTAAGATGGGGGCCCAACAAAGCTCATCTTTCGACTGTTCAGTGTGTGCAGACTACACCTCTCACACCCAAGGCTAAGAATCAAGAGGGACTTAGGGCGTGTTTGATAGTAGGTTATAAGAGGTTTTCATAGCTTATGTTTTTTTTCACAACTCCTAGCGGCGGGGGTGGGGGGGGGGGGGGGGGGGCAAGCTTCAGCAGGTTATCTGGTCGGGTTTCTAAAATTTGTTCATTTTTACCCTTGAATATCCTTCGTTCTTCGTTGTTGGTCATCACCCGTCTCTCACCTTCGGTCCTCGCTGCTGCTCAGATTCATCACCCGATTTCCTCTTTTAAATCCGGTCATCGCCTTATCTCCCTCTTGCCATCTCCGTTTCTCGCTGCTGATCAGATTCTCTCACCTTATCCCGATCTCGCCATTCTTCGCAGCTGGTCACCACAGGTCCCTCGCGTGATTCGTCATTCTTTGATTCAGTGGTGTTATTCTCTTCGCAGAGATTCGATTGAGGAAGAGCTTACCTACCTGTACAATGTACACCGAGACCGATAAGGCGGGTTGTGGGAGCCGGGAGGTGCAAAAATTAGTGTTTTTTTTCCGGATTTATATATAAAAAAACTAACTACAAAAAAAGGAAAGGAAAATAGAATATTAACAAGAAATAATATCTATAAAAGAAAAGGGATGGGCTATTCCCAACCCTAAAGACAACTAAACAAGGCGCGATTGAACTCTCTCCGACAACGGCGCCAATTTGATAAGAGGGTTTCTCGACCAAATAAATTTATAGTCGAGATCCCGCTATAGTATAGGGAGTCAGGATCGTCCATGGGAGAGAGTCAACGGTTCTTTATTTAGTTGCTTTAGGGCAAAGAGTAGCAAGAAGAGGTGAAAAGGTAGCGGTTTGGGGGGTTTATAGTTGCTGAATTTTGGGAATAAAAAGCAATATGAAAGATATCTAGGGCATTGGGATTACCACAACAACAATCGTGCATGCATCACAATGAATCACATAAAAATCATGTTTTTATCTATTAAAGAGGTCAATTTGCATCAACCCTAACTTAAAGCAATCAATTTATTTTCACAAATTAATAAACACTACTATCAATTCTTAATTAGGTTATCAAAACTCTCGTTTCAAAATCCTAATTACTATCCAATTCACAATTCAATCTTTCAATTTAATTGCAAAAAGGAATTTTCCCCAACTTTCATTGAGTACTTAGCACATAAAATAGATAAACTCAATCAATTCATCGAATCAGAGCAATTTCACACGCATAACTATCGTTGGAGTCATCTCAACCCTAGAAAAGAAGACTACTCGCACATTGTCATGGTAAATAATTCAAAATTCATAAAAAGAAACATAAAAACATAAATTTATACAGAATTAAAACCTGGAAATAACTTCAAAATAGCGTCTTGACAACCTCTTAACGTGTCCCCAACTTTCGCCTAAGAACACGCCATGAAAATCTCCCAAATCCGCCCTAAAAAACCCTAAAAATCATGCTGGAAAGTAAAGAATTGTTTTCTGAAATTGTCTCATTAAATCCTAACCCTAAGGGTCTTATTTATACTAAGTACCTAAATTCTATCTTAGGAAATAAAAATATATCAATTTTATCTAAATTCTATCTAAGAAAAAGGGGATCAAAGCAATTAAATCCGGATACATAAGCACCGCTTGGGATCCATACCGAAGCGCCGGACCTCGGTACCGACTCCCCTTAGCCTCAGTATGAACACACTATTGGTTCATCTTGCTTCGCTTGTCCAGATTAGGCGTCGCTACTGACCCAAGTGGGGTCGGTACAGGGTCGGTATGACGGTGTTCCCATCTCGGACTTCTTAGAGGGAAAGTATCGTCTCGGTACAATAAAGTATCGACTCGGTACTTCTTGTTTCAGCTCGGTTTGGCTCACTAAAACGCCCGCATCTCCTTTGTTATAACTCGGATTGCTTCCATTCTTTTTCTTATGCGCTCCAAGTTATTTTACGCTTCTTTTCATAGTTGAACATTTCTCCAAAATTAGCTTCTAAATTCCTGTAAAATACACAAAAGTTAGTGAAGATATCTATTTCTCATGAAATATGAAAACACATGCAAAATACACTAATCACAACGCAAAACCTATGAAAATGACTCAAATTGACATAAAAACATATGGGAAAATATAACTAAAAACATGCACATCAGCAAGCCCAAAGGATCATGCCATAAACACAAAACGAGTCATGTTCCAAGGGGACGCAACCCCAAACGGACCTATGAGCTCAAAAACCAGAATAAGGGAGAGTTGTTCCCGGGAGCACATAGGCTCCAAAGGCACGCTTGACATAGGACACAACCCTAAAATCAAAACCATCACTTTGTATCTCAAATCAAACTTAGGCCAACATGTTCTCAAACATCACGAGTGAGGAAGGAGTCATAGATGAGGTGATACACATGGGTGAGAATGAGCTTCACAATGGCATCTTCATGGATCCGATTACCATCCATGGCAAGAGCATTTCGAGCATGCCAAAGGAGGTAAACGGTGGTAGATAGAGCATATCTTCGGCTAAGGTTAAGGCAAGACTTGCTTTTAGCGTATCTCCGGAGCCATCTCAAAACCCTATGGATGGAGTCAACTTCACAACGGATCCTGAACCTGTTCCTAATCCTCTACCAAACACCCTTAGTGAAGGGCATTGGAAGAAAAGGTGTTTGTGGGTCTCGAGTGTATCATTGCTACAAAACTTGCAAGCGAAGTCAATATTAAGGAAAAAGAGTTTATCATTAGTCGAGAGATTACCGAGGGTGGCAAGCCATAGGATGAAAGAGTGCTTTGGGGTATTGTTAGCAACCCAAACTTCCCTATGCCACCTAACCTTCGGCTCCTTCCTTCTAATAGCCTCATATGCCATCGAGACTTTGAATTTGTCACCAAAGCACCACTCGCTCAGCCCATCCTCCAAGTCAGCCACAAGGGAAGAGACCATGTTCTTGGCCTCGATGATGCCCTTGATGAGAGGGGAATCCCTCCTATGAACTTGCCAATCATGCACATTAGTAACATCAGAAGCAGAACCTCTTTAGGGCCAGGGGTGGTAGTCACCCCCCAATCAAAACTAAAATTTAACATGATATTCCTCTCGTCGATAGCTTCGATTTGATTTATTATAAGCTCAAATCCGATATCTGAGTAAAAAGTTATAATCATTTTAATTTTCAGCACATAACATATGTAAATTATTTTATACATTATTTACCAAACTGATATACTTTTATGGTAATTATCATTTGTTAAACTTCATGCCTTAATAATAACCGAAAATTTTAAATTAGGAGATTATATTGAAATATTTGAAAATAATGAAATAAAGCAAGCACGATTTATGTTTTTATTCTATAAGTTACATATCCATGATATTGATGATTTTTTGGAAAAGAAAAATTAGGGTTTTATTTTACATGAAACTTTTTTATGGTAATTTTCCGCCCCCTCAATCAACCGTTTTAGAATATGCCACTGAGTAACATTGAGATATTTAATTATGATGTATCCATGATATCCATAGGCTTTCCTTTTTCTCCGCACTCCTCCATAATGGGTTGCACATGAAGGCCAATAGTTGTCCTTCGGCGGCTGTATGCAGTACTTGTTGAAAACCGAGATTCGAGATAACGAAAATGATTGAGCAGAAGCGAGTGATAAAGAACGAGAAACTCAAACAAAACATGCAAGAACGAACACTAGAGTTTTACGAGGTTCGGAAAAAGATGCCTACGTCCTCGGGGCCTCAAGAATCGACCGAATCCACTAAGTAATCGTTCAATAGAGGGTTACAATCAAGCAATGCAAAGATAAACCCTAGATCTAGCATGTATGAGCCTTAGAGATATAGAGAGAAGAAGAACCCCCCTGTGTGGAATGACCAGAGATCGAAGAACGCTTCGATACTCCCAAACCCTAGATCTCCAGACGTGAAAGAAGTAGCAACCCATGCCAGGAGCTTTGCTGCGCCACCACTAGGAGATCTCCGAGATCAACCAACGCCTTCACCCTCACAATCGTCGGGGAGGAGCCAGAGACAAACCCTAGAAACCCTAGATACCCTAGATACCATTTGAGAGCTTTTATGAAGAGACGGAGGAGAGAGAGAGAGAGAGAGAGAGAGAGAGAGAGAGCTAATCTGAACATTCAGGAGCTGAAGAGAGCATATATAGCTAGGTCACCAGATCTCAAGCGAAGCCAAGGCCAAAACGCAACGCTTCACTCAACTGGATCAAGCTACCAGGCTTACTCCAACATCTGGAGAGATTGGGCTCGGGAATGGGTCGAAAGCCCACACATCCGGGTAAGTCTTCTTACATATATATCATACATATTATACATATACATACATACATACATACATACATACATACATACATACATACATACATACATACATACATACATACATACATACATACATACATACATACATACATACATACATACATACATACATACATACATACATACATACATACATACATACATACATACATACATACATACATACATACATACATACATACATACATACATACATACATACATACATACATACATACATACATACATACATACATACATACATACATACATACACACATACATACATACATACATATATATATATATATATATATAGGGATTGGTTCCAGAGTGCACACTTCTTATAGTGTATCTTATGCACAAATAATAGCCATTGATTGAAACAAATGAAAGGGGTAGACTCATCCAGATCTTATTTATTTATTTTTAAACAGAAAATAGTGGGTCCCACATAAATCTCACACCCACTCTCCCTCTTTTCCCTCCTATGTGCGTGAGTTCCAATTTTTTTGTTTCTTTATTTTTTTCCCCTTTTGTGACATTGTACGTTACTTTGTAATTTTTCATTTTTTTTCCTTTTCCAATATACATATTTCATTGAATAAATATTCAGAATTCACCGAATAATATCAAAAACCTCATATCTCAATTATTTTTGAATTACAAAATAATCAAAGATTTGAATTATATTTCACATTTTAACGAATAATGTTGGAGATGGTGTTCCTAAAAATCAATTTCTAATTACAAAATACACATATTCCATTGAATAATTATTAAGAATTCAACGAATAATATCGAAAACCTCAAAACTCAATAACACATTGATATCAAATCACAAAATACACATATTTCATTGAATAATTATTCAGAATTCAACGAATAATATCGATCGACAATCTCATATCTCAATCACAATTATTTCGAATTACAAAATATACACATTCCATTGAATAATTATTCAGAATTGAACGAATAATATCTACCAACAATCTCAGATCTAAAGCACACTTTTATTTCGAATTACAAAATATACACATTTCGTTGAATAATGGTTCATAATTCAACGAATAATATTGACAATTAGATATTCAACTCATTGACAATTCGATATTCAACTCATTCCATTGAATAAGTTTCACAGAATAATAACATAGGAAAATCAACACTGGATACCATCGCCACCGCACCTGCAACCACCGCCCGTTTCTGCCACTGCCTTCTTTCCTACGAAATTGGAATATGAGATCGGAAGTCCGATACCAATCGATCGAGAAATAGAATCTCTAATAAACCAATCAATTGAGATATGATTTGATTCCAAACACTAACATAAATGGAATTACCAAAGAAAGAAAGATTGAAGAAAAGAATCATACACCAAGGAACGTCGGGCGATCGGCCGGTAGAGTCTGATGCTCGGGCGATCGGCCGACGACGAGGAGACGCAGACGAGGTTGCGAAAATAGACGATTGAGAAGGAGGCGAGGAGGAGGGAGAGGGTTAATCCGCCGCCGATGCCGCCACACACATGTCGCCGATGCTGACGAGGGGACTTAGATTGAGGAGGAGGTTGCGAAATTAGAAGATTGAGGAGGAGGCGAGACGTCGGAATCCATGTCGCCGATGCCGCCACCAAATCACCTTCGGTTCTTCACCAAAACGATTCAGCCTCTTCAAATCGACCTCGCACCTCCGACTCGCCGCCCTTCAACTCGTCGGCCTCCCGAATCGCACCCCGCCTTTAACGCCGAATATCTGGAACCACCACGCTGGGTGCTCCTCCAGCTCGCAATAAGAAGAAAGAGGAAGCCGTGTGTTAGGGTTTTATTTTAATGTGTTGATCACGCGCTTGTGGATCAATTGGGCCTTATTTTCCATTTTCTTTTTCTTTTTTAAATATTAACGTGGCATAATCTTGCACCATTGATTTCAATCCATTTTATGGTCCAGATTTGTGCACAAAATATACCCTAAGAGGTGTGCGCAAATAATCCATCATCTCTCTCTACACACACACACACACACACACACACACACACACACACACACACACACACACACACACACACACACACACACACACACACACACACACACACACACACACACACACACACACACTATAGGTTATACACTATACCCCACTATTGTCCATTAGATTCGTTGGAGGATCAAGTCGATGACTCGACTCAATACGACTCAATCGAGTCTAACTACAACCGTGCATCCATGTATACCTTAGCATATAATATATACGTTATATGTACACTCATCATACACATATACATGATACAAGCACATAACAATATTACATACAACATATATGAAAGCAAGACATAGGGAAATAAACAACATAGCATTATAACAAATCACCCTCTATTTTTCTAAGTCTTGCTCCAAGCAGACCATAACCTAGCAAAGTGGATTCAATGCTGGTCCGTCCTCAGCCCAGTCATGCAAAGATCACCCATGGACATCCTCCAAATGAAGGAAGTTCCTGCATAACACAAATTTATCATAAGGAACAATTTTAGTGCCAAAATCTGCAGGATTAAGTTTACCATCAATCTTCTTAACATGAATGGCATAATGTTCCACTTTCTCACGAATAAAGTGGTATCTAACATTAATATGTTTAGTACGCTCATGATACATGGGGTCCCTATAGAGATAGAGTGCACTTTGACTGTCAATGTGTAAGACAGTAGTGTAGTGCTTCCTCTCTATCTCCTTAAGGATGCCTTATAGCCAGATAGCCTCCTTGAAGGCCTTTGTAGCTACTATGTACTCAGCTTCAGTGGATGAGAGAGCAATTATGGGTTGCTGCTGAGAGTTCCAGGAGATACAATTACCTGCCCATGTATACACATAGGAGGTAATAGACTTCATGGTGTATTTATTTGAAGCATAATCAGCATCCACAAAGCCATGTAAGTCATAAGAGGAGGAGTGTTCAGCATATAACAAAGACAGGTTAGCAGTACCAAACAAATATCTCAAAAGGTATTTCATAGACACCCAGTGCTTCTCAGCTGGTTCAGACATGAACCTACTGAGAGTGCTTATAGCAAATGCAAGGTCAGGACGAGTACAAATCATAGAGTACATCACTGAACCTACAACATCATCATAAGGAATAAATTTCATTATGACAAGCTTAGCAACAGATAACTTTCCTTTTATTTTAGTGAGATCAAGATGAGCACCCAAAGGAATATTGTTAATCTTGTCACCAGAAATATAAAACCTATCAAGAACACATGCACATAATCACACTGATGCAACCACAGTCTTTTATGCTTCCTATCTCTTAAAATAGACATGCCTAAAATCCTTTTAGCAATGCCTAAATCTTTCATGTCAAAGTGCTTTTGCAAATTTCTTTTAATATCATGAATAGCATCCACAGATTTAGAAATAAGCAAGATGTCATCCACATATAAAAGCACATAAAGCACAGGACTCTTTTTGACACCTTTGAAGTATAAACAGGTATCAAACTTGCTCCTTTTAAACCCTAGACTGAACCTCATGCACTTGTCAAATTTAATATTTCATTGTCTAGGTGATTACTTTAAACCATAGATGGATTTACTTAACAAGCAAGCATGGTTAGGACTTAGGATGCACAGAATCAATGAAGCCCTTGGGCTGTCTCATGTAAATAGTCACATCCAGATCACCATGAAGAAAAGTTGTCTTAACATCCATTTGTTCTAACTCAAGATCATAAACAACAGTCATGGCAAACAACAGTCTCAAAGTTTTATATTTAACAACATGAGCAAATATTTCATTGTAATCCTCACACTCTCTTTGGGTAAAACCTTTAACAACCAACCTAGCTTTATACCTAGGAGGATCAGACTTAGAAATGTCTTCCTTAAGCTTGTAAATCCACTTACAATCAATTAATCTAGCATTCACAGGTTTAGGCACCAAAGTCCAGGTTTTATTTACCTTCATAGATTCGATCTCATCATTCATATCATGTTTCCAATTAGCAAAGTGCACACATCTCACAGCTTGTTCATAGGTTTCAGGAGTATAAATTTTCACAACATCAGAAACCAAGCAGGCAAACTCAACAATGTTATTAATGAACCTTTTATTTGGTATAACAGTCCTAGGACTCCTATCCCTAGTCAACTGCCAGTTAGTCAGATCATGCCCTTCAGTGACTGCAGAACCAGAGGAACCAGAACCAGACACAGGCAAATAATCAACAACATTATCCTCATTCACAAAAATAGGAGAAGTAGAAGAGGAATTAGGTTCATTATTTACTCCCCCACCCAATTGGTGAGGTTGCAAATCATCAAGTTCCATAGCATCAAAAACAGTAGCAGAAGAAGTAGACACATATGAATCAGGTGTAGAGAGAGTAGAGGAAGAAGAGGGAGAAAAACCACTGTCAAACTCATCATCAAAATCAACATCATTGTGCTTACGCACAAAGAATTAATCCTCTTGTATCTGCAGGTTAGCATCTGTCACAGCAGAGGAAGCTTTCTTAAAATGAAATTCATGCTCATTGATAAAGACATTTCTACTCACAATTGTTTTATAAACACCAGGTTGGACAAGAAGCAACTTATAACCCTTAACCCCTTCAGTATAACCCAATAACACACATTTTTGGGACCTAGGATCAAGTTTACCTTGGTTAACATAAGAAAACACAGTGCAACCAAAGAGTTTAATGTGGTCTAAGTTTGGCTTTCTTTTAGTCCACAACTCATAAGAGGTTTTAAAATAAATTACACAAGAAGGAGTCCTATTTATCAAGTAAGCAACAGTAACAACTGCTTCACCCCACAAGCAATGTTTCAAACCAGAAGATATAAGCATGCATCTAGCCTTTTCAAGGAGAGTCATGTTCATCCTCTCAGCAGTACCATTCTGTTGTGGAGTTTCAGGAATGGTTAAGTGTTTCTTAATACCATTAGACTTGCAGTACTCATTGAACAAAGAATTACAGAACTCAAGACCGTTATCAGTTTTTAAACATTTAACAGTCAAGCCAATTTCATTTTCAACTCCAACTTTCCAATTTTTAAAGGTTTCAAAAGCCTCATCTTTAGTTTTAAGCAAATAGACCCAAACCTTCCTACTGTAGTGATCAATGAGAGACATGAAATATCTCTTATGACCTACAATAGGAACAGGAGAGGGTCCCCACAAATCAGAATGTATATATTCAAGAGGTGCTGCAGCAACATAAGATGAATGCTTAAAACCTTTTCTAGCATGCTTTCCTAGAATACAATTCTCACAGAGATCAATCATGCATGGTTTGGAGTTGATGATGCCATTTTTATGTAGGTGTTCTAAGCCTTTATTGCCTATGTGACCCAATCTATTATGCCACAACATAGTATCATGCAGAGACATAGTATGCACAAAAGCAGTAAAGGCAGAGGCAGGATAATTCACAACAGGAGTAGCCAACACTTCATAAAGACCTTTCTTTCTAAAGCATTTAATGACAAGCTTCCCATTTTTAGAAATCATCCTAACACCATTAGAACTGGAAATATCATAACATAATTCTTCAAAAGCACTTTCAGATAGCAAGTTACTCCTCAAATCAGGAACCCATTTAACATCCTTAACAATTCTAATCACATCATCAAACATTTTCAAAGCAACAGATCCAACACCTTTAATTTTAAGAACATAGTGATCACCCAGGATGACAGTACCAACAGCAAAGCATTTTAGATCAAAGAACCAAGACTTTTGAAAGGTAGCATGCATGGTACACCCAGAATCCAAAATCCAAAATCTAAGTAGTAGAATCAGTGTCACTTAATAACGCAAGAACTTCATGAGTAACATAAGGATGGGATTCACAAATAGCAGACACATTTGGCTTCTTGCCAGCTTTAATAACCCTTTTCTTTTTAAAACAATGATTCTCAGGATGACCAGTTTTATTGCAGTAAGTACACAAGAGATGAGATTTATCAGGTTTTTCACCACTGGACTTATCCGAAGACACATAATCAGATTTATTGTCTTTATTTTCCTGTTTTTATTTTTCTTATTGCCTTTGTACTTAGACTTCACCATGAGAACCTCATCTTTATTTTTAGGTTTAGGATCAGCCTTATTGTCATTCACAGTTTTAAACACCTTTAGATTTTCATTTTTCTGTATGATAGACTCAATAAGCTCCTTTTTAGTCAACTTAGTAGTACCATACTGAACAACATCAACAAAGGTAGTAAACTGAGCAGGCAGAGAATTAAGCAACAAAACACACAATTGAGTCTCATCAACCTTGTCACCACATCTCTCCAGATCTTGTGTGATAGATAAAAATCTATCAAGATTATATGCAAGAGTACAAGTAGTAGACATCTTATAATTGAAGAGTTTGTTGAAGAGATTTACCCTACATGGTAATGATTTTACCAAGTATAATGTTTCCAACATCTCCCAGAGCTTATCAGCTGTTGTGCAAGTCAGAACTTGCCTAGCCACCTCATCAGAGAGTCTCAACATAATCTCACTGTGTGCCAGTTTATCAAGACGTTTTATATCCTTCTTCTTGTTCTCATCATAGTCTCTAGTGACAGCTTCATAGCAATTTTCTTTGATTAATATGGCCTTCATTTTTACCTGCCACATTGCAAAGTCAGTAGTGCCATTGAAGGGTTTAAGATGGTAAGATTCAGCCGTGTTTATAGTTAAGAACTTAAAAAACTTAAGAAATCTTAACAAAACAGAGAGTAAATCAAGCAAATGATTCAAGAAAACCTTGAACCTTAATCAGAGCACATAAACAAACACACACAAGCCTAGATCTAACAAACAAGGCGTGGTATGTCACGTAAGGGGGGTTCAACACCAACGATCTCGCCTTTTAGGTCTGTCCGAGACCTTACGTCTAGTCTCTATCCCTAGAACTCAAGAATGAGCTAGGAAATCGAGAGCGGGACACTTAAGCTCTGATACCACTTGTTGAAAACTGTGATTCGAGATAACGAAAACGATTGAGCGGAAGCGAGTGATAAAGAACGAGAAACTCAAACAACACATACAAGAACGAACACCAGAGTTTTACGAGGTTTGACAAAATATGCCTACGTCCTCGGGGCCTCAAGAATCGGCCGAATCCACTAAATAATCGTTCAATATATAGAGGGTTACAATCAAGCAAAGCAAAGATAAACCCTAGATCTAGCATGTATGAGTGTCAGAGATATAGAGAGAAGAAGATCCTCCTATGTGGGATGACCGGAGATCGAAGAACGCTTCGATACTCCCAAACCCTAGATCTCTGGACGTGAGAGAAGCAACAACCCAAGCCAGGATCTTTGCTGCGCCACCACCAGGAGATCTCCGAGATCAACCAATGCCTTCGCCTTCACAATCGTCGGGGAGGAGCCAGAGACAAACCCTAGAAACCCTTTGAGAGCTTTTGTGAAGAGACGGAGGAGAGAGAGAGAGAGAGCTAATATGAACATCCAGGAGCTGAAAAGAGCATATATAGCTAGGTCACCAGATCTCAAGTGAAGCCAAGGCTAAAACGCAGCGCTTCACTCAACTGGATCAGGCTACTAGGCTCACTCCAACATTTGGAGAGATTGGGCTCGGGAATGGGCCGAAAGTCCACACATTTGGGTAAGTCTTCTTACATATATATCATACATATTATACATATATACATATACTATAGGTTATACACTATACCCCACTATTGTCCATTAGACTCGTTAGAGGATCAAGTCGATAACTCGACTCAATACGACTCAGTCGAGTCTAACTACAACCGTGCATCCATGTATACCTTAGCATATCATATATACGTTATATGTACACTCATCATACACACATACATGATATAAGCACATACAGTAACAATATTACATGCAACATATATGAAAACAAGACATAGAGAAATAAACAAATAGCATTACAACAGTACTAGTTACGTAAACCGAAATTAGTGAAGGGTCTCACTATTTACGCGGTGGATTTTTCGCCGTATAGAAGGTTCGTAATCACGCACTCACAATGCGCGATTGCGGTTTTTTTTTAAATAAAAGGAAAGGAAATACAAGGAAAGTTTATCAATTTTATTTTATTTTTTAAAAAAAGCAATCGCGCACTTGTAATGCGCGGTTGCTATTTTTTTTATTATTAAAATTTTCATCTTGTCGTCAGACCCGTTCATCGTTCTCTTCATTTCTGCAGAATCGGTGCTTCAAACAAGCCTTCAATGGTAGTCGGCTAGAGCCTAGAGGCGAGGAAGACAATAGATATGGGATGGGTATTCAGTCGATTTCATTTGGACTCGATTTTTTGGATCTGGATTCACTTGGACTCGAGTTTTTGGATCCGTGATTCAAACGCATAATCCCTTCTTCTTCTTCTTCGTCGACCATGGATTCCGTCTTCGACCAGAGGCGAGGAAGACAATAGATCTGGGATGGGTATTCGTTCGATTTCATTTGGAATCGAGTTTTTGGATCTACTTTCAATTGATGACTGATTTGGACTCGAATTTTTTGGATCTGGGTCTATTTGGACTCGAATTTTTGGATCCGTGCTTCAAACGTAGAATCCCTGCTTCTCGTCGGCCATGGATTCCATCTCCGACCAGGAGGAACACCTTGTTGGTCCAAGTCAACCGGAGATCCACGACCTCATCGCCTCCAAGAACATCATCTCCTTCGATGTCATCGAGCCTCTCGATGGTAGGACTTGTAAGGGCGGAGGGAGAACCAGTGGTGGGGAGTTGGGCGGAGGTGGCGCCGGTTAAGAGGTATGGCCACATAGTTGTTGTGTAGAGGGAGGTACAAGGGATCTGGGATGATGAAGAACATTTGCATCCGCGTAGGGCGTCTGCACTGTCGATGGACCCCACCATTCTCGCGCACTCGCATTCCGTGATTGGAAACCTCCACCGTATAATGGGCGAAAATTTAACCGTGTATATAGCAATCCCGTTAATGAATCATTTAATCCATTGATTTGGATTGATCAATGAAAACCATAGGCGCGCGGGGAGGGCGGGCCACTATTGTACGTACGCGGTACGTACTAATTTTAGCGATGAATTCCTGTATATTTTAATTAGCCACATCTTCCAAAATATTCGATCCTCTGTTAACTAAAAACGAGGCATTTATTAATCATATTGTGCAAGTACATATTTTCCAACCGATTGAAGTATTGGACGATCAATACACAAGACAAAAACAAATTAATTCAGCAGTATCATCATTCATCAATGAGCCGGATTTGAAGTAATTAATCTTAATCGTCAGATCTCCATGCGTGGCTCAATCCATTTAAGAAAAAAAAAAATACTAGCAAGCAAGGCGATAACAACTGCAGACAAGGGGTAGCTGGTGGTAATAGCTAGGCGGCTGGCGGCGGCAGCGGTGGGAAGGAGCAGTGCGGTGGAGGTGGAGGCGGCGGCGGTGGCGGAGGCGGAGGGGGACTTTTGCGCGTAATGGGCGGTTGATAATAAGGCGACGGCAATCGCTGGTAATTACGCACGGGGGCGGGCGGTAGAGGAACAGGCCGCCGCCGATGTGCCCCGATCTTTCTTCTAGCCATCGTGGAGTCAGCCATGGCGATAGAACGACCAGCAGTACCAGTGGGTAGGGAAGCCAGTAAGGCGTTGACCAACAAGGCCATACCAAGTAGCCACGAGAGTGTACCCATTGACCGATGGATGGATCAACAGACGGAACTCAAAAGGGATTAATTAAAGCTAATTGAATTGTGGTTAGCTAATGTGAGTGATGGAGCTATAGCTATAGCCGGTCGTTATTTATTTTTGGGGGGGGGGGGTTCAATGTAAACAAACCTGCTAGAAGCTCAGATCTTAGATCTGTACGCCATGGAAGCTCAAGAACATGAAAATGAAGAAGGTAACAAACTCAACTAATTTCTCTTGAATGGGTTTCGGTTACAAATTGGGCTTTTATAATAACCCAATACACTTAATCTGTACTTTTCAGAATGCCCCTAATTTGTTATGACAAAGTACCAAAATAACCCTATCTCGGTCAAGTCAAGACTCATATGGTCAATAATTAATAGACAGAGTAGCAAAGCTTAACTAATTAGCTATTCTCCCTTGTTGACTCTTTTTAATTTGTCTCTTTCAATGGCAAACCGAAATTAATTATTTGGGTGATCCGATATGTAGGCCGATACTACGCAGTATGCATGTTAGGTAAACCCCGAAATTAATTAATTGGATTGATCAATATTGATATAGCAGATGTTCAATAGATACGAGTTCGATAATCAAGCAAGCGGAAATGAAAGTAAACACAAGATAAAGACACAACGATTTTACGAGATTCGGTTCAAATGACCTACGTCCTCGGGGCCTCCAGATCGGACCCTAAATCCACTATAACTCAAAAGTTCAAGGGCTTAACAGAGTAACACAAACACAAAAAGCGAGAATAACATACAACAACAAGAAAACATGAAACATTGAAGAAGAAAAGAGAACAAGACGAAGAAGATCTTCGTCGAAGGAAGATCTGCAGAGGAACAACATATCAGCCACCAAGAAAGCACCGGAGACGACCACCGGAGCCAGGAAGAAGCGACACTCCCGGAAAGGGATACATCGACACTAGGGTTTCCTGGCGCTCGCATATCCTGGATCTGCTACGAGTTAGAGCTTCATAGCCAACTGGATTTAGGGTTACTTATCCTTCTCAAACCCAATCTACCTTGTGACAACAAGCTAAGTGGGATCCTCCCGATGGATGAAATTCTTGCAGAAAACAAACTTATCAGATGTAACAATCTTAGTCCCAAAATCAGCAGGATTTTACTCACCACCTATTTTAACAACTTTAATAATATTCTTAATTATCAACCTTTTCTCTTATGAAATGATATCTCACATCTATATGCTTTGTTCTTTCATGATACATAGGGTCACGACAAAGATATAAAGCAGATTGAGAATCAATATCAATAGTTGAAGTCTAAGGTTTTCCAGAAATCTCCCTGTATAGGCCATGTAGCCATATTGCTTCCTTTGCAGCTTCAGTAGCTGCTATATATTCTGCCTCAGTTGATGAGAGAGCATCTATAGGCTGCAACTATGATTTTCAAGAAACACAGTTTCCTGCCCATGTAAACATGTAAGAAGTAGTAGACTTCCTATTGTCTTTTTTGCTCACATAATCTGCATCCATATAGCCTTGAAGGCTTATAGCTGAGTGCATGCCATAGACCAAACCAACATTTTTTGTGCCACACAAATATCTCAACAAGAATTTCATGGCAACCCAATGCGTCTCGATCACTAGAGTTAGACATAAACCTAGGGCCGTCTAATCAATTTCGGAGGCCATGTGCAAATATAAAATGAGGTCTGATACAATTATGAAAATGAGGTCTTTAAACTGCATATATTTTATATAAATATAAATTTTTATTCCACGTCTAATAATTCTATTAGTATTGTTTTGAAACGAAGTGTTCAAATTATTAAAACTCTAAATTAGCTTTCACAACTTTAATTTTCATTTTCAATCAAAAAGATTATGTACTGTTGAGATTTTTACAATAAAAAAATTCACATTCGCGTCATATGGTATATGATAAATATTAATTGTCATTTTAGAATTTTACAATATGAATCACCTTTCTCTATTATAGTTTACATCAAACACCAACAATTGTTAAAAAAGAAAATGATAAGAAAAATTAAAAAATACAAAACACAATGTGAGTTGAAAAAAAAATTGGGAATACAAAAATAAACCTCGCCTTGGAGGCGGGCAAAGGGTTTTGAACCCAGGGCAATTTACTCAAATGACGCGCCTGCCACTGATTGTTACCACTACACCGCGTGCAAACATTTGATCATTTCATCCAGATGTTTAATTATAATAAAAAACAAGTTCTAAATATTTAGAGGCATCGAAAATTTGGAGGCCCTGGGCGATCGTACTTCTTGTCCTTGCTAATGATCAGCCTTGCATAAACCTGCTTAAAACACTAATTACAAAAGCTAGATCATGTCTAGAACAGATCATTGCATGCATAACTGAACCCACACACTACTAGAAAAGCGAGTATTTATAAACGCTTTATCTTCGACGTTGTGAGAGAACGTCGGTGACATCTTTTAGCGAGCGCATCCATTTAAACCACTTTCGACGCTTTTTAATGTCGCAATTTTAAATTGGATAATTAGACACTTAAAAGCGTCCAATTTTTTTTATTATTATCCACCCCTTATACTTATTATTTTAGAAGCAACGTCTTCACAAAATATTGTGCCACGTGTCTTCTCTGTGCAAAATTAAGAATCAGTTTTCCCCTTTCTAACCTACGTTCGCTGATTGACGTTTATCTCTGAGCAACTATAAAAACCCAATTTTGCAGCCCCACGTTCTCCTTCAACCGCTTCTTCCACATCACGTTCTTCCTCACAAGTAATTCTTCCTCAGAATTGATTGGGGTTATCGTGGACGCGGTGTGTGATCGGTGAGCAGTTGGAGGGTTATTGGTAGGCGGTGTCGCATTCGGTGAGGGCTGGAGGCGGCAATCGGGTGGTAGGGGGCGAAATTGGAGGCAATGGTAGGCGAAATTGGAGGCGAAGGTGGTAGGCGAAATTGAAAGGTACTGCGGTTTCGAATTTTCGATCACCCGTTCGCTTGGGTGGTGGGGAACGAACAATTGTGGTGGAGGCACTACGCGAGAGTGTTGGCAATCTAGCGATTGAGGAGGCGGTGCGATGCTAGGGTGGTAGCGATCCAGCGATTGAGGAGGCGGCGCGATGCGAGAGTGGTGGCAATCCAGAAATCGAGGAGACAGCGCGACACGAGTGTGGAGGAGGATCAACTGTTGGCGCAGTGCTAGGTTCGTGCTTTCTTCTTCAATCTTCAAATTATATTTATTGACGGGTATGACGAATTGCAGATTTGCAAATTTGTGTGACATAAACTGGGAGAAGTTTTGATTTTATTTTATTCAACTAATGAATAATTGGAGTCTTTAATTTCACAGTGATTGGTGTTGCAATTTGTGGCTTTCAATCACTGCATTTGTTCTTCTATGTTAAAAGAATTTATTGACAAACGATTGAAAGATTCTATGTTTAAAGCATTTATTAATGTCAGAAACTAGATTATAAGAACTAAGAAGAAATGTGAGGAGACCTTACCCAAAAAAAAAGTGAGGAGACGGGTCTTGAATTTTCTAATCCTAGAGGCGAAGAGGACGAAGTTAATTAATTATATGGGAGGAATGCGTGATTGGATCAACTGTGTAGGATATTCCATTCAAATGGATGAGTTTGGAAACAATATTAGTGCCATCTACTTCTAAACCGGTTTCAAATAACATTTTCAATGAGAGTAGTTGTAAGGGTTGAGTAGCAAGGTGGAAAATGTTAACGGGGCTCTTTCTAAGAGCTCCATCTTGTGGCATGAAGCTCCAGTATTGAAATGGGTTACTTTGTTGGATCTGTGGGGTGCAAAGAGAGATGCAAGACTCACCATGGGAAGTTCTTCACTTCACCCATTAAACAAGAACCCCATCTATAGGAAAAATCATAAACTAAATCAAAACTATCTATGTCAGATTAGAAAGAAAGAAAAAAAGAAGGTTTGAATAGTATTAGTGAAATTTGAAAGAGTACGTGATTTTTAACTTTTTTTTTCTAAAATGAAAATAACTTAAAATTAAGAATGACAGACTATGTGTGTCTATTAGGAATATGAATATCTTGAAAATAGTATAAATGTATGTATTTCATAGAAGTTTAGTTTCTAAAATTTATAGTTTAGTTTATAAAGTTTTTGTGTATTAGCTTATACATCCATTAAAAGTGTAAATTTCACTTTATGGTACTGGATTAATGTTTTTATTACTCTTTATACTACAGTATATTGGATTAATATTTTAGATGCATTTACAATTTTAAGGTCCCCATTTTTTTTAGTAAAAGAAGAGAAAGGACCAGAAGACAGAACTGAAAATTTGAGTAAGGGTTTTGGGAGGTTGGCATATAAGAGTGGTGACGGCTGGAGGCAGCTCAGTCGTCTGGTGACTCGGGAACTTGTTACTCTCCTTCTTTCCTCTTTCTTTCCTTTGTTAATTATTTAATTCTTTAAACAAAACTGAAAATTTGAGTACACAATTGATTTGCTCTTTCTTATGGCTTCAATTTGTTCTCCTTTTAACCGATTTGAGTCCTTACAAATTAGGGCTTATACATATTGGCTCGATGTATATCTGTTGCTGCTGGACATCCTGCTGTCGATCCGGCCCTCTCGAGTCTTGAAATCAGCATCTACTACATCCCCTTTTGGTAGATTCTACTGTCTATTCTCTTTGGCTGTTTATTTTTTAATCTTCTTCACTCTGACAATCGATTGCACCTCCTAATCATCCTCTTCATTTAATCAATTAAATATGGCACTCCTATCCATCTTCCATTGTCAATTTATAATTTTTTAATCTTATATAGAATGCTTGAGTAATTGAATTGGAGTCTATTTATTATTTTTCAGATCTTATTTTTTGCATTTGGCTACTTATATTTGGAGATGTAGTTGAGATCTTAAACTCATATTTGGAGAAACTGTTTGTGTTGAATTTTGTAGGTCTTGATGATGACATTTACTCATATGGATTTGTAGTTAGGTCTTAAATTTTTTTAATAATGTAAACTACTTGTGTTGAATTTTATCAACACGTGTGTATTGGCTTTGAATTGTTCTGTTAGTTGTTCGGGGTATAATGGCAATTGTTATGCAAGTTAGGGGTTGAGAGATTTTGAATTGAGTTTCATTGATAGGTTGATGAATAGGGCTTTTACTCCAGTTTGAAGTATAACTTTTATATTTTCTAGACGATTACAATTTGTGAAATGTTGATCAAAGGTAACAAAATCAGATGCAGAGACGGCTAGAGGACATAAAGCTCAAGAAGAGACAACTGTAAAGAAGAGAAAGGTACATGTTTCTTCTCTATAAGTATCTTTGTTATGGCTTAGAGTGATGCAGAGGCTGCGAGGTGTGAAGAAATGCTTCAATTTATTATCCGTAGAAATGTATAAAATAGAAATCCACTTCCTGTTACTCATGGAAGCCAGAATGTGCAACCTATTGTTACTCACGGAGACCAGTTTTTAATAGGAATCCCCTTCCCGATGGTTTCTATCTCCCTGTGCAGGAAAAAGAAGCATAATATGAGGGAGGGAAACGATGATTGAAGATATGGCTGAGGCAAATTTACATGTAAGAGTGAGCTGTCAGTTCGTGCCAATGGCGCCATGAACCATTTTTCCTTCATTGTTTGTTTATTTATTTCTGCTAAATCATTTTCTTTGGCACTTATTGATTTTGGTGAGAAGATTAGACTATCAATATATAATGTCAGTTGTTTTAAAAGGTTCTTTCTTGCATATTCTTTTGTTCATTAGTTGATTCTATCGTGCTTGGATATTTTAAGCGCCCATTTTGAGTCCTTTTATATCCTATATATACTCCTTTTCCTTGGAGCTCTTGCCTTGGAATCTGAGTTAGATTCAAAACACTCTTCTCCTGCCTTATTTCCCCTCAACTTATGTCATGTTCTTGTATGATGTCGTTTTGCGTAGGGACGACCAAAATACTTATTACGAGCCAACTGACTTGGCCTTTCATGCGGTTCCACCTTCTAGAGCAGATGATATCAGGTGAGTAAATACAATTTATTACGAGTAACTGACTTGGCTTTTTTTTCCTGATTTTTTTTATTGAGTGATTCCATAACTTTTTCATATTCATTATTTAGCTTGTCTGATGCACAAAATAGCAGGCGTAGGAGTAAATATAGGAATATGTCTATGGAGATGAATTTCTTATAGTGAATATTGTTTTTAAACTATGATCTATTTGCTGATGTTGATGTTTCATTTTATTCCGTGCTTTGAATATACAATTGGAGATGAATGTCTATGCTGATGTTTCATCTTATTCACTATTGTGTTAACCGACTCTCTTTTGGCTTATTTCAGGCATGTACCTTGAGGATCCAAAACGCAAAAGCAACACCTTTGGAAAACTTCTTTTTGCAGCTGCCTTAATTGCATTTTCCCTGTTTTTTCTCAAGCAATCTTCCACTTTCAAGACACCAACCCAGGTAAGTTTGAAAACTCTCCTGAACATAGGTTTGCAATGAGGGAAATTTTCAGGTATAATTTTAAGGGAAATTCTCATGAATTATTTGCCTACATCCAGATCATGAAAGGATTTATACTTAAGTTTACACCCTTCAAAAAATTAAACTTTTCCCATTTTTCACAAATTTTATTTTAATTTTTGAACTTTCTAATCCATGTAAGTTAACCGCATGTTAAATCTTTTGTCTAATTAGACTCTTGAAGCACCAAAAGAAGAAGAAGTGGCTCTTGCTCTAGAGATTTTCGGGTAAATGCTTTCTAACCTTTTAAGGGCTAAGTTCACCTAATTGAGATGACCTATTTATCAAGTGCTGAACTGTTGATATAGTTTCCTGATTTTAAATTGTATGTTTCTGCTGGGTAGTGTTTTGAAATTTGTATGATTCATCACATCCACCGGGTATTTCCTTATGGGAGGAAGGGAAGTTCACAGTGCTATACTTTAATTTTTTTTTTATTGCTAATTGGAATAATTCGAATCAATTGTGCAGAGGAAATAAAGGGTTTTCAAGCAATAGGATGAGGCAAATTGAGATGGACGAAATGAAGGTGGAGGATGCGATGGATAGTAGATTAATTTTGTCCAACGCTCATCAAGCTAAAGAAGCGAGGAATGTTGATTACCAAAAAAAAGCGAGGAATGGGTGTAGTAGGTTCGACTGAGAGCATATTGGATTTCATAAAGTAAAGGGTGCAAGATGATTTGGATATGCAAGTTGATTGAGCATCTTCAATTTGTTGTAGGGACAGAATTAGGAATGGTAATCTCAGTTGTTGCAGCAGTTAGCTCATTGTTGGCTTCAACGGAAAAATCTTGTGGAAAAGTTAATGCCGGTGTACACAACCGGCCTTTTATAGTGGCATGGAGTGTCATTCAAAATGAACGCAATTGCTTTGAAGGAGAGAGTATTTGCTTCCTCTTGAAGTCAATCTACAATTCTGGTTTGCACTCTTTGGTTCCCCTTTTGGTTCTTTATATTTTGGGGGTTTGTTTGAATGCGTTTGGTTTAATTATTTGATTGCATTTTAATTAGTTTTTCAGTGCATTTTCTTACAATTTGTATTATCGGTTTCAGTATTGGTATGGATTTTGGACACCAAATTGAATATATTTAATGACGTTTTGTGGAAAAAAAAACACCAACTTTGAGGGCAAATTAGATGAGTAAATTAGTTGTGGTTTGAAGTTATATGGTTTCAACATTCATGGTTCAATCTACTTTTCATGAAATTTTTAATTTTATTGGTGTTTTATAGCCATATTATGAAAATAATCATGACCAAATTGACCATAATTAAATTAATAACACACTTCAAAAGGTTTTGCAGATAATTTTACAAGGGTGTCATGAAATACAAAATGACCGTGAAGAAAGAAAATAATCATAGTCATTTGAAAGTGATAATGTAATTGGACTTCAGTGAAAATAAACATGGTCTTAAAATGAATCATAGCACGTAATATTGATATTGTTCTGTTCGTTCCAATGTTCCATAGGCTAACCATGGAAAAAAATGACAATTAAATTAAGAGTTAATCATGAAATATAATAGGATTAAAAAATCATTAAAAAATCATTTTCCCCTTATATGTAAGAGGCTTTGGCATAATTCTTCGTCAAGGGTTTTAACTTCAATTGGCATCACCAAGCGTGTTTCCTAAACATTACAATCATCCAATCCTCCAACCAATTTATTCCTTCACAATCTATTCTAAGATTGCACGTGATCAATCTTCAATCAACTTACCATGTACTTTTTCAATTGTTCTCACATTTTACACAACACCTTAAAACGGGTAAAAACATAAATCATTTATTTTCTGCAACCCATTTCACAAGCATAGTGTGAAATTTGTTATGGTTATGAAAATTGATTTTCAATATTAAATACAATGAGAAAAAAAACCCAAAATATTCGATGCTCAACCTATCATATATTTGAGTCTGGAGCTTTGACAAGGGTTCTAAGATATTTTCGTTGGAATATTTTTTGGGCAAAATATTTAGATAGCAATGCATAAATTGTTTACTCTATTTATGAAATTTGTGAAATTGAAGATTATAAATTATTGATCAAATTTATCATAAGATATTGGTGTTATTCAAGTGAAATAGAAGGTTATAAATTGTGACTTGATGGGTTTAATCATCGTCCATAAAGTGTTCGAAGAAATGCATCTAAGTATTTAATATTTTAAATATGGAAATGAATTATAAATTTAATTTTTAAAGTGGGTCGTATTGAAATTGATTTATAATTTAAACGAATTTGAGAGGTATAACGTTTTTTTTTAATATTTTGGCCTCTTAGGGTTCATACTTAAACATAGAGTACCTCTTTCTAATTAAAGGTCTAAGACATTAAAAAAGCACACTAAATATAGTTTTTTTTAATTCTTTAGCTATATAGGGTTTATACATTTCGACTTAAGGTATCTTTATCAAATCGGTTTATAATTTTGACCAATTTAAGAGGTGTAACATGATGTGTGCAATGTTCTAAAACACGCTTGGCGGGTGCTTGGTGCCGTTGGCGGTAGGGTAGGCTCACGGGTCTAGGCGGGGTGTAGGCGGATTTCATAGCGGGTCTTTGCAGTCTAGGCTGGTTTGACAACCTTGAGGGGCTTGGCGGCGGGGCGAGTTGAAGGGTTTAAGCAGGGGTCTAGGCGGGTCGTGAAGGGTTTATTTAGAACGGTGGATGTGTGTAATAGATAAAATATCTTAAGATGATCCAATCTTAATTTTCTTAAACAAAAAAATATAAGGTTTATTTTCTTTGCCTTCAATTAGGACACCATTCTTTGTCAAATTTGAAGTATTAATCATCTTAAGAAAAGAAAATTTCAAAGAACATCATGACAAGAAGCGTGGACAATATGTTAGTAGAAAATTGACGTGTCAAATATTTTGTTTAATATGTCAAATTCGACCGAAAATATTATGAAAAAATCCGAACAAGGTTCGGAATATTGGAGTTAATAAACCCATCATTCTGTATGTTTGATGACATAATTTTCATTTTTCCTCGGATCAATTATGAGACTTTTGTTTGTGATTGTAAGTGTTATTGTATTATAACAGGGATTGTAATTGATAGCATGACAACAATTCAAATGAAATATATTCATGGGGAACTAAAGCGGTAAATTCATGAAAAATACTCACCCGTACAAGGTACGGGAAAAGTACTAGTTAAAATATAAAATGAGGAGCAGACAAACCGCCCATTTATTTTTACTTCTCTCCCTTCAAAACCCTAACTCTTCCAAGTTCTAACCTCTCTCGCTCCGCCAAACCTCTAGAAAATCACCTAGGCTTAGATCATTGAGATTCAGACTTTCGATCGATTGTAGTTCTCATTGATGCAATTGACAGTCGGACGGGTCTAGGAAATGTTGAGATCTGAAGCTTGGGCAAAGAAGAAGATTGGAGACGCGGGTGGAATGAATCGGAGACTACAACGATCAATCGAGGAAATGTTGAAAATAAAGTGAAGTTTCGAAGTTTGTTCTTGACGATTTCGCTAATGTTATCGATTTGGCTTTTGAATTTTTGACAGCAAAGTTACAGAGGGAAGCAAATTCATCACTTTCTTTAGCAGAGGAAGATCAAGGGCATCCATGGCTTTTCAATGTGAGTTTAAGCTTCCCTTTTTGAAGTGATTATAGTTATTAGTTTAAGTGCGTGTTTTTTAATTTGGGGATTGGGGGGAATGGAAGTGATGCAGTATAGTAAACTGCAAGAAATAGGTTGGGCGGTCGGCGGATCGTTGGTTTACCGGACTGTCAAGCAACTGACGGTATGATTAAGGTAACTTACCTTCTTCTTCGCTTAGTTATTGAATTAACATGAGTTCAATCAAGTTGTGATTGCAAATGAAGAATTTGAGTTTGTGTTGTTTGGAATTTGCATTGCTTGATGCTATCAATTGGATGTTTGGTATCAAACATTGAACCAAGCTAGGGATGTGTTCTTTGTAGTATTGGTGATGTGCAATGTCAATTGATCAAATTTGATCCGCAAATGAATCCAAATGATGTGTTCATTAACAAAATTGAACAGTTGTGAGCTGACCCTTGTAAAAACCTCAACCAGATAAATTTTATCTTTGGATGTTAAAGCATCGTGGTTTACTTTATTTTGTTATTCATTTAGTCATTTTGGTTTTATTCTTCATTCTCGCGTTTAATTACTGGGTGGAGAGTTAATTAATTTAAATTATAGCTTGTTATAAGCCTATTGCCTTTCCATTGCAACATTAATAAGTGGAGAGTTGGTTGCAATGACCATCTCTTGTTACATTTAGTATTTAGATAGACAACACTAATTGCTTGTAAAGCTTCCTCAAGTTCTATGAATTTTTCTGCTCCATTGACTTTACGCTGGCCTAGTTCACATTGTGAAATTGAACTCACCCTTAATATTGTTTATCCTTTTTAACTTGTTATCTCGCAAGTTATTCTAAACTGACCTAAGTTATTTTTTAGGATATAGTAATTATAAGTATTATTTACCTCAACCTCTACCGATTACTCTATTGTACGTATGGATTTTATGACAAATGCCCGAGAAAATGAGTACTTACAATATATTTTTTTACTTATTTTTAATCCATCAGTTGTTGAGCTTATGTACAGTATTGTTCTTACTCCATTTATTTGCTTGTGAAATAGAATGAAGTTTATATGTAGTAATATCTCATTTTCTTACTTGTTCAGAAATTGGAGCGTTTTCCTCATTAAAGGGATGAGATTCAATTGGGCAAGAAAATATTAAGCATATTCTCGATGGATCAATTAAAAGGCAGCCAAGAAGGTCTATAACCAGGAAGATCAAAGAAAATATTAAGCATTGTAATAATGATTCACTCAATACAAACTCAAATTCTTATGGTGAATATTTATTACAGGTGTGTAAATGTATACTATTGTTTATTGTTCGGGCAATACAAATGGTATTTTTAGTTTGTTAAATATATTCTAGAGTTATACTGTGTTTGAAAGAAACAATAGGAAATGGCAGGGAAACTGTTCAATGGGGATCTATATCTATATATATATATATATATATATATATATATATATATATATATATATATATATATATATATATATACTCTTAATTTAGAACATTTTAGGCTTATGTGTCAAATTCTCCTTAATCCTCTCTTTTCCACCAATCAAGTTTTTTGTCCCTTTTTTTAATTATTTATTTTCTTTAATTATTCTTTTTATTTTTTTTTATGTCTTTAAACTAATCACGTTTTTTTTATTTTATTCTTAACATATTTACTAACAAATTGAGCTTAATTTAAAACATTAAAGATATAAAATGTAACCATATACTCTTAATTTAGAACACTTTAGGCTTATGTGTCAAATTCTCCTTAATCCTCTCTTTTCCACCAATTAAGTTTTTTGTCCCTTTTTTTAATTATTTATTTTCTTTAATTATTCTTTTTAATTTTTTTTATCTCTTTAAACTAATCACGTTTTTTTTATTTTATTCTTAACATATTTACTAACAAATTGAGCTTAATTTAAAACATTAAAGATATAAAATGTAACCATTGGGCTTAATTCAAAGCATTGAATATAACTATTGGTTATGACATATCACATTTAAGCAAAGTTATAATGATATTATTATTATTATTATTACTGAGTGATTCAATCTATATTTATGTATTATACTTTGCATGAGATTTTTTTAAAATATTTTTTTTAGAGAATTATAAAATACATTTGTGGTAATGATTTTTATTTTAGCATTTATTAATATTTCATAATATTTTTTTTATATTGCTAAAATTTTAATTTAAAAAAACCGCGCCATGGTGCGGGGATTATACTAGTTTTTTCTTATAAAAAAAAGACAATCTCGACGCTTTTTTATGTTCACATTGTGAAATTTCCTTGAATTCTATCACTGACATATTTGGACCAGTAAAACTGTCGAGAGTTTATTGACGCTCAAAAACGCCGAGAATTGAATAATATCTCGACGCAAAAAACGTCGACCAAAATCGACGTTGAAATTACCGACGCTTTTTATACCGGACCCTTCTTCTTCTTTTGCACTGCAATACTGCATCGCTTACTGTTGAACCAAAGGGGAATTTCAGCTCATCAAATCTTTGCCAAATCTCAACGAAATTACTTTTGAACCAAAAGGGAATTTGAGCCCTTGTTCGGATTCCTTCTCCAATGACGGCTGAGATTCGGACAATTGGAGGAGGAAGGAGGAGAGAGGCACGGTTTTGGATTCTTTATCCATTGGAGAGATAGATGCAGACGGTGGAGATGGAGTCGTCTCTCTTGTCGGAGGCGGATGGACACAGACGGTTGCGCCGCCATCACTATCCTCCTTCCCTTCACGGTCTGCACCACCGCTCTTGTCTCCGACGCCAGCTTCGTTCGCGTTTGATGCGGTCACCCTCATCTCTCTCCTCCTCGATCCTCTGACACCCACAAACACCGACGTCACCGCCCTTGTCTCCGACGGCTCCGGGCTCGGCCTTCTTGCTCCAACCTCCTCTCGTCCTCATCGTAGTTCAAAGTGGAAAGTAACGGAGGCGGCTTGGGAATTTTAGGGTTTTCGGTTCCATCTCTTCATTTACCCAAAATTTCAATAGCCCGGGAATTATACCGCTAAAAAAATTATATTTGAACATCATTGAAATTGATTTCTATGGTGAAGTATGGGTTTATACTGATTTTAACAAGTGGTAATTAAGTGGTGTAATTAAATATTTTTTAGAAAAAAAAGGTTAAAAGTAAAAATAAAAATACACTACCATATATGAGGTCATCTATGACATTTAAAAGACGACGTTTGATAATGCATATTTAGATAGGCATTATAGAGTAGTTTTAGGGTCATTTAGATGTATATATTGCATTTTAAAGGGTTAGTTTACTTGTTTGCTCATTTGGTACTTAAGTGCGGAATCTACACAAGTTTAGCGAGTAATTGCAGATTTTGGATTCGAAGAATGGAGGAGGTCATTCATTAGTCATATGGAGGCAAGAACGGGCTAGAGAAGCCAAGTTGGAATGCACAAGGAAGAGGCAAAGGGCATACAAGAGCCAAAACGGCACCCGTGGCCAGAGGAACAAGGGAAGCCAGAAAACCGCACCCGCGGCCACAGAAACCGCACCCGCGGTTATTCCATCAAATCGCCAATTCTGGGCAGCACCCGCGGCCTAGGAGGCAGCACCCGCGATTTTTCTGGGCCGGATTCAGCGCCGATTGTCTATGCTTTTAAGTTGGGCCTATCTTCGGGAAGGAATTGGATCCGGTGGAGTTGTATATTAACTCCATAGATGGAGTTGGGCAAATCTAAACCGTCAAAAAAATAACCGACGGTTAGATTTGCCCCCCTCCTTCACCCCCACCCCCACCACCACCCAATTTTTTTTCCTTTTTCTTTTAATTTATTTTTTTGTGAGTGTAAAACCCAACTCCACCCATGAATTTGATAGCCAAATTCATGGGATCCAAACCCCTTTGAGAAACCCTTTCTAGGGTTTTTTATGACGGTACTTAGGCCTATTTAAAGGTTTGTTTTAGGTTATTTTAGGGATCTCATCTAATCTTTTGACAATGGAGTGCTAAACTATTTTGGTTTGCCTACGATTTGAGACTCCGTTTGGTTGAATTGTGAGTTTTCTATTCTTGTTCTAATTTCCATCATATGTTTCATCTTCTCTGTGCTTGAATGCTTTATGGTGTTTGATGCTATCTTGATTGATCACCTTGCTAGGATCTCATCATCGCTAGGGTTTTGAATTGTTCGTTATGATTCTTAATCTTTCGTAGCAGACATGTTCTAGTGGACTTCGTTAGAAAGCTTGAATGTGTAGGAAGTTGACCATAGGTTAAATATTAGTTCTTTAGGGGATTGATATTGCTTATAAGCCTTATACATCTTGAGACTTATTGCTATTCCTAGGATTAAACCTTAATCCGTGTTAAGATTGCTTAGGAGTAAGGGGTTATTAGAACTCATAGGGCTAATAATCTATTTAAATCAAGATAAGAACATTTGATTGGAAAAGAAATAGAACTTGCGTAGGAAACAAGGATCGAATCCACCAAATAGGGTTGAGAATTGTAGGTGAAACTATATCTTAATTATTGATTCTCCTAACTTGTTAATATTTCTCATTCTCAACCACTCAAAACCCCTCTTTTCTACAAACTGGTAAATACACAATACATAGGAATACTTGATTCTCTGTGGGATCGACCTCTACTTGCTCACTATACTAGTTTGTAGGTTTGAGTTTTATTTTGAAAGGAAACACAACGATTTTGTCCTGTCAACGTTTTTCATAAAATGTCTTTTATGACGTTTAAATACAAAAATGTCATAAATTTGTAACACACCATTTATTTATGGTGTTTTTTCAAATGTCATTAAATTTATGGCGTTTGCAAAACGCCATGCTATTAAAACTAAATTTTATGGGATTTTTAAAACGCCATAAATTTATGGCGTTTTTAAAATGCCATAGAGTTAGGGGCAATTCTTTTGGTACAAAATTTGGTCCAAATTATTGAGAGGCAAAAGTAAAGAAAAGTAACTCGGTGATCTAATTCATTTTATCTACTACTGCAGTGCCGCTCCTTTCATCATCTCTCTCTCTTCCAATTCATTTCCCTAAACTTGTGATTGAACCAGAGAAGTAATGTCGCCACTGCGTACTAGCCCGTCGTTTTCGCTCTCATTGGCACCACTCCAACCTCATGTTGCCTCCTCCTATATCCTCTCTCTCTCTCTCTCTCTCTCTCTCTCTCACCACCCTCCTCAGATCTAGTGAAGAGGGATGTTCGATTGCAATCCTTAAGTTTGGCAAGGTCTAAGGTAAATCTCAATCTTCTGTTTGCTAGTGATAACCTTGAAATGATGGAATTTGATGTTTATAACCTTCAATTGATGGCTCTTCAATTTTTTCAAATTAGGGTTCTTGAAATTGGAAATCTTTTTAGGGTTTCATTTATTAGAAAAATCAATTGGAAATCTTCATTTCGTGAAATTTCAGTTTCATTTACTAAAAAAATCATGCCGTTGTCGCCGATTTGTGCATGCGTGGTCATTGGTGTCGCCGTTATTGTTGCTTCCATATTCGATACCTTCCTTCTCCACAACTTCTCTCTCACTTTTCGCTTTCTATTTCCTTTCAACAGCTAGAAGTATCTGCTAGCTATATATAGAAAAGAAGCTCTTCATGTTTGTTTCTATGGCTCCCAATGTGTTTTTTTAGATCGAAGTGGAAAAACGTGGAAGCTCTTCATGTTTGTTTCTATGGCTCCTAGTATGTTTTTCGAGCTCAGTAAGTACCACATAATCTCTATTTCTGCTTAATTCATATGAAATTGTTACTGCTGATTTTGTAATGAAATAGAGCTTTCTTTGTTTGTTTGCAAATTTAAATCTAGCAATTACATATATGTTTCTTGTTTGCTCTAATAAGTAAATAAAAGTGTTAGTCCGCTGAGCAAAAATTAGGTAGTATTACATATATGAAAATTATATGAATTTATTTATAATGCTCCAAGACTCCCAAGTCATGGACTCATGGGTGTGCTTTTGAGACTTAACTTGATGTCCATTCATACATCATTCAGGTTGGGATGAATTGAAGAAGTAATTCATTGAGTTGAATCCCAACAACAAATCTCTTGCTAAGTCATTGAGCTGAGTTTATTTATAATGTTCCAAGAAGGAACTCTAGTTATCATGATTTTTAAATGGGTGGTTCAAGTTGCTAGAGCTGCCGGTGAAAAGTAAATATCCATGAGTTATACTTTGAGTGGAAACATCTCTTCTTTAATTTTTACCAAGTGTATATATCCCTTATATTGAACAAAGCTTGGATTGCTGATTACGGTATATCAATCGACACATTTACATTTATGTCTATCTATTATCATTGGATTGACTTAGAGATTGGCATTAGGTAGATGAACATTGGGTATTTCTGGTTATAATCACTAGCAAGTGCTCATATCACTAAACATATCTATTGTTTTTTAATTCCATCTTCATTTTTCTGTGAACAAAACACTTTGCTGAAGTAACGTTTGTATTCTTCTTTAGGGAATCAGGAAGCCCTGGAAGGGTGTCCTAATGTTTGGTCAACCTGGTACTGGTAAGACGCTTTTGGATAAAGTGGTAGTTACTGAGTGTGGAACTACATTCTTCAATGTGTCATTTGCAGCATTGGCTTCAAAATGGCATGGAGAGAGAGTGAGCGGATGGTTCGAGTCATGTTTGATCTTGCTAGAGCTTATGCCTCCAATACAGTATTCATTGATGAGATTGATTCTCTTTGCAACTCTCAAGGGTAAGATCTTTAGACTTTCAATATAGAACATATTCCCTGTCATTGGCGGTCAAGAGTCTGACAATTTGAAATCGAGTACTTTTCCATGCAACATCTTTCTTCATCCTCTTTTACATGGCATTTTCAATATCTTAGCTTTTCTTTCGTTATTGTCTTCAATCATTTTCCCAAAGAGCATTATTTCCCCCATATCTGCTCATAGCATGCAAGTGCAATTGTGCAACCGGTTTCTTAACTAGTCTTTTCTTGTTGTTCGCTACCTCTAGGGCTTCAAGAGAGCATGAGTAATCCCGTCGGGTGAAGTCTGAACTACTTGTTTAGGTAGATGGTATGAATAACAGTGCTTTTGTTGATGATCGTAAAATATTGATGATCCTGGCAGCTACTAGCTTCCCATACGATATAGATGAGGCTCTCAAGTATTTTTTAAAAATATTTTTCATCTTCTGTAATACACTAATACTTGTGCAATTTTTTTTTTGAAAATACTAGAATTTCACGGATTTATAGAACAACTTAATTTTCCCTTCTTGCGTGAGATGTACTCCTAAGTCCTAATGCTTCTATCGAGCTGCATTTGGTTTTCTGTGGCTATCTATTTTTTTAAAATGGTTTCTATGTTCATTGTTCTTGAATTTATTTTCACGTCGTTTGGCCTCGTGTTAGACATTTCACTGAAATATATTTTAATTGAGAGCTTCTCTAAAAAAGCTAACCAAAAGCAATAACTAAACTCTGTGTTTTGCATCAAAACTCAGGTGGCTAGTGATGTTAATGTTGAGGAAGTGGCACGAAGAGCAGAAGGATAGAACGGAGAAAACCATTCCGGAATGGCTCACCGGAAAGGACTTGTGAGTAGTACCCATAGGTCCCCGATTCGAACCCCGGATATGACCACTCTCTATTTACCAATTCAAAGATACAACGGAGATGATCTAACATGTACATATGCTTCTCAAAATGACACGAGGTGTAAAATTGTTGGAAAGACCAGGGCCACATATATATATATATATATATATATATATATAGGGAAGCTTTAAAATGTAAAACATCCTTAACGTGTAAAATTTGCTTAACGTGTAAAATTTTGGGTTTAGGTGAAACTGGACACGCGGACCTGGTTTTTTAAATTAAAAAACCGAACCGGTGTTGGACCGTTGCTTCTTCATCGTCTCGCCTGCACACGCTCCATCCGGTCTCAGATCTCACTGCTTCAAGCCTTCAACCTCCACAACCGAGGCGGGAGACGGAGGCCAGCGCATCCATGGCCGGCCGCCATGGTCTCAGATCTCTCTGCCTCCGTCTCCTCCATGGTCGGCCTCCTCGCCTCCATCAGCCGCCCCGACCTCTTCTCCAAACTCATCCCCATCGACGCCTCTAGGTATCGCATCAATCACTCGATTCCACTCCTCAATTTCTTCAATTCGATGCGAATTCTTGAAATTCAATTGCGGAATCGCCAATTTGGGAGCCAGATTAGGTTCTTGAATAAGGATGACTACGCGACCTGGGTGAATGGATTCGCGCCGCTGGCGGTGGACTTCGACGACCACCACATCCTCCAACCCTCTTTCTTCCCTCCACCGCGCCACACCAGATCTCTCCTTCGACCTCTCCGTCTCGCCACTCCTCCACCTCCAGTTCAGATCCCGAGTCGAAGCAAAAGCTAAGTTTTACTGCTCATGACAAAATTTGCCACCAACGGACTCGCCACACCACCACGGTCCCGTATCTGCCTTCCCCTTGCTCCGCCGTGCCCTAGGCTTCCACCGGGAGCTTGCCGAAGTCCACTGCGCAACCGTCGTTTCTACAGAGGGTTAATGGGTCGATGTGAGGAAGAAGATGATAAAATTACAATTTTGACCCATATTTTCCCTTTCTTCCCAAATATGCCCTTATCTAAATTTAATAAATTACAAAATTATTCCGTAGTTTATAAACGCACAACATAATATTATATTTGCACAATTTAAAATTATATTTGCACAAAATAGTGTTTGAATGATTTAGGTTGAGATTGAAAACCTAGGGTTTGATTTAGGAGCGGAATTTGGGGTTTTTTGCCAAAAGCCAAATTGATTGAAATTGATGATATGGTTGTGTTGTTGGGTTGATTTTGAGCTAATTTCATGTTCATATCATTGTCAAATTATTTATAGATCATTAGCTAATTGGATTTTAGAATTTTATAGTGCGATATGTTTTAGCATTTGGGGCTTTTTGACAAAAGCCAAATTGATTGAAATTAATGATATGGTTGTGTTGTTGGGTTGATTTTGAGCTAATTTCATGTTTATATCATTGTCAAATTGTTTATGGATCATGAGCTAATTGAAGTTTGGAATTTTATATTGCGATATGCTTTAGAATTTGGGGTTTTTTGCCAACGGCCAAATTGACTGAAATTGATGCTATGGTTGTGTTGTTGGGTTGATTTGGAGCTAATTTCATGTTTATAGCATTGTCAAATTGTTTGTGAATCACGAGTTAATTGAATTTTATAATTTTATTGCAATATGCTTTAGGTCGATCAGGTTCTTCTATTTTAGCATAAAATCATAATTTAGCATATTAGCTCAATTGGTAGAGCAATGTGCGTTTGCACAAAAGATGTGAGTTCAAATCCCACATAGGTTACATAATAGACAAGAGCGCAACAATCGCAAATTGTTAATCATGCACATTATATTCTAAGTTATGCACTTTTTAACCTTAATTATGCACTTTAATTTTAAAAGCTTATACGTAAAAAAATCGATTTCAAACTTACATCTATCAACCTAAATTAGCCGAGAGGTGAACCCAAACTCTCAAAAGTAAAAAAAAAACAAAATTAAAACATTGATTTCAAAAGCACATCTTTTGTCTTATTAATGCACATTATGATCTTACATTTGCACAATTGTATTCTTAATTTGCACAATTGTATCTTACTTTTGCACAATTGTAGTTTAAATTTGCACAATTGCACAATTAAAGTTGCACAAATGCACTTTACAATTGCACAAATGCACTTCACAGTTGCACAAATGCATTCCACAGTTCCACAAATGCACTTCACAGTTGCACAAAATGTATCGAAAACGGGAAAAAGTGAATGTACCCATAAAATTAGACATATTTACCATTTACCCATAAATTAAACATATTTCAATTATAAATTTTTATAATTGAAATAGACACATTTACCTATTTATCCCATAATGAATTATTTGTCTGCACAAAATAAACTTATATTTGCACAATAAGATGTTATATGTGCACAAAAGCAAGTTATACTTGCACAGCAGAACGTGTTACCACGAAAAAAAAAATTCTGGGCAAAAAAAAAAATTAAAAATTAATTTTTTTTAAAAAAAAAAAAAAAAAACTCGGGTCCGAGAAGGGGGGGGCAAGGGGGGGCACACGCATGGGCAAGGGGGCAGATATTCTACTAATAAAATTAGGCCCATTAGTAATTAAATTAGGCCCAATAGTAATTAAATTAGGCCCATTAGCAAATTTTACACAATAAGCATATTTTACACTTTAAGGACTTTTTACATTTGAAGTAAACCCTATATATATATATGTAAACACCCCTTAGGATGTAAATTGTGAACGAATCTTGGCCATAGAATTGAACAAAATCAACGGTTCAAGATTAATCACAATTCTTTTTTATCTTTCTTTAATATTGGTTGGGCCCACCAATATTATTCGCAAATGGTATTCATGTGTAAGCGGAAGTTTGAAAGAATTATATATAAATGAATATTATATATAAAAGAATGGGTTTGAAATAAATAACAGAATACATATTCGTTTAAATTTGAGAGATTATTCAGTTAAATTATAGAGATTATTCGTATGTAAGAGGGTGATTATTTACATATTTATTTATTGATTATTCAGTTAAATTTTAGAGATTATTCGGTTAAATTATAGAGAATATTCGTATGTAAGAGGATGATTATTACATATTTATTTATTGATTATTCGGTTAAATTTGAGATATTATTCGGTTAAATTATAGAGTTATTCGTATGTAAGAGGGCGATTATTTGCATATTTATTGATTTTTTAATGTTAAAATAATAATCAATAAACTTGTACATTATTCGGTAAAATCACAAAAAGTATTCATAGATGTGAGGAAGTTTGAAACAATTATATATAAAAATTATTCATTATTTGATGAGTGATTTTTAAGAAAATCAAGCATTATTCGGTAAATTGTGAATCATTATTCATAAATAAAAATGCAATTTTATAAAGTTTGACTCCCCCCCCAAAAAAAATATATACAATAATTTTGAAAATGGTAAAATTATGTAATTTTAATTAATTTCCAACAAACAAACTTTAAAAAAAAAGTCAAAGTACCACTATTTTTTATACTTAAATAATACGGAGTAGGAATAATGGAAATGGATGTATACAGTATGTTGTACACGAAACTTCAATACCCGAGTAGGTTAAAAATTCGTGTTTGTACCACACGCTCGTTGCCATGAGAGTGGGTGAGGTTGTTTGTGGGTCCCATATTTTTTTAATAAAAAAAATCAGAAATGGAGATTAAATCTTCACCATCCATTTCACTCAATTTAAAGGCTCAGATTTGTTCACAAATTGCATCATAAGGAGTGTTTATAAAAGAACCACCCCCCCGCTCTCTCTCTCTCTCTCTCTCTCTATATATATATATATATATATATATATATATATATATATATATATATATATATATATATATATATATATATATATATAAATCCATAACATTTTATGGCGTTTTATAAACGCCATAGAAAATGTTTTTTATGGCGTTTTTCAAATGCAATGTAAAACTATATTTGTAATTTGGATTGTTATTTACGGCGTTGGAAAACGGCATGGAATATATTTTTATGGCGATTGATAAGGAAAACAGTTAGAAGCAAAAATCGATTAGTCGGAAGCAAAATCTGTCATATGTAGGCGCAAATTTTCTGTGATTTCAATGTAGTTTCGAACTCAATCATTACTGGAATGCTATCAACAGGAGCGGAGAAAAGAATTTGAGCTACAACTGATAATAAGCTCAAGCAAAAACCACAAATTCAAAGCCCTAAGACGACAATAATTTACCCTAACAGCCACTCCGATGGAAGAAAACGAAGATTGCAGTCGTGAGAGAGGCTTGGTGAGGAAAAACCTAAAGAGGAGTCTTCGACGAGAGAGTTTTCGAACTGCTTCTCGCTATAATTACTGGAATGCTATACTTACTTGATTCGATTGGAGGAGCGTCAAAATCGGTGGTTTTGATGGATCAGGGAAATCGGTGGTGTCGGCGAGCAGTAGAGAGAGCGTAGGAGGAGAGAGCATCGCGTATGAGAGAGAGCGTCAGGGAGAGAGAAACCTTCGTCTTCAATGACGGTCGAACAGAACTCAGCAGCGCGAGAGAGCGTGTGGAGAGGGAGAGGGCGGAGGAGAGAGGAAGAGGGTTTATATTGCGGCCATTTTGCAAAAATGTCCCAAAACGCGGGTATTTCGCAAAATAAGCCCATTTTCGTGGCTATTTTGCAAACCCCCTAATAATATCCCACCCTGATTGCCTTGTGCAACCGCTGCGTGTAGTCCAAACACTTTTTTCTTTCCTTTTTTTTTTTTTTTTAAAATTTTACAAATGAGAGTAAAATAATTACTTAAATATACTACGTATCTTCTACAATTTAAAGGTACCTACAATCAACAACGTAACTACCCATTCAATTTAAGGATATGATTAACAACAATTCCCTAAACATTTTATTTATATAATACCATAAATAAAAATACATAATAAAAAAATTATTGCACTTCCATTTGGCCGAAACTATTCATCGACATATGATGAAATTGTAAATAATGTTTACGTTGTTTTTTCGAAGAAAATTTTAATGCATTTTTTTATATCTCAATAATTTAATCGAATAATATGTCAAATTTTACCGAATAAGCATCTCTTAAATATGATTCATCTTTCTCAAATTTAACCGAATAATCTCTCAAATTTAACCGAATAATCTCTCAAATTTAACTAATTAATCTTTATAATTTAACCGAATAATCTCTATAATTTAAATGAATGATCTCTATAATTTAACTGAATAATCTCTCAAATTTAACCGAATAATCTCTATTAATTAACCAATTAATGACTATTAAGTTACCTAGAAATAATAATTATCAATTCACCAAATAATGCATAATTTAACCGAATAATCTCTCAAAATTAACTCAATAATTGCCCTCTTATATATGAATAATCTCTATCATTTAACCGAATAATCTATCAAAATTAACCGATTAATGATTATTAAGTCGTAGATAATTGTTTCAAATTTTCTCTTAACAAATGCATTTTTATCTATGAATAATGATTCTCGATATGCTGAATAATGTATAATTTTCTTAAAAACCACTCGTCAAATAATGCATAATTTTTATATATAATTATTTCAAATTTTCTCGTACCTATGAATATTCTTTGTGATTTCACGAATAATGTACAAGTTTATTGATTATTGTTTTAATATTTAAAATCAATAAATATGTACAGAATCACCCTCTTAGATATGAATAATCTCTCAAATTTAACCGAATAATATATCAAGTTTAACCGAATAATAATTTTGTTAAATACGAATATTTTTTCTAATTTAATCGAACAATGTAATTTCTATAATTTAACCGAATAGTTATCTATAAGAATAACATTTTTAAACTAACCGAATAATGTAATTTTCAACATATCTTGATAATACGAAGTATTAAATACGGAGTACATGTTAAAATTACAAGGAAAGAAAACCGAAACCGGGAAAGAAAAAAAAAGTCTCGTACATGAATAACAAAAAAAAAAAAAAAAAAAGTGGAGGTAAAGAGGGAGGATGATACACATACACTTGGTGTAGGTTGGTGTGTCTTTTTTTCAAGTGTAATTTTTTTTAAAATTTATCCACTACTTTTAAAATAGTAAAAATTAACCTAAAAAATTTCCTTTAACACTTTATTATACCCATATTATAAAGAATAAACCCTAAAAACATCAATAGTCACTAATTATACCCTAAATTTTAAAGGGTGAACCCTAGAAAAATAAATTTTGAAAAGAAAAAAAATTGGTGTATACATACACCAAGTGTATGTGTAGCCTTTTCCGGTAAGGAGGGAGCGTGAGTGTATTTGATTGTGGGCCCCATTCTTTTCTCTTTAAAATAAAAATTAAAATCACAATTAATCTAAACCCTTGATTTCTTGTAATTTAATGGTGGAGATTCGTTTACAAATTACACCCTAAGGGGTGTTTACACCATAACCACCCTTTATGTGTGTGTGTGTTGTGCGGTGTGTGTGTGTGCGCGCAGGGGCGGCCGCAGGGGGGCGCGGGGGCGGCCGCCCCCCCCCCCCCTCCAGAGAAATTTTTTTTTTTTTTTTTTTTTTTTACAATTTTAGATTTACCCCTTACTAATATGAAAATGTGAAATAAAACACAAAACTTGTCTAGCCTAGTTGGTAAAAGGAGGGAAGGAAATTTGGGTTCCCAAGAGGTCATGGGTTCAAATCTCATTTGTTCCCCTTTTTGCACTATTTTTTATTCCTACTAAATTTTCTTATTATTAATGTCATATTTAAGTCAATTTTAACCCACAATTTATGAGGTTTTTTTGTCATACTTTTCAAATCCTATCAATTTTTTTTCATTTACCAATAACAAATTGTTTAAAAAATTATAATTTTCTTTCAATATTAAAAAAAATCTTAATCAAGTATACACATATGTATAAATTATTAAAATTTTGTAATAAAATATCATATTTATATACCATAATGTATGGTTTTTGTTTAAATATATCATATTTATGGTTTTCTTTCAATATATTTAAAAAAAATTTATTTATTATATATACCGAGAAAAAAAAATTTCTCCACCGAAAAAGTCCGCCCCCCCTCCAGCAAATCCTGCGGCCGCCACTGTGTGCGCGCGCGTGCATGCGTGTGTGTGCACACAAACCCAAAAGTGAGAAGGAAAGAAACAATTTGATTGGTCCATGTGTGCAAAAGTGAATTAAAATTATGAGATAAGCGGCTTTCCCAATTAATTAGCAACACCCACCCAAATTAATTAGCAACACCTTCACTCTCACCTACACACTAATTAATTGCACGTGCAAAATTATTAATTAATTAGAAATTGTACGTGTGTACACAAAAACCCAAAAGTGAGAAGGAAAGAAACAATTTTATTGGTCCACGTGTGCAAAAGTGAATTAAAATTATGAGACACGCACCCAAATTAATTAGCAACACCTTCACTCTCACCTACACACTAATTAATTGCACGTGCCAAATTATTAATTAATTAGAAATTGTACGTACATGTAAAAGTGTCCACATGAACTTTTAAAAATCATTTTTTTTTTGCATTTTCACTTGTTAAAAAATATAAAAAATATATATTTGGGTGTAATTTAATTTTATCTACACATAGACACCCACTTTGTATATGTTTTGTTGAAAAAAAAAGGAGAAATTTTGGTGAAATATCACCTTTTGCTAATTCAATTAGGTTATTAGCACCATAAGAAAATAAATTGACTACTATAACACCTTATAACCAAAAATAGCCTCCTAACCCTCCTACCCTGTTCGCTCTCTCTCACGCTCTTCTTCTTCCTGCTCGCACCTTCATGTCGTCGTCTCCACCTTACTCCTCCTCTGTCGTCGTCAGAAAACCGATCTCCCCTTCTCTGGCTGAATCCGCTCCTTCACCGCCCATTTCTCCTTCCTGCTCGCACTCTCCTTCCCCTTCTTCACAACCTCAGTACAACGTTCGCTACAAGAGACTGCAACCTAGATCCAGATCTGGATCAGGTGTCGTGCGGGACGACACGTTGCTGAACTCTTGACTTTTCCTCCAACCACTGGAGATCCAGCCACCAGTTCCATCACTCGCACCGCCTCTTCTCTTTCCCTTATTTTTCCTCGAGATTGTATAATCCAAACAAACTCTCCATAAAATGCAAATCTCAGCAAATCGATCTGTCAATCATTCCAAAATTTACATTCTCTCGCGAGACAGGAAAACCGTCACTCAGCGCCATTGATGTAGATGATCTGTGATGATGGTGGTAATGGATAGATCTCGACCTAGAAACTCACAATTGAGTCCGAAGGTTCAGCACACCAGGCCTAGAAATTGGCTATGAAAGTGGAAGAGCCGATTCGAAGGATTCTGGAGCGAGGAAGATGTGCAACTGCTGATTTGCAGATTGAACGGGGAGAGAGTTTGGGGATGAAGAAGATATTTGATAATTTGGTTAATCTGGGAAAATAGCAGTACACCGATGTTATAGTAGCAAATAACTAAGTAAAGTTGGCTATGGGAATTGGGCTAGGCCCACTAACAAAATTGCCTATTGGCCCATCTAGGACTAGGGAATTCCAATCTATTTAATCTATTTAATGTTATCTACAACTAATGTCATCACAAATGAGTGAGATAAATGAAGTGTAATCACAAATGTAATCAATGAATAAAAGTCATTAATAAAAGATGTCATCACTCAAGTTTAATTACATTTTATGCTTTTGTGTCCTCAATTATATAAAAAAATGTAATAATTAAACATGTCACCACAAGTGATTGCATCAATGAAGTGTAATCACAAACGTGTCATCAGTGAATAAAAGTAGAATCGATGAAAATATATCAATATACAATTGATTAAATTAAAAAAAAGTGGCATCAAACGATTTGATTAAAAAAAATGGCATCAAATAATTACATTAGAAAAATGGCATGAAAACACTGTTTTGAAAAAGTTGCATCGCATTAAAGAAAAAAATGGCATCAAAACATTACCTTGAAAAAATATGGCATCACGAAAACATTACCTTGAAAAAATATGGTCTCACGGTAAATAAAAAATATCATCAAAAATTAATATCAAAAAAGTGTCACAGTAGTCAACGGTAAAAAAATGGCATCAATTGTCAATGTGACATCACAGTAAACAAAAAAATGTCATCAAGATTTGAAAAAAGTGGCATTAAAAAAGTGTCATCAATACATTTTATTAGAAAAGTGGCATCAAAGCGAAAATAAAATAAAATAAAAATTGGCATTAAAACGACAAAAAATGGCATCACAAAAAATGGCACCACTTTGAAAAAAAAAATCCTAAAGAGCCAATGAACAGTCAACATTGACCGGTCAACCTGGTTGACCGTTGACCTTAATAGTCAATTTGGGAAGGGTGCTAGGTTAGTTAACTAATTTTGTTTGGGTGCTAGTTAGTTAATTAGATATTCATAATGTGTTAGTTGCCAAAATAACCCAAAAAAAAATTGACAAGAAGTGGTTCAACAATTTTATTCACAGTGGTTCGACAATTTTATTCACAGTGGTTCAACAATTTTATTCACAGTGGTTCGGCAATTTTATTCACAGGGGTTCATCAATGTTATTCACAGTGGTTCAATAACTTTATTCACAGTGGTTCAACAATTTTATTCAAAGTGGTTCAACAATTTTTTTTCACAATGGTTTAGCCATTTTCGTCACAGTGGTTCAACAATTTTCTTCACAGTGGTTCAGCAAATTTATTCACAGTGGTTCAACCATTTTATTTGTAGTGATTCACAGGGTTCACATGTTATAAAGAAGTGGTTAATGAAGCTATAAAGAAGTGGTTCATTAACCTATAAAGATGTAGTTAATGAACATATAAAGAAGTGGTTCATGAACCTATAAAGAAGTTATTCATTAAGCTATAAAGAAGTGGTTCATGAGGCTTTAAGAAGTGGTTGTCGGCGTAGGAGACGCGAAGGAAACTGGCGTAGCATCAAACAACGACAACAACCATGCGGCGCCAACCTAGCTGGCTGTCGGCGGCGGAACCAATCGCCGGACGACCGTAATGGAGATGTAGAGGCGGCGGCCTCCCCCTCCTCCCCCAAAATCTTGTACAACTCCTCGTACTCCCCGGCGTCCACCGTCCACGCACCCATCCCCGTTGGCATTCACAATCTCTATCAACCTGGCGAGATCGGCATCAGATCACTGACGAGATGGAGCAACCACCGGAGAAGGTGCTGGCGCTGGTGGACAAGTGCCGACTGAGGCCTCGGGCAGCGGCCGATGGCAGATTCTTCCTCCGTTGATGATGGCGCCGAATTTGGGAAGGAGGCTCATGGAATGGGAGAGACGAGACCATGTGAGCTCCCTCTTGAGCTTTCAAATCTAAAAACATCGGATAATGCAGATCCATGCGCTCCGATTTTTTATTTTTTTTTACTCCTAAACATATTTCAGCCAATTATATTACTTCTTTCCTTCTCACCGGACCAGATTCTTCTCACTTGAACCCCATATATATATATATATATATATATATATATATATATATATATATATATATATATATATATATATATAGAATGGGTAACTTGTGCACACCCCTTATGGTGTACTTTGTGCACAATTGTGGACCATTGGATTGGTTGTGATGGATGGAGGAGATTAAAAGGGATTATTTGATTTTTTTTAATTAAAACAAGGTGGGTCCCGCACACAATGGGTGAAACCTCCTGGACTCTCCCTCCTGGCGCGTGTGATGATGTACGGGAGAGGGAATTGTGATATGGTGGTATTTGGGTCCCACTTACTAACCCATCCATATTTTTTTATATATATATCCTTTTTAATATAGATTATTTATATCTTATTCAATGTATTATATCCATATATTGGACAATTGCCCATCCAATATCATCCCTTCCAACTTACGGTATTGAATTAGATTCAATATCTATCTTTTTTCGCTTACCAAAAAAAATATCTATCTTTTTCCATCTACTCGCGTTTTTTTGTTATTTTGATTTACCATTATTTGGAAACTATTTTATCTTTTTTATATTAATTGACAATATTTCACATCTTAGTCAATCCATGTATTTTTCATATGTAAAGATTTTGTTTTAGATCAAAATAAACCATTAATTTTGATAATAGCTAAAATTAAAGTACATACACCCCATCCAATCTCATCCCTTTTCTTATTCTCAAAAATACGGTAAACGAACAGTTTCGGTTGAATGGCTTGATTTAACGCGTATTTTGAGCGATAATTGAGCGATTATTCAGTGGAATCCTTATTTTTATGAGGTACACAAAAGTAATGAATAATTGCATAATCGTTGTGAATGAGTAATTTTTTAGAATAATTCGATAGAATCGATTGATTTAACACGCACATTGAACGATAATTGAGAGATTATTCAGTGGAATTCTTATTTTTACTAAATACAAAGAATCGACGAATACTTACATAACCGTTGTATTGATATGTTCATCAAGCGATCGTGTTAATTTAAATAAGTACCTAAGTAATTTTCTGAATTTGTTTTGATCGGTAAAATCGGTCCAATTTATACGGAAACTGAACTCTAACATTGAGATTATTCACATGATTTGTTTTGATCGGTAAAACCACGAATATTTTTCAGAAGAAAATACCTTATGTTTACCTGAATAAACTTTGCTATTCCAATGAATAATTCACCATTTAATGAATAACAAGTTCATTCACTTGAATAATCACCCAATAAAACATTTGTATTACCAGCAAACCGCTCCTCCCAGTTGAATAATGTCCCAAAAAAACTCATAATCTCAACTTATATTCCTCGGCCATTGATAGTGCTTAATTATTCGGCGTAAATAATCACCCAAAATATCCCAAGTTGAACTCAAGTTATTATCCATTCATTTGGATAAAAGGTGTTTTTTCACCGAATAATCACCCATAATTGTTCATAAATAAACAAAAAAAACATTTGAATTTTATGTTATTTTCCAAATTTCCCCTAAATAATCGCCCAAAATAGGGCTTATTCAACTGCATAATCACCATTACAACTCAATCAAACAACCACCAAAAAAAACCCATCAACTTAGCATTCAAAATTCAACCAAGATCGATGGAAATATTTCATAAAATACCCAAATAAACACATCAAAACCCACCAATACCATGAATCATATACAAAAATAATGGTCAATCAGAAGAATGAACGATAATCAGAAGAATGGTCAATCCGAAGAATGAACAATAACTAGAAGAATGAACGATAATTACAAAAATAATGGTCAATCAGAAGAATCATATAAAATTTCCAAATTATTCGTTTGAATTAGTCAATTTAATGCGTACAATGAACGATAATTAGTGTATTATTCATTGAAATTCTTATTTTTACGAATTAAAAAAAAACAAATCAGAAGAATCACACAAATTGGGGCAAATCAAATTGAAGCTTCGAAATCACACAAATTGCTAACAAATTCAACACAAATTGGGGCAGATCGATCGGAAATCCAAACACCCACACGCTCACCTTCATATTTGATTATCCCGATTAGCCTGAACAAAGAAGATCCCTGATCGCAGTCGCCTGGAGTTGGATTGGAGCAGAGCGAGGGCCGGGGAACAGGGGGCGACGAAGAGTGTTGTTGGCAGCAAGAGTCGCCTGCGCGAGGGAGAACAGGGCTTCGCTTGTGAGGAGGGGACGCTGGAGATCTGGTGGCGAGGACAACATGGTGGTCACCGGCGATCTGTGGGCTAGAGGGACTGTGCGCCAGATCGATTGGCGAGGACGACATGGTGGTCATCGGCGATCTGGTGGCGAGGACGCTCACAGAAGCCTCCGCCTTCGTCTTCGTCGACTGATTGTTGAATCAACCCCTGCCTCCGATTCACATCCATGCACCGCCACCTAACCTTCGCTCGTCTCCTCATCGAATCGCCTCCGGTCCGCCGGTGAAGAAAACAACTGGATTGAGGAAGAAGAAGACCCGATTTTGTCTCCTAGGGTTTTAATGATTTTGTGTTTCACGCGCCCCACTATCACCTGCGGTTGAAGATGGTTTTTTTTTTTAATTTACCCGCACACATGGCGGAATCTAGACCATTCAATCCATGAAGATCTATGGCTAGTATTTGTGCACTAGATACACTATAGGGGATGTGCATAAGGGAACCACTCCCTATATATATATATATATATATAGAGAGAGAGAGAGAGAGAGAGAGAGAGAGAGAGAGAGAGAGAGAGAGAGAGAGAGAGAGAGAGAGAGGTAAATTGTGCACAAGGCTTAGGATGTACCTTGTGCACAATTGTGGGCCATTGATCTATAGAAAATCAATGGATAGATTTATGCCACGTTGATGGGTTTTAAAAAAAAAAGGAAAAGAAGGCCCAATTTCACAATGGTGAACATAAAGCGCGTGCACCTCTCTTAATAAAACCATCCGATCCCAACCCTCTCTCTGTATCTCCAGTGCTAGGGTTTCGATTTCTTCTCAAAACAACCGCCTCCAATTCAACCGCCTCCGATGGCGGTTTCTTCCCCATCCAGGGATCCGATCTGGGTAGTAGAGGTAGGAGCCATTGTCGTCGCCGTCGATTACCGCCGCTTCCCATCGCCACGGATCGTTGTCGTGTTGCTTCCTCCGTCTCCAATTGCTACTGCACATCACTGCCCCCAATTGTCGCTCCGATCCTCGCTGCACCCACCTCCTTTCGCAGTCAAGGAAGCATTGGCCGCCGAAGGGCAGCGGAGGTTTGGAAGGGTAGGAGCCGCCGACAATAGTTGAGGCGCTTCCAGTGCTGCCCACAAGAGCAGGGGCTCGGTGGGCTGTTGATGTCGGCTCAGGGGCGTGGATATGGCACTGTTAGGTGGGTGGTGGCCGGAATGGGTGTTGTCGGCGCCAGAGAGGGGGTGCGGTGGTGTGTGGGTGCGAATGGAGGGGGCTGAGAGGGTTCTGCAAGGGGTGCTAATGGAGGGGGATGGGTGTGTGGGTGCAAATGGAGGGGGCTGCTCACACCGGGGTGGCCGGATCTGGTGAGCGGGGGCGTCGGCGGTGGTGTGGTGGTCGGAAGGTGGCCGGAAAAGAGGATGAGAGGTGGCGCCTCCTCCTCCACTCTCAGATTCGAGTTGCTGGGTGGTGGTAGCGCGGTGGCAGCGTGGTGGTGGCGACGTCGGTACTAGGCGCCCCTTCCCTCTTCTAAGATCCGGGCCTCCTCCTCCCCTCTCTCTCAGATCCGGGTGGTTCCGAGCGGTTCCGGTGGTGGGGTCATTCAACCGCCTCCATTCGAATCCAGGGGGTCTTTTTCTTTTTATTTTTTTTTGCGGCGGGGTGGTCTGGGCTGTGAGTGGTGAGGGTGGTGGGTGGTGAGGGTGATCCATTCGAAGGCATTGTGGTTCGAATGCATTCGGTGCGATATTTGTTAATTATTCGGATGAATATGTGAAATTTTGATTGTTAGTGTTAAGGAGTGGTTATTTGTTCGGTGAAATTTGGATCATTATTCGTCTGCGTATGGAGTTTTCGGATTGACAAATAGCATAAAGCCTCTCATATACGACCAAATAATCATTCCTATACCACCGAATACTCATACATTCTATTGAATAATTTCCCAAAAAATATAACTATTTTACCGAATAATATTTCAAAACTGAATACATAAAAATTAAATCGGAGTCAAAACGAAAATTGATTGACAAAAAATTAGACATTATTCGGTAGTGTATGACAAATTATTCAGTTGAATTGGTAAAATTTGATCTGAAATGGATGGGAAAATGAAATATAACATTATTCGGTAGATTATGAAACATTATTCGGCGGAATAGACAGATTTTTCAAAACAGCGAAATTAGATCCGGAAAAAAAAGCGTGTCGGACTTTTTAGGTGGGTCCCACCAGCTTTTTTATTTAAAAAAAAAAAGAAACACTCATTTAATCCCGGCCTTCCATTTCTTTCAATCAAAGCCCAAAATTTGTGTACAAAGTACACCCTAAGGGGTGTGCACAAGGGAACCACTCTCTATATATATATATAAAGGAAAAATAAATAAATAAATAAATATATATATATATATATATATGAGAAATTTTATAAGCAATTTAGATTTTGGAAAAAAAATTGTAACTGAGAGGATCACGTTTATCATAACTAACCACGTACTAATTAGTGGGTTGAATCAGAATAAATATATAACTTAACTTGGACTCCTTTTATCTATATGGCTCTCTTAGTTCGCTCTCTTCTCATTCATTTTCTCGCTCTCTCAAGTCACTATATATTGAAGATCACAAGATCAAGAACGACAATAGAGATTGAGCTGTAGAGAGGTGGAAGAGTGAAGATTGATGATGATTTTACTGTTGCATTAGATGCAGCATAAAACGGAAGTAATGGCCATAGAAATAGAAAGGGACCTAATCCCAAAATTGATTCTCAAGTAGGGTTTCTTCCCTTATTTATACTACATGTGTGATTACATAGGAGTGAGTGCACACTAGTTACCATAGAGTCTAGTGACATAAGCATAAAATGCATAATATAAACATATGTTTAACACTCCCCCTCAAGTGAGGAGTTCATCAAACTTGAAACAAATTGATGACTCCTAACTTGGAGAGAAGTTTCTGAGATTGATCAACTGAAACAATCTTTGTAAAGATGTCTGCTGGTTGCTCCTTTGTTGGTAGATAGCCAAAAGAGATTTCCTTGCTCAACACCTTATTTCTCACCAGATGGCACTCACCCTCTATGTGCTTGGTGCGCTCATGAAACACAGGATTACGAGCTATATGTATGGCAGAGATATTATCACAGAACAACCTTACAGGTTCAGTTTGCTTCACATCAAGATCATCAAGCAATTTCACCAGCCATGTGATCTCACAGCAGACAGTAGCCATAGCCCTGTACTCTGATTCAACAGAGGACATAACAACATATGATTGCTTCTTTGTCCTCCAAGAAATAAGGGAATTCCCAAGCATCACACAAAACCCAGTTAGAGACTTTCGAGTCATGGGGCAGCTTTGTCAATCAGCATCACAAAATGCACTCAGTTGCAACATAGACCTGTTTGAGAGAAGAAGCCCTTGTCCAGGAGCTCCCTTGAGATATCTCAGTACATGTTTAGCACCTTTCCAATGCTCATCATTTGGATTGTGCATAAACTGACTGAGTACTTGGACTGCATAACATAGATTAGGGCGAGTGATTGTAAGATAGATTAACTTACCAACCAGTCTTCTATATGCTACTGGATCCACAAGTTTTCTTTCACCTTCCAGAGAAAATTTTACTTTGGGATCTAGAGGTGTGGCTGCCGGCTTTGAGTCACTCATTCCTGTCTCACTCAGCAACTCTAGAGTGTATTTTTTTTGATTGATCATCAAACCTTGAGGTGTGCTTTCAGCTTCAATACCTAGGAAGTATCTCATTCTTCTAAGGTCCTTCATTTTGAAGTGATTTTGTAAGTGCACCTTCAATCTCTTGATTTCTTCAGCATCATTTCATGTGATGATCATGTCATCAACATAGACAAGGAGTGCAGTATATGAGTGAGGTTTGGATTTGAAGAAGAGAGAGTAGTCTGCTTTGGACTGCTCAAAGCCTGCTTCTTTTACCACCTGAGAGAACCTAGAGAACCACTGTCTAGGTGCTTTTTTAAGTCCATAAAGGGACTTGTTTAGTTTGCATACCATCTCTGATGCCTTGGCCTCAATTGCACTCTCCCCTTGAGGACAATCATGACTTTTTAAGCGATGATATGCTGGTGGTAACTCCATGAACACATCCTCCTCTAATTCTCCATGAAGGAAGGCATTAACAACATCCATTTGAGTGATGTTCCAACCCTTAACACTGGCCACTACTAGGAGAGTCCAGACTGTAATCATCTTTGCCACATGAGCAAAGGTCTCACTGTAGTCAATGCCTTCCAGTTGAGAGAAGCCTCGAGAAACTAGCCTGGCCTTATGCTTATCAAGGGAGCCATCAGCATTGAATTTTAGTCTGAATAGCCATCTGCAGCTGACAGTAGAAATAGCAGAAGACTTGGGCACAAGAGACCAAGTGTTATTCTCTTCAAGAGCATTTAATTCAGAAATCATAGCAGATAACCACTCAGTCTTTGTCAATGCCTCATCCAAAGTAGAAGGTTCGGATAGAGAAGCCACATTATTGATAAACGTTTTGTATGAAGAGGAGCAAATAGAATAAGAGAGAGTAGATGAGATGGGATAAGGTGACTTACTGAGAGGAGGAATTGCAGTTGGGAGAGTCTTGGAGGAGGTACACACATAGTCTTTCTGCCAAGCTGGAGGTTGGACATTCCTTGATGACCTTCTAGGCATAGGTGAGGTGGGTGGAGAGGGCTCAGAAAGATGTGGTATCTCATCACAACCTGGAGGAACAGGTGAAGGAGAGTATTCTGCATGTGAGTGAGGACTGGTAGGATTCAAGGATGGAGGAGACTGATCATGCAGAACATTAATGGGAGTGAAGGTGGGAAATGGGCTTAGATAGTCATCCTCATAGGTGGAAGATGGAGAGGATGGAGGAGAATAAGACTTGAGGTCCATGCTAGTGGCAAATGGGAACACATGTTCAATGAAGGTAACATCTCTGCTGATTTCACATTTTTTTGGTGAGTAAGTTGTACACCTTATATCCTTTGAAGCCAAAAGGATAACCAATAAAGACACATGGAGCAGATCTAGGATCAAATTTTCCTTTAGAGGAAGCATGAGTAGAGACAAAGCATAAAGATCCAAAAACCTTCAGTTTCTCATAATCTGGTGGGGTTTTGAAGATAATTTCATAGGGAGATTTGCGTTTTAGAAGAGGGGAGGGCAGTCTATTTATAATGTATGTAGCAGTAAGTATGCAATCACCCCAAAAAGTCATAGGAACACATGACTAATATTTCAAGGCATGAGCAGTTTCAAGAATGTATCTATGCTTCCTTTCAACCCGACCATTTTGTTGGGGTGTGCTCTTGCAAGAGCTTTCATGAATGATGCCCTTAGACTGTAGGAAGTGTAGTAGCTCAGAATTGAAAAACTCTGTGCCCTGATCACTACTAATAGTTTTTACAGTGGTGGAGAGTTGGTTTTCAATCAAGGCAATGAAGTGTTTGATCTTTGTAGGGGTTTCAAATTTGTGTTTCATTAGAAAAGCCCAAACACTTCTGCTATAGTCATCCACAATAGTCAAAAAATACTTATGACCATTGTAGGTTTGGGTGTCAAAGGGACCCCATAAGTCACAATGCAACATAGAGAATGCAGAATCAACATGAGATGTACTTGAATGAAACACATTTCTTGTCTGTCTAGCAAATGGACAAATAGAACAAGTAAACTCAGTCTTAAACTTTTGCATAGAAGATGAAATAGATGGTATATGCATCAGTTTGTCAAAAGGAGCATGACCAAGTCTGTAATGCCAAATGGCACTTAATTCAGAATTTGTAGAGGTAGGTAGAAAAGATGGAATGCGAAGTCTAGATTTACACTGATAGGCATTTTTGAGAGTTTTGTGTGAGACAAAATTGCCAAGATTATCAAGAAGAGCAGCATCCAGTTTAGCATCAGGCACCAAGTGATATAGTCCTCCAATTTCTTTATCAATTGCAATCACTATCCTCCTTGTAGGGTCCTGAATGACACATTTGTCAGAGAAAAAGAAAACCAAGCAATGGAGATCATGGATCAGTTTGCTTATAGATAACAAGTTAAATTGAAATTTGGGGACATATAAGACATTGTTAAGTGTGATGGTGTGTGAAATGGTAGCATCTCCTGTGAGAGTGACACTTATGTTTGTGTCATCAGGGAGATAAACATATAAGGGTTGGGATAGAGACTTTGTGTTTGATAGGAATTTAAGGTTACAGGTCATATGGTCAGTGGCCCCACTATCTAGAATCCAAATCTTTGAAAACATTGAAGAGCTAAGACAATGAGTGATACCTGCCAATGAGATCTCAAAAGCCTTGTCTCTCTTATCAAGCAGCTTCATAAGAGTGTTGAGCAGCTGCTAGTTATCCGAAGAGAGACTCTGAGTAGCACCTGGCTCACCCACAGATGTAGTTGCAGCTTTGTCCATGGAAGCATTTGCACTATTAGCCTTGTATTTCTTGTCTAGTGCATCCCTTTCTCTGAAGAACTTAGGCTCATTTCCACCTCTAGGTCTAGGAATTTGGGGCTTGAACTTGCTCTTTGGATGCCAAGGAGGGTAACCAAAGACTTCCCGGCATCTGTCAGTCTTATGGTTGCCATTACAGTGCTCACATTTTTCCCTTTTTCCCTTCTCTTTCCCAGCATTTGAGCTCAATGCAGTAGAATCATTAGAGACAGAGGAAAACCCTACAAGCTTGTTTCCTATGTCATCTTGCAGCAAGAGGGCATGAGCAGCACTAGCAGTAGGCAGAGGGACGTTGAGCAGTATTTGTCTCCTTGCTGCAGCATATCCTTCATTCAAGCCCATCAGAAACTTGATAAGCTTGTTCTCCTGGTCATGAGCTTCAATTCGAGAGTTGAGATTGAACTCACATTTTCCACATTTGCATTTAATGGGAGGAACAAGACCAGACAATTGCTGCCATAATCCCTTCAGCTTTGTGAAGTATTCAGTCATGGTTATGGTTCCCTGCTCACATTCCTGAATCTCTTTCTTCACTTGAAAAATTAATGGACCATTTCTCTCACCATAACTTTCTTCCAAATCTAACCACATTTCCCTTGCCGTATCAAATTCATCAAGAGTGGAGTAGATTTCCTTAGACACAGTGTTGAGAATCCAAGAACAAACCATGTCATTGCATCTATTCCACATAGCAGAGTTTTCAGAAGTTTCAATAATAGTTCTATCAACAAACCCCATTTTGTTTTTCACAGACAAGGCCTTGCTCATGGCCTTTTTCCATCGTCGAAAATTTTCACCAGAAAGTTGCACAGTGGTGAGAGTCATACCTGAATTCTCGGATGGATGTATGAAAAGAGGGTTATTGAGATCAGCGGAAGTGATGAAGTCACCCCTGCGTCTCTCGTGTGGCACAGATTGATCACCAGACATGATAGAGCTGAGTTAAGAGACCTTCCTCAGAAGATGATTTGAAGACGAGAGAGGATCCCTTGCAACTAGCTAGAACACGAGGATTTCAGCTCAGATTGTCGTCGATTCAGAGCACCTGCGCTCTGATACCATGAAGATCACAAGATCAAGAACGACAATTGAGAGATTGAGCTGTAGAGAGGTGGAAGAGTGAAGATTGATGATGATTTTACTGTTGCATTAGATGCAACATAAAACGACAGTAATGGCCATAGAAATAGAAAGGGACCTAATCCCAAAATTGATTCTCAAGTAGGGTTTCTTCCCTTATTTATACTACATGTGTGATTACATAGGAGTGAGTGCACACTAGTTACCATAGAGTCTAGTGACATAAGCATAAAATGCATAATATAAACATATGTTTAACATATATCAAGATATCGGTATTCAATATGGGTATGTGATTGATATCCATATCTAATATCCGCGTTTGAAAAGGGTAAATAGAGATATTAGATTAAAAAAAAGAAATTTAAATAGAAAAGCCCAACTCATCTTCATCCCTTTGCCTTCTATAATCCAAATTTGGGGCAAAAATTACAGGAGCACGAGATGGGTTCAGCGCTTGTAGCTTCTGATTGATTTTCCACTCTTCATATTACATTAAAGAAACGATGACTCTATAATTGGTGAGCAATTGGTGCGCAATTGTTGGATGAAGAAGAATTGGGCTTCTGGTTGATTTTCCACTCTTTCCTCGCGATTCATCGGTAATCTATCTAATCCAATTGGATTTGGGTTTAAACTAATGGAGAAGGAACCACTGAATTCCAATTGGACTTTTGGTCAGCCATTGGTGGGGAAAGGTAGTCGACGGTGGTCGTATTAATGGAAACCTAGAAGCAAATATGAAAGGTATATTTTAACAAATTAGTATATAGATATCAATCCTATATCTCTATATACTGTTTGGTATATTTTAACAAATCAGTATATAGATATCAATCCTGTATCTCTATATACTAATTTGAAGAGATATCCAAAGCTAAAGAGAATCCCCAAATTAGTATATAGAGATACAGGATTGATATCTATATACTGATTTGTTAAAATATACCAAACAGTATATAGAGATATAGGATTGATATCTATATACTAATTTGTTAAAATATACCAAACAGAGATATAGATATTGGAATTTCTATATCCATAGCCTATATCTATCTACCCTTAATTACAAAACAAGCCCTTAATTTTCTCTCTCTCTCTCTTATCTCTCTAGGTCTTCAATGGATTCCTATATTGATCTATTGGAATTCTTCTGCCATCACCTCCGCATTCCATTTTGTTAGAATTTGAGGGATAAAAGGATTACCTCGAATAGCGGAAGCGGAATCTAGATCGTCTTGCCTTCGAATTTGATCACCGTGTAGATCTCCATAGCCCTAAATCTCGTTAGAGATTCGGGAGCAGTGGAGAACCTACGATTCATAGCCTATACACCATGGGAGAGCGTTGGAGAGGAAGGTGACTTTTTCCACGGAGGAGAGTTCTCTGTGAGTTTTCTTTCCTGAGAGGAACGTCTGCCGAACAGACTCTCTAGGATTTCTGTTAGAGATTAGGGGAGAGGAGTATCTCCTATTTATCTGTTTTATTTATTAGATAAATAAATATATAACGAATATATATTATTTATCCTAATATTAGTTAATTCTTAACGAATAAGAATTACTTACCCAATTACGTAAATTAGACTTTTATATCTTTTGGGCGTATATATAAAATAATGTCTGAATTATAAAATCATTCTAACACATGTTTAGGGATCCATTATCTGATTTATATTATGGCTGCATTCCTCATTTTGTTTAGGGATCCAAGTTATATTACTTAGAGATGTTGGTTGGGTTGAATGCCTCATTCCGTTTGCCCTTATATTACTTAGAGTTGTATAGCTTATTTTTATTGTTAATATCCCCTAATGGTATGATTACATGCTTCATCTAATGGCATGCTTAAATGCTTTTGATGTAAGCTATAACACTGTGTTTTTTGTTGCCTTTTTTTCCCATTCAAATGTTGCTTCTTTAATGTCATACTTCATTTTTTGTTGCTTAATTTTGACAACCATTTTAATTTGCAGGTCTCTAGCTCGATGACATTTTGCTAATCGACGTATAATGTCCATATTGCACATGTTGCTATACTTTTGCTCGGATTCCCCTTTTTGCCTAGGTTAATTACAGACTTGCACATTGCACATGTTGCGCGCTAACCATTTGGGTATAGCCTTTTGTTTATATGATATAGCTAACCCCTAGGAAACCACACTTTTGTAATGAAATTGTGCTAGTTATTATAATGCAATGAAAGTCCAACATTTTCATTTTATATTATTTTGTAGTTTATTTTAAATTTATGATTTCAATATATATAAATATTTATATTAATATCATATCACAGGTGTGTATATATATGTGCGTTCTAAATAAACCGCTGGGAAATCATCTCATTTTAAAGCCATAAACAACCGCTGCCACAGGTCCTTATTTTTGTTCCCGCAACACACAATAACCGCTGCAAAAGAGTACCAAAACCGCTGCAATATACTACCAAAACCGCTTCCACAGATCCATATACCCGCCTCTATAGGATACCAACAGGATTGCCCCTTACCGGGGAACCGCTGCCAAAGAGTGATTAAACCGCCACCAAATCTCATGAACCGTCGCTATAGACAACTGAAACCGCTGCCAAATATTATGGACCGCTGTCATAGGGCTCATCAAACGCTTCTCTAGCACTTTTAAAACCGCTGCCCAAACCATATTTACCCGCTACCATTGTTCTCTCACACAAATGTCTCCTTAGACTTTCTGGCAGCGGTTCTTAGTGCTTTTTGGCAGCGGTCTTACCTTCTTACAATAGCCGCTGCCCTAGACTGCTAAAACCGCTGCCTTAGGTGTATAGCGACGGGAGCAGATGGTGCGGTCTGATAACCGCCACCAAAGGCTTTAGGCCGCGGTTATACGGATTTAGGCAGCGGTTTTTGACCGCTGCTAAAGGTCGGAATTGTAGTAGTGACATTTCAACGATATATGTGAATGCATGGACAATGGGTAACTATATCAGATCGGGACCTTCCAACTTGCATTCAGTCTCCAACTCTAAGACTACTCAGGCAAATAACGCCCCCTTAAGGACAAGTCGGAATCGATCACATGCAAGAGAGCCCAATGCAATGGAGGAAGAATCTCCAGAAGATATGTCTCAGTGGATCGGAGAAGGAAGACAATAGTGTACTTCAAGAGTCGAGACAACGCCCTCGGCCAGTGTATGAGGATCAGACAACTTATCTACACCAATTCAAATGACCAAGAATTCGAAGCTAGCTGAGTAAATTATTCAATGGTTGTTTTGTCAATCACTAGTTTGGACTTTTGTACATGTAATTAGTTTGAATTCATCTCAAGAATTGTTAATTAGCTTTTTTGTTTTACTTATTGTTAGCAAAGATGACGTTGTATTTAGTTGTTGAACCCAATTAATCAAATTGTATATTGGATATATGCTTTAATTTTGTAATTTATAGTAATACAATTTTATTTTATTTTCGGTCTGAATTAATAAATTATTTTGGAGAATATGTGAATGTGCTATATATATATATATTTAAACTTTAATAATTTTATTTAATAATGCCGATTTTATTTTATATATAATAAATAAAATTTTCGGATGGTGATACGAATCAGTCATGGGCCATTTCAAATTTTCAATGGTTTTGGTGGTTGCCAATCACCAATAGTAAGTTCCGTCGGTAACTAGCTAACGGTCCAAGCTGTCGGAAATCCTGATGGATCGAGGGAGACGTCGGCACGGAAGGAATTTCTAGTAGTAAACGGATCGAGGGAGACGTCGGCACACAAGGGATTTCTAGTAGTGCAGTTATTTGCTCCATTAGTGAAATGTGCATTTTTTACACACCCTTGAAATATAATTCATTTAAAACAAAAAAGAAAACAAAATCATAAAAAATAAACCAATTAAATTGTCTAACTTTTTGTAAAAGTTTTTGCACATGAGGGAGATAGTGTGCTCAAATTTGCACATCACATACTCAAATGTTCACATTTGCAAACACTCAAAACAACCAATGGAGCTAAAAAAATGTCTAAAAAATACACATTTGCACACCACCATTGTGGATGGTCTAACTGTGCAAACACCTAAAAGGACTTATGATTTTGAACGGAGGGAGTATCTTGTAAAAATATGTTCATATATAGCGAAAATAGGTAAAATCTTATCTTATACTAATAGTCTTTAATATTAATTAATATCTTCTAAAAATATATCAATATCTAATGAAATTGGGTCAAATTTTATCTGATGTATATATAGATATATTGATTAAATAGAGTTAGAATAAAAATTTATCTTATGCATATATTTTAAAATTAGTTAATATCTTCTAAAAATATATCCATATATAATGAAATTGACATTGAAATCAAAGATAAGAAAGGTGCAGAAAACTTAGTAGCGGACCACCTCAGCAGACTTGCCCAAGGAGAGGTCAAGCTGGAAGATCAAAGACCCATTCACGGTGAGTTCCCTGACGATACATTGTTTTATTTAACTCATATCTCTTCCTCGCAGCTGTAGGAAACCACGAAAACGGAGGATGCTGCGGCCGCGGCCAAACAATTGTGCTGCACCCGCAGCATATATGCTGCGCCCGCCGCACGCTGTTCAGGCCCCCGTTCGGTCTTTTTCCTTCTTATCCGACGAGGTAAGTGCTGATATTCCTGAATTGTTGATGAGTGTCCATACTCATCGACCTTGGTTTGCCAATATGGTGAATTTCTTGGTCACGGGAGAATTTCCACCGAAATTCACAAAAGCTCAGACAGACAAGATTCGACATGACTCTCGCTTCTATGTTTAGGATGACCCCTACCTTTGGAAACATTGTGCTGATTAGGTAATTAGGAGGTGTCTTCCGGACAATGAGGTACAATCTGTCCTTACTTTTTGTCATGCTCATGAATGTGGAGGCCACTTTGGTCCTCAAAAGACTGCTAGGAAAGTTTTAGAAGTAGGTTTCTTTTGGCCTCATTTATTTAGGGATGATAATGCCTTTTGTAAATCATGCGATAGATGCCAAAGGGTGGGGAACATATCTGCTAGAAATGAAATGCCACAAACAACTGTCATATTTTGTGAAATTTTTGATGTTTGGGGTATCGATTTTATGGGGCTCTTCCCTAGTTCTTTTGGGAATGTCTATATTTTGCGTGCGGTGGACTATGGCTCCAAGTGGGTGGAGGCAAAGGCCACTAGAACTGATGATTCTAAAGTGGTTGCAGAATTCCTGAAAGACACCATTTTCGCAAGATTTGGGGTGCCTAAGGATATAATTAGCGACAGAGGTACACATTTCTGCAACAGGACGATCACTGCCTTGTTAAAGAAATACCATGTCACACAAAGAGTGTCAACTGCTTATCATCCTCGGACCAATGGTCAAGCGGAGATATCAAATAGAGAGATAAAGACCATTCTGGAGAAAACAGTGGCACCTAATAGGAAGGATTGGAGTCTAAGGCTGAATAACGCTCTTTGGGCCTATCGGACGGCCTATAAGACTCCCATTGGTATATCCCCTTATCGAATTGTCTTTGGAAAGACATGTCATCTCCCTGTGGAACTTCAGCATAGGGCGTATTGGGCTGTAAAGAATTGCAATATGAGGCTGGACGAAGTAGGTGAGTTTAGAAAGCTTCAATTGCAAGAGCTGGAGGAATTGCGTCTGGATGCCTATGATAATGCAGTGATCTACAAGGAGAAGACCAAGGCTTGGCATGACAAACACATCCTGCGGAAAGAGATAACAATAGGAGACAAGGTCCTTCTATACAAATCACGCCTGAAACTTTTCCCTGGAAAGCTTAGATCAAGGTGGGAAGGACCCTACACCATCTCAAGGATTTTCTCTCACGGAGCAATTGAACTCTATGATCCTAAGTCTAATGAGCTCTTTAAGGTCAATGGTCATACAGTTAAGCCATACTTTGAGAACATTCCGCATAACGAAGAGGAGGAGTTGGTGCTTGTTGAACCAACCGACTAGGCCACTTAAGGGCCATCACGTCGAGCCAACGACTTGAAACAAAGGCGCTTCTCGGGAGGCAACCCGAGGTAAGTTCTTCTTCTTTCTCATCTTTATTATTTCTTAGGTAGTTTTCATTAGTTAATTACTTTAGGATTAGTTGACATAGGTAGTAATTAAATTTTTTTTTTAAAAAATGAAGTATAGAAGGCCACTACACTGGCGGCGGCCGCAACATCCATGCGGTGGCCGCCGCACATCAATCCAAGGCGGGGAGCACATGCGGCGGCCGCAGCATATGTTGCGCCCGCCGCACATAAGGTCCGAAACATTCCATAATAAAAAAACAAAAACAAAAACAAAATAAAAGATAAATACATACATATAGATCACGGGCTTTGTTTTTTTCCAAACCCTACCTCACTCTCCTTCCTCCTCACCCAAGCTCATGTCGCCCCCATCAAATAAGCATCCAACCTCCATTGTTGTTCAACCTTCCTCACCTTCTTCCTCCTAACTCAGCCACCTTTCTTTAGATCTAGAACCCAAGCTCTCTCTTGCCTCCTAACTCACCATCCTTGCCGGATCCGACCTCCCACCGAGCACCCATTGCCGGAGCTTCGCCAGAACCATGCTTCTCGCCAGATCTGCGCCGCCAAGGCCGCTGCTGCGCCCATCGCCAGTCCTGCCACCAAGAGGTTGGTTTGTGATTTGCTTTAATTATTATTGTGTGGAGTTGAGGATTGAAAGTGGAAATCTAAGATCTTGGATTATTGTGAATTTGGGATTTGTTTGAAGGATTTAGATTTGGTGGTTTGCTTGAGAAATAATTGTGTTAGTGGGTTGATTTGGTTGTGGATTTGGTTTATTAGCTTGAGGTGTGTGGAGTTTGATTTGGATTTTGTTGATTAGCTTGGGTTGTGTTTGTTGAGCTTGAGGTGGCCTTTTGGATCTGTTTTTGGGGTTAATATCACTGCTGAGATTTGATAAAAATGGTGTGCCGATTGAGGAATGCGTCTGACGAACAAAGGAAGACATTTAAGAGCTTCGATTCAAAACGATTTGTGCAAACGAAGTTCTTTGATATCCCCACCTTACAGACATTAGGCATGTTGGATGTTACACATCGGATGCTTCCTCATGGCAGTTTGGGGGGATTTTTAGATTGCGGTGCCCCCACGTACCCTGAGCTGGCATGGGAGTTTCTGGCCACATTGCAGCGGGTGGATAACTCGAGGATTAGGTTCACCTTGTTGGATCAGCCTCACGCCTGCTCATATGACCAGCTGAGACAACTTTTTGGGATCTCTCGGGCACCCACCCCAGACTGGTATTTCATGGCGACAGAGCAGCAACGCCATGATGTCTGGTTCGCGGCGACTAGAACTAGATTTGACGGCCACAAGGGAGAATACAACTACAATTTCGTCCACCCATGCCTCCGTCTAGTCCACAAGGTCTTGGGCATGTCTTTCAGCGGCCAAGGCGACGTGAACAAAGTGCCGGCCGGAGATCTATCCTAGTTGTGGAGCCTTGCTCCCCAGTCCCGTGGTACGTCGGACTGGGTTGATATCTTTGTGGACATCTGCCTCAAGATTCAAGGGAAAAAGTCGGGGAGGTTTGGTTTAGGAGGCATGATTAGCATCATTGCCTACCAATATCTGGAGCCTGAACAATGTGGTGCACCCATGACTGGTGGGTACACCTATATGACAGAGCAGCTCCGGAGGGCTTTCGTGATTGAGGGCTCTGATGTGGCGGGCTGGATTTGGAAGTCGGGGAAGCGTAGTGAGCACCGACTGAGCCTTCCTAGGGCCTTACCTTATGGCCTTCTAACAACACCCTATATATTGCAGCTGATCCGGTCCAGGTAGAGGATGATGATGAGGATGATGATGACGAGGCTGAAGAGGATGTCCCTGCGTAGACAGACTATCATATGGGGGATGCACAACATGCTGCTGGCTCTTCTGCGGGGCCTCGCTTTTCTTCTATTGAGGATGACCCCTGGCAGGACCACATGCTCACCGAGTTTCACCGTATGTCCTTGCGCCAGGACTCCTTCGAGTTGACTCTCCACGACATCGACCGCAATGTGAGAGAGACAAACTATCACATGGAGGAGTTGCGTAGAGAGGAGGCTTACTACTTCCGCCAGCAGTACCCTCATATCCCGCCGTACCAGCCGCCGCCTCAGTAAGTGGTTAGTTCTACCTCCTTCACCCTGAATTTTTATGTTTTATTTTGGTTGTCTGTACTGTCTCAGTGAGGACACTGAAAACTGTAAGTGTGGGGGAGGATAATTATATGTATATTATGTCAATTCTGTCATTTCTAGGACCATGTTTAAATTTCTGCACAACATGTTTTTGTTCTGTAATAATTAGTTTATTTAATTTATGTTAAGTTTATTTTTTGTTTAATTTAATTTATTTATTTTTCTGCATTTTCGGAATTAAAATAAAATAAAATAAAATAAAATAAATTCGAAAATCCCAAAATAGAGCATGCATTGCATACATATGTGTTATTCAAATACCCATCTGGCTTAGTTTGTCCTCTATTTTAAATTTCAAGCATGATTCATAAAAATCCCATGGAGTTCTGGATGTTTTGATTATTGTCTTTATTTGATTTTTGCGGAACACGAGCTAGCAAATATAATTGAGCATTTATGATTGAGCTAAAGTGTGATTGAAGTCCTAAAAATATGACCCTGTGAGAATGTTTAGCCTTATTTGAATTCTTTTTGCTCAATTGTGTGAATTACTCTCCTAGTGTTGCTACCTCTTGACATTGACTGCAATATCTATTTTTAAAAACCGATGCACATGTTTAATTGCTTGCGGAGTTTATGTTATATTTTGAGTCTTTTGTCTGAATTTGTACATATTTAGTGAATAAGGTGGCAATGGTTGATGCACTTAGTAACCGGATCTATGCATGACACCCATGGGTATGATTCGCGCAAAAAGGTGTTGAAAACTACCCACTAGGAAAGAAAGCTTGATCATTGAGTAATGTTGTTGCAGGAGTAAATCGAGTATTGAAATAAATATAAAGTATAGAGATTAGACTGACTTCCCCGTCTCAGCAAATAAATACAAGACTTCCTCCCGTTGTAGTAAGAGAATAGTCAGGATCGAATCCACGAGGAAGCACGTCAGCAGTTCTTCCCTAAGAACTGTAAATTCTCACAGAAGCAGCAGAAAGGACAGAAACACAGAAAGGAAAGAAACAAATAAACCCGGCAAGGGCAACTAAAACAAAAGCAAAGAACAAAGCAAGAAATAAAGCAAAGACAAAGCAAAAACGAAAAGCAAAGGAAAGGCGTACTCGACCTCGACAAGAAGCTCCTCGAGATCGACAAAGGCAGAAAAACAGAAACTTCAGAAAGTGAAAATCGACGACAACAGAGAAAACTTCAACTCGACCTAGACAAGTCCTACTCGAGATCGACCACTGCTTACTCGATCTCGACAAAGCACTACTCTATGTCGACAAGAAAGACAGAAAATATAAATTGCAGAATTCGAACCAAAACTCAGATTTTTGATGAAAATAAACTCAATATATTAAAAGACCTCCAAGGCCAGGGTTTCAACACCACAACGATAACCATGCAAAGTAATACATAAAGGCATAAAAGATCATGATTTCCATCAAATAACTTTCGTCATTAACAAATAGGCAAATAGAGGCTTTCGCATAAACCCTAATTGTTACGAACCCTTTTTCACATAATTAATCCAAGTTGCATTAAGATCACTTTCGCTTCAATAATACAAACAAGGATCACCTTCAACTCTCGCAAAAGAATCATGCTCATAGGGATAGAAGATGAATCGCACAAAAAGATCTGACCTTTATCGCATCGCCTCACATGGCCACCGTCGGGCTCACCCCAGCCCCAGAAGTGGGTGGACTACTCACGCCTCATAGCAATCGCAGACATTGATTGATGAAAAGAACTAAATTGCATTAAACTAAATTCAAAGCCTTTACAATTCCGGCAATCAACTTTCGCAGAAAGCCAAAACCTTAAAAACCTTAGAACTCCTAAACTTCTCTGTGGAACTAACTAATTGTGTGTGTTGGAATATGAACTGGAATTCATAAAACTGAGCCCCCTAGGCTTTATTTATAGTCTTCTTTCCCTAGCTAATCTAGGAAAGAAGATATCTATCTCTATCTAAAAATATATCTAAAACTTGAAAGGATAAATAAATTGTTTTAGGGAAATAAATCTAAAAGGAAAAGATAAAACTAAATAGGTAAGTCTTCATGTCTTGATAGATCTTGTCTCCTTGATGATAGAACTTGATGGAATCGGATAGAATTTCAGCCAAATCGACTCCTTCGCGCCCAAGGAATCTCAATTCTACTCGGACAAGTCTTCGTCGAGAAGCTGCTGGACACGGCTCTACTCGACCTCGACCACGGCTTGTCGACCTCGACAAGCATGGTTCGTCGAGTGGACTCCTCGGCTAGATCTGCTCGATGTGCTCGGACTTGGCTCACTGGGTGCTTGTCGACCTCGAGTAAGCCTTGTCGATCTCGAGTAGTAGGGCTCTGTCGACTAGGCTTCCTCGGGTTGGTGTGCTCGACTGGCTCGGACAAGGCTCCTCAGGTGCTCGTCGATCTCGACAAGCCCTAGTCGACCTCGAGTAGACTGGCTCCTCAGGCGCTCGTCGACCTCGACAAAGGGTCCTCGAGATCGACTAGAGCGGTGTCCTTCCTTTCCACTTCCGCGAGTTGCCTCTTCCGCTGGCAGCGAGTTTTTCCGCGGCAGCGAGTGGTCCGCTGCAGCGAGTCGAGTCGCTGGCAGCGAGTGCCGCCTGGTCGTCCTCGGCTTCTCTCCTTGTCGACTCCGGGTGTGGCGTCTGGGCTTCGTCGATCTCGACTAGGGCTTGTCGAGATCGAGTAGGGTCCGGAGCTCGGGTTGGTCTGGCTCTCGATCAGGCTCTGCTCGACCAAGGTTGCTCGGACAGGCTCGTCTAGGTCGAGTAGGCCTACTCGAGATCGAGTAGCCTTGACTCTCAGATTGGTTTCGCTGCTTTGACCTTGGACTTCTGTAGTGGTTTTCCGAGCTTTTCCGGCCTTCTGTAGAATTGCTGTAAAATGCCTCGATTTCTGCGAATTAAACAGAAACTGGTGTAGATTCCATAATTTGGCAAATAAACATAAACTACATAGATTCTGTACTATCTAAACCCAAATGAATGCAATGTATACAGAAATCGATATAAAAGTTACTATAAAACATGTCAGATTCAGCTCACAACAAGTAATCAGGTTCATTCATGACACCCATGTTTGCAACTTGCGTCAAAAGATGTTCAAGTGGACTTCATAATAGTAGGTTGAGGTGTTGATAGACCGGGGTCATTCATGACACTCATGTTTGCGCTTCGCGTAAGGAAAGCACCAAGACAAGATAAAATGAAAAGAAAAAAAAGGAAAAAAAAAAGAAAAAAAAGTGTCACATTTTATTGTCTTTATTGTGTCCCGCAAGCAATGACATTTCGGTAGAGAATTGGTGATATGGTGGTCAATGTCTATGAGCTTAGTGCATGATTGGTTTGTGTTGAGAGTTGTATCTTAAAGCCTAAACACATGAGTGAAACACACATTTCTGGTGAGGTTGGATAATGTCTACTTCTAAGCATTGATCACTATAATACATGCTATGACGTTTGTTTGCTTGGTTTATGTTTTCACCTACTATGGTGTTTCTTTTTGATAAAGTTGAAACTTGAAGGAATTTCCTGTGGGATACATTGATTCATGTTCATTCTATCATTGCTTGAGGACAAGCAAAGGTTAAGTGTGGGGGAGTTTGATAATGCATATCTTAGATAGGCATTATAGGCATTTTTAGTTTAGTTAGGTTGCATTTCTTTCGTACTTTGTTGCTAAATTGCATCTTGTGATTATTTTGGAAGAGTTCGGATTCTGTGCAAATTTGTGTTTATCTTGCAGATTGAATCGGAACACAATTGGGAGATGCAATACCTTGAAGAGGAATACAAGAAACATTGGAAAGGAGCAAGGAAAGAAGAAGAGAAGGCAAGTGGAGCTACTCTCGAAAAAATCCAAATGGACATGGCAAACAGCATGTCGCGGCCGCAGCAGAGGCCGCTGCAACGGGCATAAGGTTGCAGCATATGCTGCGGCCGCAGCATATGCCGCGGTCGCAACATTGGTCGTCAGCGCTGTTGCGCGTCATTTTGAATATTAAAAAACCCTAGACCTTATTTATTTGTTTATGGCCGACTTTGGGTCATTTTTAAGACCAAATTTAGTTATTTTTCCAGCACTTCTATTTTATTCATTCATCAGACACTTTAGAGATTTTTGAGCGATGTCTTCCATGAGGAACTAAACTCATCTATTCTGCCTGCAATTTGAAGCTTTATTTGGATTGATTGTGAGTTTCTAATTCTCGTTCCTTGTTTCCTATATTTGAATGCTTCAACTTCTTTGTACTTGATTGTCTATTGTTTTATTCTATCTAGCCCGCACAACTAGTTAGAATCAATTCAATTGCTAAGGTTTTGTAGATTTCTGGTCGTGAACCTTAACCTAAGTGGCAAACTTGTTCCTTTGGGGCTGGTTGAACTAATTAAATGAGTACGTAGGAAGTTCAATGTGTTGTTAAATCTCTGTTTAGGGACTGTAAATACCTTGACTAATCTCTGAACTTAAAGCTATCAATTGGGTTAAATTCTTCTTTAGGGACTGTTCGATTGATAAGGGTTGCTAGGAATGGTTAGACTAGTAACTATATTAGTTCGGGACAAGGGCATTCATATGAAACTTAATAGGACGAGAAAAAGTTACAAGAATCGCTTCAATCCAATAAAGTGGAAAATTGTAGGTAGAATTTCTTCTCCTAAATTGTCTAAAAAACAAACCCATTTACTTTGCTTTCTTTACTCCGCTTTGATAAATGGCGGAACTTTCACACACAAAAACTTCCCAAATTGGTTACTTTGATTGACACCTGAATTACACTTGAGTTATAACTTTCTCTGCGGATCGACCTCTTGCTTATTGCTATACTTGCTATAGGTTTGAGTTTTCTTTGGCGGATCAACGACAGGTTTTCCCTTCGTCAAAGCCATAGAAACAAACATGAAGAGCTTCTTTTTATATGTAGCTAGCGGATACTTCTAGCAGTTGAAAGGGAATAGAGGGCGAAAAGTGAGAGAGAAGTTGTAGAGATGGAAGATATCGGATATGGAAGCAATAATAACGGCAGCCCCAATGGCCATGAAGAACAAATCGGTGACTGATGTCTCCAAAGTAGCCATGTCTTTATGCATATTTTAGTTTCATATTCTTTACATTTTGCATATTTCGGGTTGGGAATATGTCGGATTTATGTAGTATATGCTTATTGGTCAAAATAGAGATATACATAAGTTTCTGTTTAATATCGCAGAATATGGAACCATTTCGGGAGAAAACCAAGAGGCAAGAACCGGAGCACGAAGCTACTCGACATCGACTACCCTTAGTCGATCTCGACAAGCCGTGTCTATACACTTGCCAGGATCGAGGAGGATCACGTCGAGAAGCCGAAGACGAAGAATCCGATTCCACACCGTCCTCGAGATCGAGTAGGATCTACTCGATGTCGACAAGACTTTGACCACCCACCCAGTGTCGAGAAGAAGTTACCCGACCTGACCAGGAAGTCGGACACCCTACTCAACCTCGACGAGAGTTAGTCGAGATCGACGAGCCCGGAGCCCAGAACCCAACCTATCGAGCAGAGCCACCCGAGAAGACCCAGTCGACAAGGCCACCCAACTCGACATCGACAAGGGGTACTCGAGATTAGAGCTGGCAAAACCCGACCCGAACCCGAAAACCCGACCCGGTCGACCTGGAACCGATTGTTTTGAACACCGATCAACCCGACCCATTTTGGACCCGAAATCCGAATAACCGATAACCGAAACTCACCCAAATCCGAATGAACCGAACCCGATTCAACCGAAACCCATTAAGACCCGAACCCGTTACAACCGAAACCCGATATAACCCGAACTTTAAGATACATTCTAGTAAATTTTTCAAAATGAATATTGAAATAACTGAAACCCGAGACAACCGAAACCCGAATGAATCGAAACCCGATACAACCGAAACCCGAACCCGACCCAACCAAATGACCAAATTATTAGACATTACCCGAAACCGAATGACCCGAAACCCGAATTACCCGAAACCCAACTAACCGAACCCGAACGCGTCGACGCAATTCTACTCGGTTTGGGATTGCTTGGGCTCGAAGATTGCCGAGTTCTATCCGATCTATCAAGTTCTATCATGATGAAGAGAGTTCTATCCACTCGAGACATTTTAGATATATTTCCCTTTTTTAGATTTAATTTCATTATAGCTTTTATTTATCTTTAAGTCTTAGATATAGTTTTAGATATAGATATAGATATTCTATCCTTGAGTAACAAGGATGAGAAGCCTATAAATAAAGCCCATGGGGCTGATTTTAGATTCATTCGATTTCAGAGAGAAGTAAGTAGGAGAAGTAGAGAGAGAAAGTGAGCGGCCGATTGGAGTTGTGAAGCGAGAGCGGAATTGGCTTCAAGCGGTTGTAAACTTTGGTTTATTTTAATGCAATTAGTTTTCTTTCAATTGATGATGTCTGAGTTTGCGATGAAGCGCAAGTAGTCCACCCACTTCTAGGGTTGGGGCGAGCCCGACGATAGCCATGCACGCTTGAGGTAAAGATCCGACTTTTATCATGTTTTGATTATTGTTTGGTTATTGCTTGAGGACAAGCAAGTCTAAGTATGGGATGATTTGATGTCTCCAAAGTAGCCATGTCTTTATGCATATTTTAGTTCCATATTCTTTACATTTTGCATATTTCGGGTTGGGAATATGTCGGATTTATGTAGTATATGCTTATTGGTCAAAAATAGAGATCTACATAAGTTTCTGTTTAATATCGCAGAATATGGAACCATTTCGGGAGAAAACCAAGAGGCAAGAACCGGAGCACGAAGCTACTCGACATCGACTACCCTTAGTCGATCTCGACAAGCCATGTCTATACACCTGCCAGAATCGAGGAGGATCACGTCGAGAAGCCGAAGACGAAGAATCCGATTCCACACCGTCCTCGAGATCGAGTAGGATCTACTCGATGTCGACAAGACTCTGAACACCCACCCAGAGTCGAGAAGAAGTTACCCGACCTGAGCAGGAAGCCGAACACCCTACTCAACCTCGACGAGAGTGAGTCGAGATCAACGAGCTCGGAGCCCAGACCCCAACCTATCGAGCAGAGCCACCCGAGAAGACCCAGTCGACAAGGCCACCCAACTCGACATCGACAAGGGGTACTCGAGATCGAGTACACTTGTGAGCCATGTCCGAGCTTGTTGAGCACCAGCTAGCCGAAACGACGAAGCCGAGCCAGTCGACCAACAATCCTACTCGAGATCGACAAGACCCTTGTCGAGATCGACGATGATTCCAGAAGCCGTGTGACGCGTCGACGCAATTCTACTCGGTTTGGGATTGCTTGGGCTCGAAGATTGCCGAGTTCTATCCGATCTATCAAGTTCTATCATGATGAAGAGAGTTCTATCCACTTGAGACATTTTAGATATATTTCCCTTTTTTAGATTTAATTTCATTATAGCTTTTATTTATCTTTAAGTCTTAGATATGATTGGGTAAATTGCAAATAATATCCCAACCTTTAGGGATAGTTGCTTTCAATACCCTAACCTTGTAAAATTTCACAAAATATCATAACCTATACTATTAGTTGCACTTAACACCCTGGATGAGATTCTTAAATTTAAAAAATTGCCCACATCATACAAAAATTACAAAAATCACTCATATTCATAAAATGTTTTTAATAATAAACTCCTAATAAATTTTAAATTTTGAAATTAAATAAATCTCTTACAATTTAAGCCAACCCAACCCACCGTCCAAAAATAATTATAACAGGTATATAAAATCTACTCCTTTAAAATATAATATAATTACTTTAGCATCTACTCATTTAAAATTTTAATATAATCAATCAAAATAATTAATTATTTATCTAAAAAACATACATTATAATTAAAATCTAAATTTATATAAGTCTGTCTCGATACATGCCGATTTGTACATCTATATATTCCCTATATATTATTTGATACGATATATACTGTCTTTTTGGTTAATATTATGTTATATATACTAAAACTAATACATAACATCTTATAATGTATCACACATAAATTCCATGGTATTAAAAAAATGATTCTATAAGAAATGTTTAACATAATAGTTTTACAAAAATAAAATAAAGTATATTTAAAAAAATAAATGGTAAAAGATACGATAACCATTTGCAATCAATAATTATATAATAAAGATATACTAAAATAATATGGTAAAAAATAATAATTTTACCATATTATTTTTAATATATCTTTATCATGTAACTATTTATATATTACAAACGGTTATCATATCTCATAGCATTTATTTATTAAAATCTACATTATTTTATTTTTGTAAAAGTATTATGTTTAAGATAAATAATTAATTATTTTGAGTAAATATATTAAAATATTAAATGAGTAAATGCTAAAATAATTATATTATATTTTTAAAGGAGTAAATTTTATATACTTGCTATAATTATTTTTGAATGGTGGGTTGGGTGTGCTTAAATTGTAAGAGATTTTTTTAATTTCAAAATTTAAAATTTATTAGGAGTTTATTGAAAACATTTTATGAATATGGGTGATTTTTGTAATTTTTGTATGATGTGGGTAATTTTTTAAATTTAAGAATCTCATATAGGGTGTTAAGTGCAACTAATAGTATAGGTTAGGATATTTTGTGAAATTTTATAAGGTTAGGGTATTGAAAGCAACTATCCCTAAAGGTTGGGATATTAGTTGCAATTTACCCATGATTTAGATATAGATATAGATATTCTATCCTTGAGTAACAAGGATGAGAAGCCTATAAATAAAGCCCATGGGGATGATTTTAGATTCATTCGATTTCAGAGAGAAGTAAGTAGGAGAAGTAGAGAGAGAAAGTGAGCGGCCGATTGGAGTTGTGAAGCGAGAGCGGAATTGGCTTCAAGCGGTTGTAAACTTTGGTTTATTTTAATGCAATTAGTTTTCTTTCAATTGATGATGTCTGAGTTTGCGATGAAGCGCGAGTAGTCCAGCCACTTCTAGGGTTGGGGCGAGCCCGACGATAGCCATGCACGCTTGAGGTAAAGATCTGACTTTTATCATGTTTTGAGCATCTACTACTTGTTTATGTGTTTATTACCCATCTAATGGAGATCCATGCTAACAACTTGGATTGTAAACATAAAATCGGTAGAGACAATTAGGGTTTCTTGAAAGAGTTGTCTAATTGTTGGAAAAGGCGAAAGCTTAGTCCTTTGATGCAATTCACATGATTATCTGTTTATCTCTGCCTTATGCATGCTTGGTTATCGTTGTTGCAAACCCCAATCTTGGAAGCCTTTTACATTAAGTTTATTTCGAAGTCCCAAAGCATTTGCCTTTACTTTATTTCTTTGTTTCGTTTTATTATCTGTCTACTCGATCTCGACCAAGCCTGGTCGATCTCGAGTTACTGATTCTCGATCTAGCATCGCTGTAGCTTATGTGTGCAGGTACTCGACAAGACAAGCCGAAGTCGACAAGAACCTACTCGATATCGAGTAGCCCTGGTCGATATCGACGAGACCCAGTGCTTGCTGCTGCGCTGTGTTCGACTGTCCGATCTTCTATCGACTACCCTAGTCGAGATCGAGGACCCTGTTGTCGACTTCTGACCGTGAGATTTCTCCGCTGCATAGGATCCGCTGACACGCTTCCTCGTGGATCGATCCTGACTTCCCGTTGCTGCATCAGGAGGAGGTCTTGTGATTATTTGAAAGGGACGGAATCTGGTTTGCTGTGATTTATTTATATTTTATTTGCATACTCGATTTTCCTCCTACAACAAAATTGGCGCCGTTGCCGGGGAAGCTATCATTCGTGCCTTAGGTAGTTAAAATCTCACGTTTTCTTCAAGTTACTTTACAGGTGTATGCGTCGTTCTGGTCAACCACCTGAGTTTGACGGCTTAGACGAACCAGAACTCCTTCTACACATCAGAGCTAAACTACAAAGAGCCATGGCGGCCGCAGAAACACAAGGGCAGCTGATTGAGAGGCTGACAAGGGAGCTAGCCACAAAGGATACCACTATCGCCAATGAGAGGACATCGAGGGAACAAGCAGCTGAGCGCGCAAGGCAAGCAGAAGCTGAGCTTGCCCAATATCCAACCACTGCTGAGGATTATATGCATCCAACTCTCGTCGTGCCTGAATCGGCGATTCTAATCCCTGATAACTCCTTTGAAATTCGCACTCAATTTCTGATAGAGCTTAAAAATAATGCTTTTTATGGCAAATTTAATGAGTGTCCTCTTGAACATATTACAAATTTTCATGACATGTGCCGTACTCTTGCTGAAGGTACAACTCTGAAATATGTCAAGATGAAAGCTTTTCGCTGGTCTCTCGCTGGACCTGCACTGAAGTGGCTTGAAGGGCTAAAGCCGAGATCTCTCACCACATGGGCCCAAGTAGATCAAGAGTTTCTGAACAAATACTTCCCACCCGCCAAAACAGCACTTCTCCGCCAGAAAATCACCGCCTTAAAACAGAAGCAAGGGGAACCGCTGGCAAAGGCATGGGAACGCTACAAAGAACTGCTGCGATCTTGCCCTACTCATGGACAGGCACCCTATGTCATTCAAGAGATCTTCTTCAACTCTCTTGATCAAGTCACTAAGGACAGAATCAACCATTATACTCGCTATGAGTATCTGACGATGCCACCAAGCGACGCATGGGGTGTGCTAGAAAAGCTCACTAACTACGACAACAAATATGGGGCTCCTACAAACTATGATGAGAACGCCTATGCCAGACCAGCCCCATCTATGCCACTCTATGAGCCAGCAAAGGAGATTGACCCAGATGTCAGGGAGCAGTTCTACAGAGACCAGAATCGCAAGCTCCTCAAGCAAGTCAAATACCTATCTGTCAATTAGCCTTGCATCGAATGCGGATCACAGAGGCACACCACTACTGAGTGCCCACACACAGAGCAGGTCAGAATGGCAGAGACACGTGAGGAGGCAGCTTACGCAGGGGGTCCCAATCGCTACATGGGAGATCAAAGGTTCTATCAACCACAGTGGAACCAAGGTCCTCCTAGGAACCCCCCACCCTACAGAGCTCCAGGACATCCAGAAAGGGATCAAAAGAAGGATGATCTGCAGCTGATCCTTGAGGAGATACGTTGGAATCAGGGCACCATCACTACAAAATTTGGAGAACTGGACATCTGGAAAAGGGGAATAGAAACGCAGATGGGTCAAATCGCTGCACAAATCCCACGACCGTCCGGACAGCTCCATGGGCAAATAGAACCAAATCCTAAAGGGAAGACCGGACACGTCGCTGCTATCAAACTCAGGAGTGGGCATCAATTACACGAGCCAGAGGTCGGGAAACAGCAAGACAAGGCAGAGCAGCAACTCGAGACAGAACAGACCCAACTCGATCTCGAGGAGGCTCTACTCGACCTCGATAAGCCGCTACTCGACACAGACCAGAAGCTGAGCTCGGACTCCGCTGCACAGACCAGCAACTCGAGGCCGACAACCCAAGTCGAGACCGATGAGCCCCTTGTCGAGATCGAGGAGCAACATCTGGCCGACGTCGACGACTCTGCAGCACCTCCGACAGCTGATCTGGCTCCGAAACTGAAAAAGCCACAACCTTTCCCTTCAAAAGCACAGAAAGATCCCACTGCAGGTAGGTTTACCAGATTTGTTAATATGCTGCAATAACTGAATGTTTCTATTCCTTTTTACAGAAGCCTTGCAAGAGATGCCTGGATATGTCAAATTTCTGAATGAAATTCTGAGCAAGAAGCGATCCATCTCAGAGATCGCATGCGAATGCAAAGTACTCCACTTCCCTGAAAAGAGACCTGACCCTGGTAAGTTTTCTGTTACTGTGGGTTTTGGACAATATAAATATGAGTCTCTGTGTGATTTAGGAGAAAGTGTAAGCATCATGCCTCTATCAATCTGGCGGAAGGTAAAGATAGGATGCATAGAACCTGTGGATGCCAAGCTATACATGGCAAACAATACAGTAGTCATCCCTACAGGTATAGTTGAGAACGTCCATGTCCAGGTTGGTAAATTCTTTGTTCCAGCAGATTTCCTTATCATTGACTGTGCTGAAGATCCTACTAGCCCTATTATTCTTGGTAGACCATTCTTAGCTACTGCAGATGCCAGAATTAGTGTTAAGAATAAATCGCTCACCTTCACCATAGGCGATGAGGTTTTGGATTTCTCTTTTGGTCCTGCAAAAGAGGAAATTTCATGGCTGGAGGTGAAAAGCATCAGCAACGACGGGACCAGGCAAACAGCGGAGGAAGTTGCCAACACTGTACTCGAGATCGACAAGACCAACTCGATCTCGACTGAGCTCCTCCTCGATCTCGACAAGACCTTGTCGACCGCGACTACCTCTGCTGAGCCACTGACTTGCCAAGAGCCTATGTATGGGGTCCCTGTGCTCGAGGTCGACCAGCAGTATTCGATCTCGACTAGCCCCGAACCCAAAGATTTCTGTTTTGGGTCCGAAAAGGTGAGTTCAGGTATGAATCCTACTCCCCCTCAGTCCATAAAGAAAATTATCAATGATTTAAGGGGAGATAAGACACCATTGCGAGAGAATCTACGAAAGCTAAGGGCTGAAATGAAGAAAAAGAAAGAGAAGGGAGATGATGCAAGCAACCACCTTTCAGCTGAGCTTGCATACTATCATCAGGACCTAGATGATCCAGGCGAAGGGCCAAGCATGAGCGGGCCCCACACTAATGGTCCTTGAGCGCAAACGGAGAAGTCGGCCTAGCGACTCTAAAATCTAGAGCATGTACATAGAACTTTATGAATTTTTGGGACTTTTTGAACTTTTTGGTTTTTGTTTTTGGTTTTGGTTTTTAGAATATTTCATGTGGATAGTCTTGGCTCTTGTGCAATCTAACACTTTTAGGTCGGCAAGCATATAAGGATCGCGAAAAGTGGGATAAAGAAGTCTCTGAAAACAGTCAGAATCGACGAAGGCCAAGTCGACGACGACAAGGAGAAGCAGCCCAGACCCTTATCGATGTCGAGTAGGCCAACTCAATATCGACAAGCCCAGGCGCTCCTCGACTTCAGAAAACCACTGGACGCAGACGAAGCTCCTCGAGATCGAGTACACTGTACTCAATATCGACTAGGAACTTACTCGACATGCCTGACCCGCCCTCCTCGATTTGTTATCCTGTGAGTTCCTTCCTTTAATCTTGTTTTTATTTGATTTTATACAGTGGGGACACTGTAAATTTTAAGTATGGGGTGGGGGAAGGTCTCATTATCATTATCATATGTGTTAGTCTTGCTTTTGGTTTTACATGGTGAAATTTTAAGTTCTATGTTATGCATTCATGTTTAAATTTTATGCCTTTTAAATTTTTTATCATACTTTAGTCTTGATTTTTGCATAAATAAAAATAAAAAATAAAAAATAAAAAAATGTCGAAAAATGAAAAAATATGCATGTTTAAATTTTTGCATTGTTTTAGTTTTATACCCTAACTTAGATGTCCTATGATGATACATAATGATTGACTTGATCATGTAAATCCTATGGCATGTTTGGAAGGTTTAGCCTAAGTCCTCAAAATGGTTTTTATGTGGATTGTGAACTTGTGATGAAATTGAGCACATATGATCCTAAGCTAAAGGTTAAAATCCAACAAGAATTGTCCCAGTGAGAATTTTAGCCTTATAGGGAGAACATTAAAAATCCCTCTGCTTTCTTGAGCGTATTTACTCTTCCTATGCATGTCTAAATATTGTGATAGTTATTCAAAGCCAATGCATTTATATGTTTATGTTAATGAGAATTAAATGATGGAGGCACCTTTTAAGCCAATTTTATCCTCTCTTTACCTACCCTACATTATCCCTGCTTGAAGCCAGAACATTAGCCTGAGACTTTTATTGTAAACTCCACAAAATTTTCCTTAGCCAAATTGAGCCTGAACCCCATTTGGGAATTAAGACTTAGAGTTGGTTGGAATGATGGTTTGTGGAGAGAATGAGCTTATGTTGCATTTCAAGAAGGAAGGATTGTCCCACTTATTAAGATATGGGATGGTTTTAAATTTTTATCTTGCTACGCATATTATGTAAAAGGATTTTTGGCTCACATTATAAATGCACTATTAGTATTATTTGGTTTTTTCGAAAAAAAAAAAGTACATATGTTTGTGAATAAAGTGCATGAGCCAAATTCACCTTATTTCTTTCATTATTTTGCAAGATACATATTTTTGGAGAGATTTAGAAAGTTTGAAAGGTTATATACTCCATTGAGACAAATTGGAGAGTTTGGTTGATGCATATGATTGGGAAGTTATGGTTTGGTTGTGTTGGAAGATTTAGGAGTCTTGATTCCCGAATTTTATTTTGCACCACATGGCCAAATAATTCCATACCTTATTATTTCTTACCAAGCCCCATTACAACCCCGCCGAATGGAATCTTCTTTGAAGACTTCTATTGAGCGAAGTCCTCCTGATAATTTTTGTTGCATTTTCATAATTGGTTGCGAAGTGGATTCATGTTTAAATTGCAATGTTTATGAGATTGTGTATGGAATTGAGTTGAGAGTTGATCTTCATAGCCTAAACACATTTGAGAGTTGAGTTTAAACACATTATCCCTGTGAGGTTGGATTTATACTACCTATGCCTATGGATCGCTCATATATGTGTGATGACGTTAAATTCACTTGGCTTACATTGCTACTACTTGAGATGTTGCTTTTGACAAAGGCGAAGACTTGAAGGATGTGTTGTAGGTCTTGGTTATTGTTTGGTTATTGCTTGAGGACAAGCAAGTCTAAGTATGGGATGATTTGATGTCTCCAAAGTAGCCATGTCTTTATGCATATTTTAGTTCCATATTCTTTACATTTTGCATATTTCGGGTTGGGAATATGTCGGATTTATGTAGTATATGCTTATTGGTCAAAAATAGAGATCTACATAAGTTTCTGTTTAATATCGCAGAATATGGAACCATTTCGGGAGAAAACCAAGAGGCAAGAACCGGAGCACGAAGCTACTCGACATCGACTACCCTTAGTCGATCTCGACAAGCCGTGTCTATACACTTGCCAGAATCGAGGAGGATCACGTCGAGAAGCCGAAGACGAAGAATCCGATTCCACACCGTCCTCGAGATCGAGTAGGATCTACTCGATGTCGACAAGACTCTGAACACCCACCCAGAGTCGAGAAGAAGTTACCCGACCTGAGCAGGAAGCCGAACACCCTACTCAACCTCGACGAGAGTTAGTCGAGATCGACGAGCCCGGAGCCCAGACCCCAACCTATCGAGCAGAGCCACCCGAGAAGACCCAGTCGACAAGGCCACCCAACTCGACATCGACAAGGGGTACTCGAGATCGAGTACACTTGTGAGCCATGTCCGAGCTTGTCGAGCACCAGCTAGCCGAAACGACGAAGCCGAGCCAGTCGACCAACAATCCTACCCGAGATCGACAAGACCCTTGTCGAGATCGACGATGATTCCAGAAGCCGTGTGACGCGTCGACGCAATTCTACTCGGTTTGGGATTGCTTGGGCTCGAAGATTGCCGAGTTCTATCCGATCTATCAAGTTCTATCATGATGAAGAGAGTTCTATCCACTTGAGACATTTTAGATATATTTTCCTTTTTTAGATTTAATTTCATTATAGCTTTTATTTATCTTTAAGTCTTAGATATAGTTTTAGATATAGATATAGATATTCTATCCTTGAGTAACAAGGATGAGAAGCCTATAAATAAAGCCTATGGGGCTGATTTTAGATTCATTCGATTTCAGAGAGAAGTAAGTAGAAGAAGTAGAGAGAGAAAGTGAGCGGCCGATTGGAGTTGTGAAGCGAGAGCGGAATTGGCTTCAAGCGGTTGTAAACTTTGGTTTATTTTAATGCAATTAGTTTTCTTTCAATTGATGATGTCTGAGTTTGCGATGAAGCGCGAGTAGTCCACCCACTTCTAGGGTTGGGGCGAGCCCAACGATAGCCATGCACGCTTGAGGTAAAGATCTGACTTTTATCATGTTTTGAGCATCTACTACTTGTTTATGTGTTTATTACCCATCTAATGGAGATCCATGCTAACAACTTGGATTGTAAACATAAAGAGACAATTAGGGTTTCTTGAAAGAGTTGTCTAATTGTTGGAAAAGGCGAAAGCTTAGTCCTTTGATGCAATTCACATGATTATCTGTTTATCTCTGCCTTATGCATGCTTGGTTATCGTTGTTGCAAACCCCAATCTTGGAAGCCTTTTACATTAAGTTTATTTCGAAGTCCCAAAGCATTTGCCTTTACTTTATTTCTTTGTTTCGTTTTATTATCTATCTACTCGATCTCGACCAAGCCTGGTCGATCTCGAGTTACTGATTCTCGATCTAGCATCGCTGTAGCTTATGTGTGCAGGTACTCGACAAGACAAGCCGAAGTCGACAAGACCCTACTCGATATCGAGTAGCCCTGGTCGATATCGACGAGACCCTGTGCTTGCTGCTGCGCTGTGTTCGACTATCCGATCTTCTGTCGACTACCCTAGTCGAGATCCAGGACCCTGTTGTCGACTTCTGACCGTGAGATTTCTCCGCTGCCTAGGATCCGCTGACACGCTTCCTCGTGGATCGATCCTGACTTCCCGTTGCTGCATCAGGAGGAGGTCTTGTGATTATTTGAAAGGGACGGAATCTGGTTTGCTGTGATTTATTTATATTTTATTTGCATACTCGATTTTCCTCCTACAACAGTGACGGCGGGATGATGTTTCAAGTAAATGAAACTGAAATTTCACGAACTGGAGATTTCCAATTGATTTTTCTAGTAAATGAAACCCTAAATAGATTTCCAATTTCAAGAACCCTAATTTGAAAAAATTGAAGAGTCGTCAATTGACGGTTATAAACATCAAATTCCATCATTTCAAGGTTATAACTAGCAAACAAAAGATTGAGATATACCTTAGACCTTGCCAAACTTAAGGATTGCAATCGAACATCCCGCTTCACTGGATCTGGGAAAGGTGGTACGAGAGAAAGAGAGAAAACGAGAGTGATTTCCAGGGAGGGTATAGGAGGAGGCGACACGAGGTTGGGGTGGTGCCGGCGAGATCGACAACGACGTGCTAGTTCGCAGTGGCAACAATGCTGAACTTCTCTGGTTCAATCGCAAGTTTGGGAAAGGATTTGGAAGAGAGAGATGATGAAAGGAGCGAGCGGCACTGCGATAGTAGAGAAAATGAATTAGGTCGCCGAGTAGCTAATTCTCTTTATTTTGCCGCTCTATCATTTGGCCCAAATTTTGTACTGAAAAAAATGTCATAAAATTTAGTTCACAAATTTTAGAATTTGATGACGTTTGAAAAACGTCATAAATAAATGGTGTGTTACAAATTTATGACATTTTTTTTATTTAAACGCCATAAAAGACATTTTTAATGACATTTTATGAAAAACGTCATCTTTTAAATGTCATAGATAACCTCATATGTAGTGGTATTGATTGGACTTGTGTTTTTGGTTCAAAACTAATATAGGCGTTTACTTGTGAAAATATATACTGTGTGATTTAATTATCTTAATGTCAATACAAGTGCTGGAAATTGTCAAAAATAAAATAGAACAGAAATTAAAACACGGTAAAACTTGACATTTATTAACGATACACAAGACAGAAAAAACAAATTGATACGAATTAGTAATATTGTGCGAGTAATAAGCAATAAGGCGGAGCTGATAGGTCAATAGAGAAAATAGGACGATTCGACCGCGAATCACCTAATGAAAATAGAACGCGCTACACGCGCCAACCCAAACCCTCGGATTCGCCGAGCCCCAGCCCTCTCTTCCGTTTACGACCCATGGGTTTCTAGTCGGATCTGCTCCTCTTTCCTCGAGTGCTAATCCCTGACCGACCCTCCTTGCTGGTGGCTTCTGTCAAGAGCCTCCCCCCTTTCGGTTCCTTTGAGCACCACAACCGTCTTTGTCTCCGGCGCTGCTCTTGCGTTGTCGGTGTCTTCGGTTGCCTCTGCAAAGCTCCGATCTTGGATCAGCCCCAATCTATACTCCACCGTTGTGGCCGGTTCGATTTTCAGAGGATCATCTCAAATCCTCTCTCTCGAGGACCTCTATTCACGCCGATTGCTAGTGTATCGGTTGAACTTGGTGGTTGATGTTGCTAAACCACCTCCCTGGCCGGATCCCTTTCTAATCGGGGCTATGAAGGTGGTTTTTGCTAATTGGAGGGCTCGAAATTGCTTTGGCTGTTGGTTAGTCTCTATTTCCATCGCTTGCTATTTCTTTCTCTATAAATTTGGGGCTTGGGTTGATTGGGTTCGTTTCTCTCTCTTCCTCGTCCTTCTCTCTCTTCTCTTCATTCTTCTGAGATTGCTCTCCCTGGTGGTATGGTTGTTGATGGTCGGTTCTGGTGGCATGGTGTCATATAGAAACAACTTGGGGTCGACTTCTGCTCCTTCCTCATCCTAATCCCGAAAGGGCACAAATCCTCCTAGCGAGGCAAAACAACCTAATCAGGGCTCCGTCCCTGTTGATGGTTCCAGCCATCTCAGGCCTGGGAAAAAATCAAAACCCCACGAAAATCATGCTCTGGGTTTGGACTGCCTGTTAAGCACCCTTGACAGGGTCCTGCAGAACATCTCAATTCCGGGACTCACGTCCTTAGTTACATTAATCATGGGTGTTCCGGTTTGTAGTATGTCCATTCGGAAGATTCTCTCTTTTGATTGGATGCTCTTGGTGGACTCATATCAGCTTATCTGGATGAAGAAAAATTCGTTTTATTTGAGTTTCTGTCCTCCCGAGGATCATGGCAAAGTGTGGAATGCGAGGCCTTTCCATGTTGCAACGCCTGTCTTAAATATGTTTAGATGCAACTCCTTCTGGATTGTGTTGGTAGGGGAGAAATCTATGAAGATAATGGATGTGTTGGTGATTATCTGGTGTTTCTGGAATACTTTCGCAGATGATTTCCACACTTTGTTTGTGAATAATCACCCCTCTTTTTGTTTTTATGTATATAATCTCAATAGAAAAGGTTTGAATGAAAATTTGTTTATTACTGATCATCTATTGGTGATAATCCATAGGGCTATTGGTACCCCCCGATTTTCGGGCCTGTAGATCCGAATAGAAAAGAGATGTTCTGAAGGGGTCTCTTCCCCTAAGGATGGACAAGGCGGATTGATTCCACCCTGGCTGATTTGGCGTGTCCGTTCTCGTAAGGGGAGAACGCTGGGCTGGCTGTTCCCCTGGCTCTTATACTGGTGGGTGTCGTTGGTACTCATCCTTCTAAGGTATCTTGAGATACTTCTCTTTGAATCAATCTCCAATCAAAAAATCAGTGCTCTTATTTTATGCCTGACAACTTACCTGAAATCCATTGAGATGATGTTTGTTTGTTTTGGCTTACTGATTGCTTATTGCTCTCATCTTCACCATTTATTGGTGCCTAAAAACCCGGTGCTAGAGGTCTCCTCTTCACCATGTACCCCACGATTTTCGGGCCTTGAACAATCTGTGGATATTGGGGCTATCTTTGCTTCTATCTCCAGGTTTGATGAAGTACTGCCTGTGCTAAGTTATGTCACTATGTACATGAGTCTTGCCTTGGCTGTCTTAATGCTTTATTCTAATTGCCATTGTATCTTAACTAGAACACGTCCCCATCAGGAAATCCCTTATGATGTTTATCAGAGGTCTTTAACATTTAGATTCTTGCTTATCATCTTCTGTAATTCCTGGGAGGTTGGATTCAGGTCTGATTATGATGCTGGACTGGTGTTCAGTAGCTCTGCTAAGCTATTTGATAAAATCCTCTATGGAGTAGTAAATAATCTTGCTCAAATCAATCCTGCTGAGTCGCCCATAGCAGCTACTGTTGCTCCTCGTGTCTCTTTTGCTAAGATTCACGAGTCGGAGCAGTTAGGGGTTTATGATTTTTCTACTTCCGCCCCCGGGTTTTGCAATCTTGATTTTAAGCAATGGTTCACATTGTCTCTGACGAAGGGAATGGGAAAAAATTTCAAATCAACTGAACTCACTTATATCTTTATCAACTTGATCTGGTTTTCTTTGTTTGCCAAATTATACAAATGCATTCATACTCAGCTAACGTGTTTCTTTTAGAAAATTGTGTGGTGGAAACTCCGCCGGAAGGGTGGCATGTTCAATTTGAAGGTAACTGGAGGTTTTTTGTCTTCATCATTTGAGTATACATTATGGAGCAGCTGGTGTGGCTGTGTGTGCTTCATCCTTGTATATCTCAGATCGGATTACGAGTTCCCGTTTGTATCAATGATCATTTATGGTTATGTTTGTTGCCTTTGTAAGCAATGTACCCATGAGCTCAGATTGCTTTTCTTGAGCTCCCATTACATTGTGGATACCCATTTAATCTGTTTGTGTTACACTGTCAAATCCCCATTGAATTCTCAATTTCTTATAAACAAATCATTATCTAAATCTGTTTTAGACTCAACTAAGTATAAAATGTTGGTGTTATGGTTTTCTGTCCCTCCTTTGATTAAAATAGAATGGAAACTTCAATTCCATGATATCATATTCAATGTTCTTGAATTTGGGTTGTATGCATGGTTAAAGCGCGCTAGATATCAACATGCCGTTTTGCTAGTCTTGCACACAATCTGTTTTCGTGAAATATTAAGTAAAACAATTGGGTTGATTGTTATTGAAAATGCTCTTTCAAAAAGTGGTCTCCATACGTTTTTGGTAAAACCTTTCAATAATGAATTATTAGTAAAAATGCTTTTCGATATGAGGATCCTTAAATCTTGTCCTCATATCTCTGATTGGTTTAAATGAAGATCGGCTATTGGAACTGTAGAGGCATAAGGAAAACAACTTTTTGGACGAAAATTAACTCTTTGTGCAAAAATGAGCATATCCAAATGATGGCTTTAGCGGAAACTAAATCTGAACTCATTCCCGAACACAAATTATGGAAATACGCTGGTTTTGATGAGGCTATCTGGTCGCCTGCTACTGGGCGCTCAGGTGGACTTGGTATCTTATGGAAAACCCACCAATTGTCGAATGAAATTATTTATGTAGAAATTCACCTTCCTCGTATCATAGGTTTACGTTATGAAAATATAAATGATGATTTTAAGATTCTCCTTCTATTTGTGTATGCCCCTCCTGTCCCTAATGAGAAGGACATGTTCCGGGAAACACTAACTTCAATTGTGAATGTCTCGTCTCTCCCATGTATTGTTTTAGGAGATCTAAATGAAATCTTATGCAGTGCGGACAAACTAGGAGGAGCTGACGACCGCTCCTCCCGGTTTACTAGACTCCTAAATTTCAAAAATGATTGTTCGCTCTCGGATCTTCCTACTTACGGGAACCCTTTCACGTGGAGAAAGAATCAAGAGGAGGAGAACAACATTCATGAAAAGTTGGATCGGGTTCTTGTCCATCCCCAAATCCTTCATAAATTCCCCAATCTAATTACCAATAATGGGGCTTTTTCAACATCAGATCACTGTCCCATATCAATAACACTTGAGAATAATACTACTTTCAAAGCTCCTCCTTTCAAGTTTGAAAACACTTGGCTTCATCGGAAGGATTTTCGCAACATCGTCAAACAATCCTGGCGAGCTTCTTGCCCAGGTTCTGCTATGTTCCAACTTATCTTTAAACAGAAAATTCTAAAGAAAAAAGCTAAGGAATGGAATAAGTTCACCTTTGGAAACATTTTTCGTCAATTGATAGAGGGGGAGAACGAATTGCTTAAAATACAATCAACAAGATTAGTAAATAACTTACAGAGAACCAACAGTAAGGAGAAGTGTCTCATTAGAAAAAAGGAAAAACTACTCCTATTTCAGAAAACTTTTTGGAATCAAAGAGCTAAAATGAAGCATCTGAAGCTATCAGACTCTAACACTTCGTATTTTCATCGTGTTGCCTCTGGTAGTAGACACGGGAAACAGATTCGCAACATAACTACTGCAGAAGGCACATTAATAGTAGGAGAGGAAAATGTTAGAAATGAAATTAAAAATGATTTCGAAAAAAGATTTAAGAAGGAATCAATCGATGATAGGCTTCTAAATGAAATGCTTAACCTAATCCATCCTTCTATCACCACTGCGGAAAATGAGTTCCTCATTCAATATCCGTCGAACAATGAAATCAAATCTGCAGTGTTTAGTTTGGGTAAAAATAAATCTCCAGGTCCGGATGGAATAACAACCGAATTCTACAAGAAGTATTGGGATATTGTTGGTGTATCGATTATCAGAGTTGTTAAAGGTTTTTTTCACTCCGGAAAAATTTCTAAACAAATAAACCACACGTTTATTTCACTATTACCAAAGCGAGACAACCCTTCTACCACAAGCCACTACCGCCCAATCAGCTTATGCTCAACACTATATAAAATCATATCAAAAATGTTGACAGAAAGAACCAAGACAATCATCGGTAAACTAATCCACCCTTTACAGGGTGCGTTTGTTTCTGACAGGGCCATTCAAGATAATGTTCTGATAGCTCACGAAATCTTCCACTCATTTAGGTCACGTTCGGGTCGTGAGGGTTGGTTGGCGATAAAACTAGATATGGCGAAAGCATACGATAGAGTTGACTGGAATTTTACAAAAAAGATCTTAGAAAAAATTGGTTTTCATCATACTTTCATCGCTTGGGTGATGGAATGCGTAACGACTGTTTCCTTCTCAGTTCTAGTAAACAATGGTCCTACCGATATGTTTCTCCCCTCTCGTGGTCTCCGCCAAGGAGACCCTTTATCGCCTTTCTTGTTTATCCTGGGTGCAGAAATCCTAGCACGGAAACTCTCGGTGGAAACCAATTTGGATAACAGTCCTATTGTTTTTTCCTTTGGCAGGAATGGCCCTCGGGTTCCTTTACTATCTTTTGCTGATGACATCATAATTTTCACCTGTAGTGTTGATGCTGGGCAAAGGATTAAGACAATAATTGATTCTTACTGTAGAGTCTCGGGACAAAAAGTCAATTATCATAAATCAAGTTTCCAAGCTACAAAAGGTATTTCGAACTCTAGGATTTCAGAGCTTAGTAGTTGTTTGATAATTACTAACGAGAACTCATTGGAAAAATATCTCGGCTGCCCGATTATTAATGGCAGAGTGAACAAACATACCTTTGAAGACATCATCTGTAAATCTAAAGAACAACTAAGCAAATGGCGCGCCGAGGCCTTATCTCAACAAGGACGCGTAATTCTAATCGATACAAATTTATCTGCCAAACCACTGTATATAATGCAAAACTTTCTTTTACCCTCTTCAATACATAAAGAGCTGGACCAGATTAATAGGACGTTCTTCTGGAATAAAGATCTTCAACATCGTCCACTTATTAGCTGGGATAGGATTTGCAGACCAAAGAAGTGTGGGGGATTAGGGCTTAGGAAGTCCAAAGAGATGAATGAAGCCCTTCAAATGAAATTACTATGGAAAATTCTGGTTGAACCAGACAATGTTTGGGTTAAACTAATTCAACACAAGTATTTACGCTCTGCTAACATTCTTGAATACAAGAAACAAGGTGCCTCCTCCTGGCAATGGGCTAAGCTGACAACGCTCATCGATAAATTCAAATTGGGGCTTATCTGGTCAGTTGGAAATGGGAAATCTATCAAATTCTGGACGGATAATTGGATCACAACCTCATCTCTGCAGTCTAGGGAAGGTTGCCCCCAAATCGGGAACATGGAGGAAACCGTTAGTGAATACATTATGGGAGGTAGATGGTGGATGGAAAAACTTAATTGTAGGCTACCTGCTGACATAGTCAAAGATATCTTGGACATTCCTCTTCCTGTATCTTCCTTTGAGGACAGGCTATATTGGTGGCCGGATAGAGAGGGCTGGTTCACCACTTCGAGTGCATACAAACTCATCACATCTCAATCCGCTCTCAACTTAGACGATAACGCATGGATATGGAATTTGGATATTCCACCTAAGATCAAAAATTTCCTATGGAAGGTTTGTCAGGGAGGTCTTCCAACTGCCTCTAGGCTGGCCTGTCGTGGGACCTCTGTTCTTACTACTTGTAGCCTGTGCAATTGTGCGACCGAAGATGATGTTCACCTCTTATTAGAATGTCATTATGTGCGTTCTTTATTTAGTCTCCCTTCTCACATAAACTCAACACTATCAAGTTTGATAACTCATTCTCGAGATATTAGACCTATCATGTCGTTTATTGGGAACAATCTTGCTTCTGCGGTGAAAGTGGGACTCGCCTTTACTTGGTGGTCTGCTTGGTACAATCGAAACCAACTTGTGTTCAAGCAGGTTCCTATCCCGCTTAGAGATACTCTATTACATATTATTAAAACTCACAAAGAGAATTGGAGTAAAACATCTCAAATGGAGTGTATTCTAGATGAGGATTTCCTTTTACACACACAACGTCTCAACCACCCAAAAAAGAGAAAAAAGCATGATAGAGTTACATGGCGGAAACCCCCGTGGGGAACTTTCAAGCTCAACTTTGATGGATCCACAATCACAAACAATGATAGCTCAGCTGGAGTCATAATTAGGGACTGGAAAGGATACCCCATACAAATATGCTATCAAAAACTTGGTAAACAAAGTCCCTTAAAAGCGGAAGCTCTTGCTCTAAAACTAGGAATCCAACACGTTACTCGACTCCATATCGACAAAATCCACATTGAAGGTGACTCTAGTATAATTATAAACCACCTCAAACAAAACTCTAAATGCCCTTGGGAAATTGAGCTGATCATGTCAGATATTAAACTTCTTCTATCGACTTTGAAAGAAGTTTCCTTCTTTCATGTTCCCCGTTTAGGCAATAGAGTGGCTGATAAGGTTGCACACCTTTGCCACTCTGCCTGGGGTGTCGATATTCACAACGATTTAGGTCTTTTAGACCTCATCCGAAAGGATGCTGCCGGGTAGAGCTCGCTCGCCCGAATTCTTTCCTAATAAAAAAAAAAAGGCGGAGCTGATTATACCTAATTAATCCAACACGGATCAACTGTTAGTCTGTTACACATTTTGTGTTACACTCCTTATTACACTTCTTAAAATTGATATAAATCATGAATCAAATTATAATATGACATCTTAGATTTAAACATATATATACATTTTAAGTGGTTAAAGCATAAAAAATATATTTTGCATGTAGATTTTAATGTTTTAGCTTATTAGGGTTTATGCACCCAATCATAGGGTATCTTTTTATAAGAGACTAAAAAATTATAAAATACATATTTAACATCGATTTTTTTTAATGTTTTAGCTTCTAGGGTTTATAGATTTAAACTAAAGTACATTTTTCTCAATATTATTTATAATTCATATCAATTTAAGAGATGTAACACGGAGGGTAACATGAAAAGTGTAACAGGGGATCCAAACCGTAATCCAACACGGATTTAAGAGATGTAACACGGAGAGTAACATGAAGGGGATCCAAACCGTAATTAATCTTATAATTCATCAGATCTCCATGTGCCAAAGCTCATCCAGTTAGCTAGACGGCGTTAGCAACTGCAGACAAGACAATGGGCAGCGCGCTGTTGGAGATCGAGTTAGCTAGACGGCTGTTGCGGAGGGAGACTTTTGTGCATATAGGGCGGAACGGGCGGTTTATAAATGTAATTGGGCGGCTTAGTATGCAAGGGGGTGGGCGGTGGAGGAACCCTCCGCCGTTGATAACCCGTGTTCTTTCTTTTACCCATCGTCGCTTCGGCTTCGGATTGGTACTCTGTAAATCTGGAAGCCTCAGCACCGGCCTTACCAGTGGGTTGGGAAACCTGTAAATCTGTGCCCATTGATCGATATGGATCAACGTACAGATCCAACTCAAAAAGAGGATTGATTAAAGATGATTCAACTGTGATCAGCTACTTTTTTAGTGTGATGGAGCTAGCTATAGCCGCTCGTTATTTTATTTATTTGTGGAGGCTTTGATTAATAGCGAGCTTAGGTGTTCTTTGTTGACTCTTTCAATGGGAATATTGATGATCGAATTATAGCCATACAAGTTGATTAAGAGTAGTAGATCTTAGTAAAAATTTGAGAGAATGTACCATTTTCAAGATTGTTTTTAGTAATTATATCCCTTAGTTTTTCTTTTTTTAGTAATTATACCTTTTTAGGGTGGATTTTACCTAAATACCTTTAAGGTATAATTTTTAAAAAAAAAATTAAAATAAAAGTAAATAGATAGAGATAAGATTTTATCTTTTTAAAATTAAAATAAAAGTAAATAGCTTATGGTTTAGATTATAGATAAGATTGTTTTAACTTTTTGAAATTGAAAAGGAAAATTATTCGGATTATTGATTTTTACGTACAGACGCTACTTCTTCCATGGGTTACAGGTAATTCAATTTTGATTGTAACATATTGTAACCAATTGTAACCGTAGAGTGCTATAAGAAATTTAATCATTGTAACCATTATTCTTGAAACCTTATTATTCTTGTAACCATTATTCTTGAAACTTAATTATTGTAACCATTATTCTTGAAACATTATTATTCTTGTAACCTTAATTATTGTAACAATTATTCATCGAACTTTATTATTCTTGTAACCAGGTAATTGTACATGTAATTGTAACCTAAATACACACGATAGATTGTAACCAAGTAATTGTACATGTAATTGTAGCATATCAATATTGTTCCATTATTGTATATCAATATTGTTCCATTATTGTAACTAATTTGTTGTAGCTTGTAGGCAATTCGTTTCTTGTAATTAATTAATTGTATCTAGTTTGTATCGTAACCACCCTTATTGTAATTAGGATTTTTATAGGTTACAATAAATACATACCATAGATTTCACAAAATAAGAGTGGAGAGGAGGATTGTAATCAACAACGGCCTTCAAGATTTATATCTACTTGTAACTTGTAATCAGTTGAGAGGAGGATTGTTATCAACTGGAGTTGGAGAAGACTACGTAAGTACGTATATAGCCGTAATCGATAGAAATCATGATACGTATATAGTCATTGATTACGGGTATTTTGTATCGATTACGGGTATTGCTTCTATCGATTACGTATATAGTGGTGAGGAGACTACGTATATAGTGGAGAGGAGGATTGCTTCTATCGATTACGGGTATTTTGTAATCAATGGGTATATTGTAATTAATGGCGTCGAGTTTTTTTGGGTAAATTTCACCCGATATAATATTACAGATATCATTCTAGTAATAATCTCAAATGCATATGACTTATATGACAAGAATTATAGCATATAACTACATACCTTCAATCTTGAAGTATCAAAATAAATCGATTGTTTAGAAGAACGTATTGAGCAATTAGCCCTACTTGTAATCAATTTGGGAAGAAGGAGCGAGTTAAACGTGATTTAAGGAAGTTATCTCTAGGGGCAAATCAGTCATCAATAACCAAAAAGGTACAATTACAAAAAAAAAACTTTCATTGGTATAATTACCCATAAAAAAATTGAAAAAGGTATATTAACCCAATTATCCCTAGATCTTATCTTGTAGAGGTCCTGAACGGAGAAAATTTTGAAGATTATTTGTATAGAAAATAATTTGTTTAATATTTTATCTACAATTTTTCGTTAAAATATCTTACATTGACTTGTAGTAGATACGACATGACTTATAAAAATCTATTTTGATATCCTAAAAATAATAGAATGAATAATCCAATTGTGTGCGGGCCCACGCACGAGAGAAACGAATAACATACAAATCCAACGGGATTTTATCTCAAAACCAATTGGCAATGAGGAGAGTAAGTTGACAAGCTTATATGATGTTCATGATATCTCAATATTTTCAATGCGGGACAACTCTAACCGTATTCCAACAGAAGAAAACTAGGAAAAAATAAAAATTATAAAAAAAATAAAGCTAATGTGATCGATCTGAACTCATGATCTCAAGCTAAAAAATAACCCTCCTACCCAACTAAACTAATCTTAGTGATTCATAAATCTTTTTACACTCTTTTATCTCAATATTTAGTAAAAGTTACCTAAAAATTTCAAAAAAATAAAATAAATTTCTACATAATTTTTTCATAGAGCTTCAACCACCTCAAGCGCCCCCTTGGAAAAATTGAAATTGGAAGTTGTAGGGGCCAAACCTGTGATTGGAGATCCAAGCACATTCCACCAGCTGGAACAATACCCCATCTTCTCACCTCGCTCACCCCCCTTCATTCCCGGTGAGGATCTTCTGGTCCGCATTTATAGTCCATTCTATAGTCCGCCTTTTTTTATTGGTTGAAATCAATTATAATACTACCATATTTATTAGGAAAAATAATAAAATAGTTCGGCACAACCAATCACCCGATACGGACCATATAATGGACCGTGATTGCGGACTAGATGATCTCAATCCCTTCATTCCCATCTCGTCCACCCTCTCCATCCCCGGTGAGGATCCTCTGGTCCGCATATATGGTCCATTATGTAGTCCACTTCTTTTTATTGGTTGAAAGTAATTATAATACTACCCTATTTATTAAGAAAAATAATAAAATACTTCGGCACAACCAATCACGCGATAGGGACTATATAATGGACCGTGATTGCGGACTAGGTGATCTCCCTCCCTCCATCCCATCCTAAACACACCCTGACCCGGATCCTGAGATATATTTAATTCTCACTCCGCCCATCTCGGGCCAAACACACCAAGCAATTCAAAATTAATTGTAAGGTTCTCATTTTTTCAGCTAGTTATTAATGGATTAATAATATAATAATCTATAACTAACGGCTAAAAGAAAAATATTTTAATGAGGCGTCATTTCCACCATCACTATAGGTTTTTTAACAATCAAATTAAAATATATTTTTAAATATTTTCTTAAACATATTCTACATTTTATAATCAATTGGTTCAATTTAAAACATTGAATGAAGGTATAACATACCTACCTACCTACCTAGTTGTCTTTGTACTATTTATGTACGTTTTTTAATAAGATAAAAACTATATAAAATAACAATTTTTTAATTAATTTTTTAAAATAATTCTATACTTATTAGTAATATGTATGATATTATTTAAAAATATTTAATAAAATGTTGATATTTTATATAGTTTTTGGCTTCTTAAGAAAGCGTGCATGAATAGTAAAAGTCATCTATTGTGGAACGGAGAGAGTAATAAGAGGCATTTTATTTTATGATAATTTGTTATATTATTATGATTTTATTTTAAAAAAAACCACACCGTGATGCAAGATTTTTACTAGTAGTTATTCAATTGCATAAAATTATTCGATCATATACTTTTATATTAATTTATTTGATTATATATTGTTGATATTTTGTCAAAAAGACCAATTTCTACCTTAAAAAATATTACTAAGAAATACCCCGGAGTATGCTTTTTCCTAACTAAGTGTTATAAATTTATTTGCATTCAGATAGTTATTCAATTACATTAATTTAATTTGTTTGTTTAATTAATCATATTGTGCAAATACAATATACTGACCGATTGAATAATATTGGATGAGCAATACACAAGACAAAAACAAATTAATTCAGCACCAATAATCAATGAGCCGGATTATACATAATTAATCTTAATTAATCAATCTTCATATATCCATGCCACTAGGGCTGGAAATCACCCCTGGGTGATCGACTCACCCGACCCGATTATTAGGGTGAAAACCCGAAAAAATCCGTGTGACGGATGGGTGATGGGTCGGGTGAAATGGGTGATGGGTGATATATTTTCCACCCATTACCCGACCCATCACCCGACCCATTACCCGACCCGTTTAACCACCCGTTAGCCCACCCGATTATTATAAAAAAAAAAAAGAGGCTACTATATAAATAATACTACGTATAATTTAACACGACTAACATATTTCTCCTTTTATATCTCTACTTTCTCCATTTTCCAAGTGTTCTTGTTAAAAATGTCTAAAAAAAATTACATTATTTAACTCCATGTCTTTTTAAAATAATAAAATTTCTTTTATTTGTTTTGCATATACCGATGGAGGGTACACAATTTGGCTTTTTTCAACGACTTTGTTAGCATTTACTGTATTAATACATGATTAACCGAATCATATTTTCCCAATTTGTCATGAGACTCGCAACAATAATCCTCTTAATGCAAATTAAGATATTAAAGAAATTACCAAATCAAGATATTAAAGAAATGACGCATAAATTTGTTTTCTAAAGACATAGTTTTTCTATACCATTTTTTTATATTGAGTCTAGTAACCGAGTTAAATTCATCTCATTCAGTTTGATATCAAACTTCTAATACTAATTTTGTAAGTTAAGGATAGGAATATAATGTATGAATAAGTATTTTATTAATTTAGTAAGATTCATACGTTGACATGGTTTATAAAATTATTGAATATAAATGATTTTTAGGTATGTCTTGTGACTCTTTTTTTTTTAATTCTTTCACCCGATTAACCACCCGACCCACCCGATTCACCCAACGGGTCGGGTGATGGATGAAACATTAAGCGGGTGGGTGATGGGTCGGGTGAAATTTTTTTTTGACGGGTCGGGTAAAAAATGGGTCCACCCATCCATCACCCGACCCATTTCTACCCCTACATGCCACCAGGATCAATTAAGTAAACCCAAATCAATCAAGGGGCAATTTGTAAAATATCCACGAAAGTTGCTTAAATTAAAGGAGTGTCTATAAATTTGAAAAAATTGGCAAAGTGTCTGATAACATATATTTTAGTCATATTTTAGAGTTGCATTTGCATATTATTTTAGGTCATTTTCATGCACATTTTTCATATTTTAAACTTTATTCATTTTATTTTGTATTTTTGGAGTCTACACCTGGTTTTTATCTATTTCAGGCATTTTGAGGTCAATATTAAGAAAAATCAAGCTTTAATACGGAGCGTCGAGCATATTGGATCGGAAGCGAGGAGCTAAAGTGCCAAGTGCGGAAGTTGCAAAATCTTGAGGGTATTTTGGGGAGTTAAATCTATAATTGGGTGCTGGGTCAGTTTTCAATTATTTAATTTTAGGGGTTGAAAATGTAATTTTCTTAAAAGTCAAATATATAATCCCGAGGGGGGGGGGGTTCGAACTTTTGTTCAGCGTAGAAGGCTTCGGCCGATCACTTTTTAGGTTTAGTTTTGTTATTTGTTTACACTTTGGATCGAAGACGAAATTCCGGTTTGCATTCTATTTTATTTCAACGATTTATTTTTGTCTATGATTTATTTCGTTAATTATTATATTATGCTTATTTGAATCTTCGATCTAGGGTTTGGGGAATCCCGATAATGATTTGGTAGCGTTAAGATAGATATTCGTTTGTGTATTAATCTGGGATTTAATCCTATTGCGTCAACCCTAATTGATGAAAATTGGTTAGAACTGATTTAGGGTTTGAAATCGAAAGACTAAAACCCTAAGTTAGAATTTAGATGGTGAATTTAGGCCGAAAAACTATTGGATCCATCGGAACCATAGGATTAAACTTGAAGTTTGATTTATCGAAAGATAATCGAATTTCTCGAGGATTCATAGATCGTCATGGATATTTTGGATGATTGAGATATTGACAGAGACCGAAAGGTTACGTTGATATGATTTTCATTTACAATTCTAAGAACTTAAAGGGTCTAAATTGGTTTCTTGAGTCCAAAAGGAGATTGTTAACCAATTTAGACACATTCGCTTTGATTCCGAAAGGAGATTTGCAATTACCTTAGACAATCTACCGTCAATAAATTCAGACAAGGTGACACGAATATTAATTTTAATTTATTAAATCATCGTTGTGGTGATTCTTTAGCCTAGATTTGTCTCGTATCCATTGTCTTAATACCAATTTTGTATAGTTTTGTCGTATTAGTTGGTTACTTTCTCCACTCCATATAATTATTTCCTCTCTCGTATATTCTTGGCTTAGTTAAATCTGTCTGAATTAGCAATCGATACCACATAGTCCATGTGGATACAACACTCCATATACTACAGCTGAACCCGTACACTTGCGGTGTAGGTTTTAGCCTATCATGTTTTTGGCGCCGTTGCTGGGGACTATTGTTTGTATTGGTTGTTTATTTAGATTGATTTTTGTAAGTCATTCTTTTGCTTTTGATTTTTTTCCTTTTGTTTTTTATTTCAGGTGTGCTCTTTTGAAGATGAGTCATATTCCCTTCTGTGATGTTTGTGCGTCCTTCAGTCATGCCACTCGAGAACATCGGTTCTCTGTTTATGGGACATATGCCTTTTGCGAGTTTTGTGGATGTTTTGGACACACAATTACTGAATGCCCAGTTTTCCTAGCTCCCACCTCTCGTGATGCGGATTTCATGTACGTCATTTGCAATCCCGATGGACATTATGAGTGGGAGTGCACTTATGAAAGGGATTCAGTCAAGCTTCAATTCAGTGCCAACCTTCGCAACCTCCTCTTGATCCAAAGCCATATTCATATATGTCCATTGATGAGCTAGTCGCTAGGATAGTGGAGCTCAAAGCTCAATTAGCGCAATACACATTGAAGGCTCTAGCTCTTCCGGAGAGTCTCCCGGGCCAAATAGATGTCAGTGACAGTGACAATTGCACTGGTGTTTCTTTTGAGATTGAAGAAAGTTTGGAAGACCATGTGCATGAGTTGAAGAAGCCAGGGATTGATTTTGAGGAGTATGAGCCCAAAGAAGAGCCCCGATTGGTTGTTCACCAAGCATACATGATGCCATCCCTGTTTTTTGAAGCGATGGTTCAAGAGAATGTTGATCGACAACTTGGGGCATTTGCTGGAGTGCTTGCAAAATGGCACAAGGAGGAGATATCAATTAAAGTTCATGCTGACATACCGCCTCCCATCAAGTCTCAAGAGGTGATCTTACTATTTGAAGACGGTGGTGACCTTACTATTTGAAGGCACAAAGGGCCGATGGTCTAAGAAGAGGAGGAGCACACGCCTATGGAGCTTGGGCGAAAAGCAATCTAAATCATGTTGCTCCGAAAAAACTCTGCTAGATGGATGGATTGAGCCATGTACCATCCACTCAGGAAGGTTCAAGCGCTTTCGAAAATCCATCCGAGGTAAATTTTCTTTATTATTATTATTATTATACTAGTATATTTATATTTATTTTATAAATAAAGGTAAGGAAATTTGGATCCACTCTGTCGAGTGAAATTTCAACTCGGCCCAAGTGGATTCCAGTAAGTATGGTAGTGCAGTGACTCGGTCGAGTGGTTGTGCCACTCGGCCGAGTGGAAATCCTTTTCAAAAAAAAAATAGAAATGGAGTGACTCGTTTTTCTTTCTCCCATCTCTCTCTCTCTTTGATACCCAATCGCCCTGGAATCAAATCCTCTATCTTAAAAAATGTCCCCTCCTTCTGTCCCTCCATCCCCTCCTCCTCATAATTCGTAATTAAAAAAATCGAAAATAAAATAAATAAATAAAATTAGATTAAAAAGAAAAAAGATTTTTTGTGACGGGGGACAGGGGGAGGGGACATAACCGGGGACAGAGGATTTGGATCCTATCGCCCCGGCCCCTCAGCACCTTTTCGGCGCTCCAATCTCCTCTCCCCGTCGGACCACCAGCCTTCCGCCTCGCTCCAATCCTTGCCATCATCTCCTTGCCATCGATGTTTCACCCCTCGCTGGCGCACTTGCCTATATTTTCCTTCACCGATGCAACACTGCTGCCAGCAACCTCCACCTCCTAGCAACACCCAAGAAGCTACCTTCTCTCGCCGCTGCTGCTTTAGATTCGCTCCGAATTCATCTTCTCTTGGCTTAGCTGCAGGTATGACATGGCTGAACTCTTCTCTTTTGTGTTGATATGATGAATCTGTTCTGTACAACTAGTGAAATCTTTGTTCAATTTGAATTGAGGATGAACTTACTCTGGTGAATTTGAGAGGAGAGTATTGTTGTTTCAGAAATTGCTTACTTTCGATGATAAGTTCATTGGGGTTAAGTTATTGATGATTCTTTATGCGTCCAGTTGAGTAATGGTTCCTATTTGTTGGACTAATTTACCTATCTGCCAAAGTCTTTGTTCTCGATTGCAGCTTGAATTGCAATTCTTACTTGAAACTAAAATTTGTGTGATTATATGTCGAGGTTTGGTGGTCAATTTTATACCTTCCTATTTGACTAGGTGGTTTATATGATATGTTCAGGTGCTTCTATTTCTTCCCAATTTTTCACTTCCTGAACCTTTCACTTTTGATCATTTTGCTGGACTTTTATTTGTTATATGTCATTGTCTCAAAGAGTCTGTTTGATCACAAGTGTTTATCACCTAGTGTTGATATTGTTCCGATGGTTTTGATCTATATATATTATTGATGAGGTGGTATAGTGTTGGTCTTCATTGTTTTTTTGGTTTCAAATGATGTTGTGATATTTTTGTACTTGTTAGGTTGGTGTATGTTGCTGTTTTTTGTTATGCGCATGCACAATTACAAAGGAGCTGCTGCTGGAATTTTGTAAGATATCAGAGAAGGTTCCAAAATAACTCTTTGCACCACTACCTCATATTAGGATGGGCCAAACTACTGAATTGTGCTCATGATCTTGCCTCATTCTTTGGTGAGTCACCTCTACCTCTCATTCTTCATTTCTCTACTTTGGGGACAAAATAGATTTTAAGCATGGGGTAGGGAACTTCTAGTGTAACTCCGTTCTTGCATATAATTTTCTTCATTTTTTTTTCTTTTTCATGTGCATTTCATACATTGCATTTCATTTGCATATAGATATTTTGAGATGAACCCTTGCTGATAAAAATCCCTTGCTCTTCTTGAAGAACATGTCACTTCCTTGATTGAAATTGGTTGATGATATCCTCTAAGGCATATTAAAAATCTTGTGATGATCTGGATTATTGGGTTTATGTTCTAATTCTTTCAAAACTAATCATCTTGAGACTTGGTGAGATTGAGATTCTAAGACAAAACTTTGGTCCTCCTGACATAGAATGACTAATATAAGGTATTTGGTTACTGACTTTTAATGATAAAATACGCTGAGATGTTGTGCTACTAGCTTTTAATGATTATGCACATCCAAACCTTCCTTTCTTGTTTAGAATGAATTGAATTAATATAGCAATCTATTACTCTGCCGACATGTGATTTAAATAAACAGAATTTAACAATTATGCAAAAATTTGGTTCCTACTCTTTCAAATCAATCTAAAAAGAAATCAAAAGTGATCAATGTAAAACAAAAATCATTTGTGCTGCTAAAAATTAAAACTCATGCAAAAATTTGGTCCTGCTGACATCTCTGGTGTTTTTTCAAATTCACCATAAGTAGTGGACAATGGTGCCTAAAAAATAGAGTAAAAAATTTGGTTGAAAACTAAAAAACATAATAAACTTACCAAATCTTGTTAAGGAAAACGTATCATTTTAGGTATTTTGTCATCCAAATGCATGTATTTAAATCTACTTCTGAGATATTTCAATTCCTGGGTTTATTTTAATAAAATCCAAATAATCACTTACTATTACAAAGAAGAAGTTATTTGGCTAAATGTTCAATTTTGTATATTACTTTGGCTAATTGTCCACCTAAACTACCATTTTATTAAATGTCCAATTTTTTTTATGGAAACCCCTCCAAAATAGAGAGTTATAAATTACATATTGTGAACTTTTTTGGGCTGAATTCCAACAGATTCTCCATTATGGAGTTTACCCCAAAATATATAGAGTTTTGTCCAAATTTAGAGAATTAACTCCATTTCTTCTCCCCGTTCTCTATTTTTGAGAATGTAATGGAGAAACTGTTGGACCAAAATCAACCTCAATATTCTCTAAAACCCCAATATGGAGAATCTGTTGGGGTTGCTCTAACAGCTTAATCTGATTTGGGAAAATATGAGACCTCCACTCATCGTGCCTCCTCCATGGATCTGAAGCACTTCAGTCTTCTTTGTCTCCCCGATTGCAGAACAGGAGGTAGTCGACGAAGCGTCTTCCTCTCCTCTCCAATCGGCCTTTTTCACCTACGGCGAGCGTTCGATGTCATCGGCGAGGATCTCCGATCGTTTTTCTCTTCCGCCTACCACGACCACGACGAGGAACAGATCGGCGCGATGATTATGGTGGCCGACTCGGACGGCGCCGGCTTCGTCGATTTCAGGGAGAGCGAGCGAATGATTTCGAGGATGGAAGGCAATAGGAAGAATGGAGGAGACGTTCAGGCCGATGGAGCGGAGAAATCAAGGTGAGGCCAAGATAAATCAAAGATCGATTCGAAGTAATCAACCGAATCCGTTCGCTTTCAGATCTGATTCCTAAAGCTTTTCGGTCAGCAGCAGGGATGGAGAGAGAGAGAGAGAGAGAGAGAGAGAGAGAGGGGGGGGGGGAGGTGCTTTCCAAGTTCCGAGAGTCGGTTTTGATTTCGAATGCGCTAAGAGCATGTGCAACCATGGAGTTACCTCTTCCCCTTTCCAATTTTCATTCCCTTATCATAATTTACCACATAATATATTTTTTCCACTAAATTATTTTATACTTTTTCTACCTCTTCTTTAGAGGTTACCCTTGCAAGTTGCAACCATGGGGTTACCTTGTTCCCCACTTTTTCCACCTCATTTATTTTTATTACAAATAAAATTCATAAGTACTTGATATTAATATTTTTTATTTCATATAGATGAAAAATAACAAAAATAATAACATTACATTTTCTACCTCATTTATTTTTATTATAAATAAAATTCATAAGTACTTGATATTAATATTTTTTATTTCATATAGATGAAAAATAACAAAAAGAATAACATTACATTATAGGTAAATAACAACTTAATTAATAACAACTCAAATCGGATCGAAACCATGGAAATGGTTCCACACGTGTTCAACCAAATGAGCGCTCAACATCTTTTCTAGCATTCTCTTGGCATTCGGTGAAAAATATTTGTTTCGTCTTCGGGTATATTCCATTTCAACTTCCCAGACAACTTCGCATTAGCTTCGGTAGGAAATAGTTCCACCACAACATCTTCAATATCTTCTATTTGATGAGCTCGTCTTGCATCTTCGGTAAGACTTTTATTACCATTCTCTTGAACACCCGGAGAATGTTCCATAGGTTATTGATTTGGGAGAAAAAAAGGATTATACATATTTGTAGTATTTTCCCTAGCAAATTGATGTATAATTGGATAATAGTTTGGATATTCGGGTCTTGGATGATTGTTAAACATTTGTAACATCATTTGAAATTAAGGATTATTGATGACAAGATTTGGATCAAAAGGGATGTTTGGGATGGGTGGAGTATTTGGATGATTGTGATCTATAGTTTATGAAAATAGAAGATGGAAAAAGAAGGGCAAAATACAATAGATCAAGACAGGGTATATATAGAAAAAAAAAATTGTACTCAAATTATAAAGAAAAATAAAATAAAATTAATGGTATAATTTATATATTAAAATAATATATATATATATATATATATTATTAATACATTTGAGTTATTAACATACTAAATAAATAAAAATAACATATAGTTGCCCACTTGTATGTTTAAAAAAAAAAGGAAGAGGTTTCCTTAGTGGGAAGGGGTAACCCCTTTCAACCTCTTCCCTTAAGGTTTGGCTTGCAACAATGAGTTTACCTTTTAAGATCTATAAGGTAAATAAAATCCATAGTTGCACATGGTCTAAGCTTGAAGACTATGGCGAATCAACAGGTACATCTCAGTCAAAAAATTCGTCTGCAATTTTGATATCTGAATCATTACAAGCACCACGGTAGGCAGGCCTTCTGCAAATTTCCTTTTCCTTTTCATTTTCTCTATGTAAATTTGATTTGAAAAACATGTTAATTCAACTTTCAAAATAAGTTTATTTATTTTTGTTTTATGTTTGTTGGTGCAACTTAGTTTCAGATCACTAGGAAAGTGAGAGCTTCTCTCTCTAAAAACAAAAAACCCAAAATGCATTTCACCTTCCATCACCACCGGACCACCACAATCAACACCCACCACCACCGGTACACCACTACCAACAATAATAACATCCGGGGAACAACCGAGATTTAATCTCAATCCCAAAAACATCCAGGGAACAACCGAGATTTTTCAATCTCAACTCCAAAAACATTTGGAAAACAACCGAGACTTATCAATCTCAACCCCAAAAACATCCAGGGAACAACGGATTTGTCATTCTCAACCCCAATAACTAATATTGGTAAAAATTAATTAATTTTTGGGTAATCCCCATTACCACCATTCCGCTACCAACAATGTGATGGTCTCCTCACCTCAATCACTACCTTCTGCTGCAAATATTTCTTTATAACTGATCTCCCTCGATGGTCCTCGTCAACTCCTCCTTTGGTGCCGGCTATCCTCCGTTTGCCCACATCCCAAATCCACCCTTGTCCTTGTCTTGTGCTTGTCCAGTAGCCGTTCGTTCAACATCTCGGCGGTTAACTGGAAGGTCTCCCTTTCCATTTATCTATGGCTGCAAGCACCAAACGAAATCAAAATCTCCACAGTTAATACAACTTTGCCTATTTCTTAGGATTAACCACACAAAATCATCCATCATCATCGATATGCAGTATACCACTTAACTATTCATACTTTGCTAACAATCTACTTCAAAACCAAATCCTTTCAGACCGGATTCGAAACATTGGAAAATCTGATTTCTAATTCCAAAGTACATATTTCAATGGTTTTGCAAACCTGCTTCACCATCGAGTAACCTACTTCAAAACCACGTCTTTTTGGATATGTGGAGTCACCGCCACCACAAGTCTACCCAACACCTTTACTTTCAGATCCGCCACCACAAGTCTACCCACCACCTTGTGCCGCCTTCTAGTCTAGACCTCCCATCGGCTCAACCTCCTCGGGTCTTGGTCTGGTCCCTCCCGCCGGTGTTGCTTTATGCCCCGACTCAATCTCCCTAACCCACTTCCGATCGTCCTTCAATCTCACCCTCTGCTGACTGGCCGGATTTGACCTGGTTTTGCCTTCCGAGTCCACCTTAAAACCTCAATCTTCGGTCCCTTCTATGGCCTACCTTCCGTTCGGTGGTCGTCGGCTCTCCGTTCCACCGTCGGTCTCCTTCTCCCACTCCTCAGTCGCCTGGCCTCCGGCTGGTCTTAGTCGGCTTGGTCGTCAGTGTGTTGCAACCCTACTTTCAACCCTCCGTCTCATCGCTTGCTCCTTGGTCCAATTTTTTTTATCCCTGGGCCCAAGTTAGGGCTCTTTTGGCCAAGGAGTGTTTAATCAATTGCGAATTAAAATCTTTATTCCTACAATTTTCCTACTATTTAACTCTCTTCTACCAAAATAAAACCAAGATCCTCGTTTGGACCCCTTTAACCAAATTTGTTCAAAGCTTTTAAGCCCATTTCGGCTCTCTTGGGACCATGTCCTTGGTCTTTGGATCCCTATAAAGTATAACCCATTTAAAATTTTTATATTTATATATATTCATATAAATATAAATATATCCATGCTGACTTAAGTTCTTTCGACCGACTTAATTGCTTTTACCCTTTAACTCGTTTCATTTGATCTTGGTTTGTTTTGTCCGTTAGAGTGGAGTCGTTTCTTGGGTGCGGTTTCGTTTAGTTCCGAATGAAGTGCAGTCTCGGGCGCCCTGTTGTTCGATTTGACCGTGGTAGTGTTCGTGATTCTCGAAGATCTCTCATCTAGGTGGGGGGAATGTCGTTGATCCACACTTCCCCCGGTGACGCCTTTTCCGATGGGTTTCTGCATCTGTCTCCCCGGCTTTGAGTCGTCGTGTCAGTCCATCGACTTTCCCATGTTCTTGGCATTCGTAGCTTCCACTCGGAGTCCTTCGACTATGTCTCTTCTGGTCTTCTTGCTGAGATCTCGTATTTTTGGGTTTCCCTTTGTATTTTGCTTTTTTAGTTGTATCATGACGGTTTGTTTGTCTGCCGTTTTCTTTCGGCCTCTCGTTGTCCCAGACTTCAGTTGAAGTTTAGGACTTTGAATTATTTCCGGTTAAAAAAAAAGATCACTAGGAAAGCAACCAGTGGAGGTGATGTGGGACCATCTGCTACACCTCCGGACACGCCTAATATACTTAGGAATGAACCTATGACTCGAGCTCGGGCTAAGAAGCTTCAACGAGACTCTTTCATGTTCGTGAGTCATGCTATATTCTCAAGCGCTATTCAACTTCAAGAAGAGCCATTGAAGACTTATTTATGTTCTATTCTTGATGTTGGAGCCGATTTCCCTTAGGCATATGTTGAGCCGATTTTCACTATGTGTGGAACCCCTTTTATTGCGATTTTTAGTAACACTTGTACTTAAGTTATTTTAGGTAACTTTAGGGGTTATTTTTAATTATTATTTCCATCTAAAATCAGCCTTAGGGTTATAAGAAGCGGTTGATCTCCATTGTTGAACTCACATTATTCTTTTGAATGAAATTTCAGTTTGTGTGAAACACAATTGAGAGCAAAGTCAATCGTTTCGTATAAAGGTGGTGACAATAATCTCGTAAAAAAAATTGTCACCAAAAAAATTATTTATCAGCATACATGTGTCGCCAAAGTTGTGTCACCAAAGTCAATAAGTCATTGACTGGTGTCACCACTTATAAAGGTGGTGACACTAATCTCGTAAAAAAATAAAAAAAAATTGTCACCGATTTTTTTTTTATCATCTTACATGTGTCACCAAAGTTGTGTCCTCAAATTTATTGACTTTGACTAGTCAATGGTCAAAATAAAAATAAAAATGTGAAGGAGGGGCAAAAATGTCATATTATGACATTTTGCAAAAGTGAATATAAAAGTGAACATTTTGCAAAATATCTTGTTAAAAATGGACAATTAGCTAAAAAATTCTAAAAAGAATGAATTTTTTTGTGTGTGCGGAGAATAGATTTTTATGAGGTGTCATCACAAATCTATTTTAATATTTTCTTAAACATATTCTATAGTTTGTAATCAATTGGTTCAATTTTAAACTATTGAGTAATCTTCCTCTTATAGATCAATTTGTGAACCACGATCCTTAACCCCCTTCCAAATCAATCCATTTTAGGTCAAATCAACCTCTCAAATCTATTATTTTCGGACCCTTGTTTTGTGAATCGTCTTTCGTCAAATCTATTTTAATATTTTCTTAAACATATTCTATAGTTTGTAATCAATTGGTTCAATTTTAAACTATTGAGTAATCTTCCTCTTATAGATCAATTTGTGAACCACGATCCTTAACCCCCTTCCAAATCAATCCATTTTAGGCCAAATCAACCTCTCAAATCTATTATTTTCGGACCCTTGTTTTGTGAATCGTCTTTCGTCGGTGTCTTTGGTGGTCGGCTTTGACTCCGTTTCCTCCTCGCTCAATCTGCCGGCGGTTTCCGCCCTTGTCGAAAGCACTCCAGGGAGTCCAGTGTCTTGCCTATCATGGCTCCGTTGGCGTCGCCCCTGGCTCTTATTCCTCCTACACCCTGGTCGGCACCCCCGCGTTCGTTTCCCTCCTCTGTCTGATTGGGTTCCTCTCTCCGTGGGGTTGTGTCGAGGTTGCCCTCTCTTGCGAAATTGGGATGGGGCTTTGGTGGGTCAGCGGTTTCGTCTCTGATCCTTCTTTCCCGCGTCCCTCTATTCGCCGGCTTTTGGCCTATGTCCTCCGTCGATTGTGTTTGGCCGGTGCCTTGGGCCCGAGTTTGGCCCGTTCCTGGTTCCAAAATTTTGCTTTGGGCCCAAGGCAACCTGGAGAAAGAAGAAAAAAGTATAGGGAAAAAAAAGATTACGTGGTTTTGCTTGGTGGTGCCCGTTGAGTTACTTGTGGTGTGGTTTGGTTTAAGGCTAGCGGTTTATTGAGCGGTGTTCTTCTGCTTTGTTGAAACGCGAGAGGTCGTGAACTTGATCGATACCCGAAGGCTCGTTGACAGAGTCCATATCTGAGGTTTTCACTTAGATCATAGGGATTCTCTGCGTAGTCTTTACCGATTGACGGATGAGTTGCCGCCCATTGCTCCGGTTCAGTAATCATTTAGTCTTCGTCTTAACTGCATCTTTTAATGGATTCAGTAATATCATAAATGAGCCGGATTAAACGTAATTAATTAATCTTAATCGTAAGATCTCCATGCCTGGGTCAATCCATTAAAAAAAAATACTAGCTAGCAATTAAGTTGTTAACAACTGCACACAGGCCGGGGGTAGCTGGTGGTCTTAGCTAGGCGGCGACGGCAGCGGTGGGGAAGAGCAGTGCGGAGGAGGTGGAGGCGGCGGCGGTTGCGGAGGGGGACTTTTGTGCGTAGTGGGCGGTTTATAACGGGGCTGGGTATTACGCACGGGGTCGGGCGGTGGAGGAACCGGCCGCCGCCTATGAACCACGATCTTTCTTCTAGCCATCGTGGCTTCGGATTGGTACTCGGTAAATCGGGAAGCCTCAGCCATGGCGATAGAACCACCGGCCGTTCCAGTGGGTAGGGAAACCAGTAAGGCGTTGACAAACAAGGCCATTACAAGTAGCCATGAGAGTATGCCCATTGACCGATGGATCAACCGATCGAACTCAAAAGAGGATTAATTAAAGCTAATTGAATTGTGGTTAATAAATGTTGAGTGATGGAGCTAGCTAGCTATAGCCGGTCGTTATTTATATGTGGGGGGGATTAATAGAGATCGAGAAGATGGAGCGAGCTTAATAATTAGCTATTCGATCTTCCAATGTTTGACTCTTTTTAATTAATTTGTCTCTTTCAATTGCTGAGTGTGGGTTATCCAATCTGTATGCTGATACTACGCGGTATGCACTATGCAGTTAGGTAAACCGAAATTAATTAATTTCGCTTAATTAACTAGACAGGTGCACAACTTCCATTATAGATTTTAATTGATTGATAAAAACCACCGGCGGGTACGTACTATATTGCTATGTTACACGGAAACGGAAACGGAAACAGAAACGGGAAACAGCAATTCAAATTTTGTAGGAAACGGAAACGCCGGAAAAACAACAACATGAATTATATGTTTATTTAAAAGTCTAAAGAAGAACAATAAATATATCACAAAATCATACGCAACAAATGCAACACTAAGACTACAAACTGAAATATTTAATATCGTGATAAACATAAACATTGTTCTTAGTAGAAATCAATACAAACATGTCAAACATTTTAAATGTATTGGAAACCAACCTAATAAAGCAAATTAGATTCAAAATAACAACATAAGCAAACTTGTATCGGGGCGGGCAGATCTTTCCCTTTGGTCTGGACTTGGATTGGGCCTCCTACTTCGGTCAAACCCTCACATTTAAGTGTTAGAGTATCTTTGGATTTCATTTGTAACTATAATTATAATCCATTTTTTCGCTCTTGAATCGAAAGAAAACCCTAATCGAATTAATTAAATTGAATGCCATATAGTTTTAAATTGTAGCTACACATGTCGAGAGATCTATAATGTAAATTGGAAGAGTGGGGGAGAAAAGCGAAGGAGGATCCGATCGAGGTTAAAAGCCACTGAAGATGGCTACAATTACTCCAATGAGGAAGACAAAGACGTTGCTTTTGATGTTATCGAAGACTTATATGGCACTGGCAGTGAAGATTCCTCTGCGGCGGGTACTTGTCATCGTCGTTGATATCTTTGGCGAAGTACAAAGCTGCTAGAAGTCCATAGAACGCAGATGATGCATCGGTGGTTGAAGCCTTGAAGATTGAGAAAGATATGCTCCCTCCGTTCAAATTTATAAGTTCTTTTAGATATTTGCACACATATTAAGAAAAGCACAAAAGTGTTACTTTTATACCCCTCATTAATTATCCACAACTACTAACAATTAATAACATTTCATAAAACATGTCAAAAAGTTACTTTTTTCTTAACTCAATGCCTAGAAAACCTAAAAGGACTTATATTTCTAAACAAAATTTTAAGCCTAAAAAGACTTATATTTTTTAACGGAGGGAGTAATGCATATGGTTCCGAAGCAAATTGAAAATTACCCCAAATTAATATAGTAGTCAGTTTTTTCATCTTATTCTAAATGTCACCCATGTGATCAGTTGACATAACGCTGGTCATGATGATGATAATTAATTAGGTTTATCACATTTTGTAGCGAACAATAAGCTGGCGCCCTTGTACAATTTAGTTAAATTTATTTTATCAAATGGTAATTTTATATAAAATTTATTGTAAAAGTACTTTATTGCACATGATAAATAAGTAAGATGGGACTAATAAACTTAGACGGAATACAAATAGTTCATTTATTTTGGGCTAGTCTTGATTTCGCCACTGCATATTGCGTCAGTAAGTGGTAGAAAAGGATCGTGCACTGGTCAATAGTTGTACTCATGGACATCCATCATCGAGAGGGTGGAGGATCAGATGAGGCCGGGGAAGGTGGCAATCGACCACCTCCGCCACCATATACTCCACCGTATCCTCCAGCTCCAGCTCCACCTACACCTTCGCCACCGCCACCGCCACCGCCACCGCCAGCGTATCCTCCACGCCCACTACCTTGTCCACGTCCGCCACCGCCAGCGTATCCTCCTCCATAGGATGTGAATAAAGGCGACGGAGGACGCGGAACCACCTGAAGCCCTCCTACTATAGAGGTCAAAGAGTCCCAAAAAGACTCTTTGTCTTGAGGATTAGGTGGTGCATAAACAAACAAGAGTAAACATTTGAACATATCTGTGACATTTTCATAACGAAGTCCAATAATTTGAGGTAACCGAATTTCAAGTGAAATGATTTCGTTTGTAAGTTGGTACTAGTACAAATTGGTTATCTTACGGGCCAAAATTGTCGGGAGTTTTTAAAACCCCCTGAAATATGATTTTCGGTCAGGAGTTTTTATAAAAAACTCTCGATAAAAGCTTATTTCTTGTTTTTAACAAAAATTGACTACATTCTCTCGGGATTTAAATAATAACTCCTGATAAACACCAATATATATCGAGAGTGTTTTAGTAAAAGACCCGAAAAATGCTTAGACAAGAAAAATAAAATCCGAAAGATAACCTAGCCCCTCATATCTTCGTCGAATACATCTGGAGATCAAACCAGTCACCACCCCTTGTATCGATCAGGGCTCGAAGATGATCACCATCGCCGAAAATCTCCCAATTGAACAAGTAATTGCAGAGGAGGATCGGCAATTCTGCAGATTCTCTCCTATCCCTCTGTTCCTTCGCAAGTTCCTTGTCGTACGCTTCGCCCTTTGTTCGTTTGCCCACTGTTCAATGTCATCGCCCTTTGCAAAGGAGGGACAGGCCAAACATTCAGAAGATGCTTCTATCTTCGCCCTCTTTGCTCAGTTAGGGCTCTCAGGTTTGTCATCTTCCTTTCTCTTCATCCTCTTCGATAATCAGTTGGCGATTTTGTCTTCTTCCACTAATTAAGGCTCGCTGAGTCGCTGCTCCTGTCTTCGCTCTCATGTTCATTAGCTAATTCTCTATTCAATCAGTTCCTCTCTCTAGTCAGTCAATTGCCAATATTGTCTTCTGGCGCTAATTAGGTCTTTGAGGTTTGTATCTATTGCTCCATCTTAAATTTCTGATGGCTTTTGCCTCTGTTTGCTCCATTCAGTTGGCAATATTGACTATCCATGTTTAATTTCTTCAATTAGTGTTTGCTTCGATTATAGATCATGTTTTTAAATGTATATGATCCAGTATTATTTTTTTGTGATGTCATAAGAAGAAGCTTTTCTCTAGATTTACATTTGCTTGTGTGTTTGTATGATTTCTATTATTGCAACAGTATATAGTTCAATTGCTGGTATATATTTTTTGTGGTGATATACTTTTCTCCCTGATTGGCTTTTTTCATTGGCTTACTATATGTATAGTGTAGGATGAGAAATAGTTAGCGGATAGTTGTAGAGAGAGTTGCGAACAAAATGCCCCGGTATATATTTTTGTGGTGACATACTTTTCTCCCTGATTGGCTTCTTTCATTGGCTTACTATATGTATAGTGTAGGATGAGAAATAGTTAGCGGATAGCCGTAGTGAGACTTGCGAACAAAATGCCCTACCATACTTTGTTTTCCTCACTTAGAGAGATACAATTTCGTTATATGTGACCAGGAGGGACTAGAAATTATTACTTGCAAAATATGAGATATGATTATATCCATTGCCAGTAAGGCATTTGCGAATGAATAACTGATACATGTATGACTGTTACAAATTTTGTTGCTTTTATAAGTAACTAAACTCTTCTATAGGATTGAGTTGATTGTATAGATAAGGTTTCAACTGAAATTCCAGATCTAGGTCTTCAATTATTTTTTTTTCGCCTATGGGCATTGTACCAATGTAGCTATCAAGCTTACATGTGATTGTAACTTCTCATCTTGGCATCATTTTTTTTTTTTTGTTGAATAGGGGTTTCCTCTGCTATATGTCCCACTTGAGGTTGTCATGTCCAAGTATTACGGTGAAAGTGAACGCCTTTTAGGAAAAGTTTTTTCTCTAGCTAATGAGCTTCCTGATGGTGCCATAATCTTTCTGGATGAGGTATGTTAATCAGCTCTTTGTGCTTAATGTAATAACGTGTGAAAAACTTGCCCATTTTCCCTTGTCATTTTCTTTTTCTTTTCTTTAAATAAAGCTCGTTAGTTGCTTCCACTTAAGGTTTTTTTTAGGGTCGAGTTGTTTGCTGGAGTGGGATGAGCAGATTCAGAGTCACTAAGCCGGTAATATTGTTGCTGAAAAGGTTTATCATATTTTATTAAAGTATGGTGATCTATTTGTTATAACTCCATTAGCAGTTTCCTTAGATCTTATACACTTAGTATTTCATTTCTTATGCAGCTCTAAGGCATGTGGTTTTTTTTTAGGGCGACAACTGTCTAAAAGAGATATCATCGTAGCATACATGTGGTGTGTTAGTGTCTCAATCTTGAGTAAATTTCACAGTAATTGGAAACTTTTATTGGATCGTCGGTATTTGGTTTTTCTTCTATTGCATTCTTAAAAATTAATATGTTACTTCTCATTTCACTTGGTTTACATGGGATTTTATCTTATTTTTTATTTTTCTTCTAATTAAGTTCTCTAAATTGTAAATTTTGTTTCATGAATGATCCCTTTATTGGTTTTGAATAAGGTACCTAAACTGATCATTGTAATGCAAGTAGCCTATTCTTTCTTTTTTATGAAAACCAGTCTATGGTTCCACCCGCTTCTTTGATGTATGAGACATAACAGGTTTTGATATTGCTCATACATCCTCTAGGTGATATTTCTTTGCCTTTCTGGATTCATTTTCACTTGTTATTTTCATATGTTGATTTATTTATCATCATTCATCTTTGGCCTTCTTTCAAATTGCTCATTAATTTGCTACATCCTTGCTGCTGTGCTATTAGAATTTGTCACAGATGATTGGCCTTCTTTTTAACATATGAACTTTTGTCTCAGTGCTGACCCTTGATCCTGTTGTTGGAGCCGTAGCTGCTGGTAATGCTGTAGTCATAAAGCCATCCAAGATTGCTCCTGCAACATCTTCATTGCCTGTAAAATATGTACATGAATACATGGATAATTCTGTAGTTAAAGTTGTTGAAGGGGCTGTTCCTGAAACTACCGCACTACTGGAGCAACGCCGGGACCAAATCTTTTACACTGGTATGCTCTCTGGTTCCCATTACACAGTACTGAGCCAAAACGCCTAATGAATTAAATTCTACTGGACCCCTTAATTCTACTTTGTGGTACACACTTGACTAGTTGTCCCATATATCTTATTCAAAGTTCTGTATATTTCTTAAAGTGTTTGGTTCTATCTAGATCTCTTTTATTTCGTCAAGCAAGAACATGTCATCCAAGATGCCACAATTATACTGGACAACTCTCATCAGTTAATGTGCATCAAACCTTCAAATTAAATCATCAAGAGCTGAAAGGATAATCTTACTCTTAGCATGCAGCAGTAGCATAAAATTTAGAATGTAGCAATGTTCGTCCTGAAAGGCTGATAGAAGTTCCTTTTGTTGAAAGAATATCCTGAACAGTGAAATATAAATATGGAAGTCAATGATTTTATATTCTGAAGATTAGTTGACACTAACCTTAGGAATGCTGATGAGGTAATGATGCTCATGAAATGTTTTTCATTTACCTAAAGGTTTCCGTCAAAAGAATGTGTGGGAAAGTGGGGATACAACAATGGACAAGCCTGCATTTCTGCTGATTACATTATCACTACCAAGGACTTTGCTCCAAAGCTGGTAATTTTTTCATATTCTACTTGATAAATGTGTAGATGCAGCATTGAACATGCCTTTATTTTCACGTGAATATATTAGCACTACAGTTTACCAAGGACGTTGCTTCAAAGCTGATACTTCATATTCTTATTCAATAGTAATTAAGATAATGGTTTCTTGAAAAGTCATGGTTTCATTTAACTACTATTAATGCAGGTGGATGCTTTGAAACAATGCATGGGGAAGTTTTTTGGGGCAGAACCACTTTCATCAAATGACATGTCTCGCATTGTGACTTTGAGTCACTTTGAACGTCTGTCAAAACATATGGACGATGACAAAGTTTCTGGAAAAATTGTTTTGGGAGGTCAAAGGGGTGAAACTGAGCTGTAAGAATCAGTAATTTTGTTCTATCGATCTGTTGTGTTTATGCTTTTTTAGCTTTTGTTCCATCTGTTGTATTTATGCACTTTGTAGAAGTTCTTATAAGTTATAACTAATTAATTCATCTTTTTTTAAAAGAATGAATGGGGTGATTTATATTTGCAGCAAGAATTGAACTTGACTATTTGTTTGATATTTCATTGAGTTTATTAATTAATAAAGCAGGGTTATATAAATATTAAAAATGGGTTTTTACCCCGGTTTAGACTGGGTTAGAAACCCTTTTTTTTTTTAATAAAAAAAATGCCTTTCTCGGGAGTTTTTTTTTTTTAACTCCCAAAAGAGTCTATCGGGGGTTTTTAAAAAGGGTAAACTGCAGGAAACCACCCTTTAAATATAGCATATTGCACACAACCACCCTTTATATACAAAATTGCAGCAAACCACCCCTTACATTGTCCCCGTTAGCAAAGAGCCACCCACCATGCTTATTCCGTTAAATGTTCCGTCAAAAACAAGGGAAATTATAACTTTACCCTTGAGTGTTTCCAATTTCTCCCCCTGTTGCACTGTTCATCGTCTTCCAAACTCGTTGCGTCTAATCCTATCAATCCCCCATTGTCATGTCCTCTCTAAAAATGACCCATTGAAATAAAACTTCATTAATTAATTATAAATTCAATCACAAATGTCAAAAATTGAAAACCCTAAATCTCAAAATGTCAAAAATTGAAAACCCTAGATCTCAAGTCTTAATTGAAAGAACTGGGTGTGCAGACTAAACAAAGAAGAAGACGGTTGGGTGTTAAATCCAAGCTACAACCACATCCCTAAATCGAAATGAAATCAAAATTGAAAACCAAAATTCCAACCACTGTCAAATAAATGCTAAATCCAAGCCATGAAACCCTTAAGGTCTGGCGCATGGCGAGCGGAGCTTAAGAGAAGATGGCGGCGGGCCGGTAGAGGACATCGACTCCTCAAAAGGCAAAGGTGGTAGCGAGGACATCGACTCCTCAAAAAGAAAGAGTGGTGACCAAAGGATGAAGCGGTAGCGAGCATCCTAGTGGAGGTGGCCATGGGAGTAGCCTGGTGGAGGTGAGGAATGGTGAGCGGCCCAAATCGCCCCCAAAAAAAACAGAGCGTCTTTTTTTAGGTCACCCAGTTGAACACTTCATTTTCCCTTTTTTAAATGCTTTTTTTTAATTGATTTTTTCCCCTTTCATTAATGATTTCAAAGGGGATGATTATATATACTTAGGGATAACATTTGGACAGAAGGTTTAACGGAATAAGCATAGTGGGTGGCTCTTTGCTAACGGAGACAGTATAAGGGGTGGTTTGCTGCAATTTTGTATATAAAGGGTGGTTGTGTGCAATATACTATATTTAAGGGGTGGTTTTCTGCAGTTTACCCTTTTAAAAACAACTCCTGAGTGAGCTGAAAGTAGGCTGGCGGGTGGGGATCAGCATTCTCTCGGGAGTTTTTATAAAAACTCGTGACCGAGAATCAGTTCTCGGGAGTTTTTATAAAACTCCCGAGAAACATCTATCAGGTGAGCGAATAAAAGGAGGTGAAAAACACCCGTTCGCTTTGTAAAAAAACACTCGAAAAACGTCTAATTTGTACTAGTCGACTTCCAAAGGATACCCAACCCACCAGAACGGCCCGATGCTGGGGACCAAATAGCCTCATCGAAACCGGCAGTTTTTCAGGACTTGTCAGACGGGATAGTTTCACATTTCATTTCTACTAGAGCCATAATTTGTATGTGATTGTTTTTACATAGGCTATCGATTTCCATCCAAAACGTTATCTTCTCTATACCCCGACAACTCCAATAAGCGATTTTCATATGAAACTTTCCAAGGCACGAGGACAAGGTGTGACGATCCCCGTAGCTGAATTATTTTTTATAGAATAGTTTTTTGCGATTTCTAATATGCAAAGATCAGTTATAATGCTCCTAGAGATACACCTTGCAAAGGGAGAGCAAGTTATGTTCACTGTTCTAAAAATCGCGCCTAGGCGCCGCCTGGGCACTGCCTAGGCACTAGGTGACCCCCCTCCGCCTAGAGCTAAATGGCCGCCTAAGCACGCCTAAGCACGCCTAGGCGTTCGCCTTGACTGCCTAGGCGCCGCCTAGGCGCCGCCTAGGCGCTAGGCGGCCCCTAACCGCCTAGGATCCGCCTAGCGCTATAATTTTAATCCTAGCAAAAAGACTTGCTAATAAATTTAAAGCAGCATCACATTCCTACCTACTAGTACCACAAAAATAATCCCTGGTAATTGCATAGTTTTGATGATTCCAATTAGCTGTAGAACAAGGCTAATGCCGCACAAACCAGCCGACCGAGAAGAATAATCTGATCGAGAGCTGATAAAAAAAAAGGGAGGCAATATGTAGATACATATGGGAGAAACGAGGGCGAGTTTTAGGGTGACATATGGGTTGCCAGCTCTCATCTAGAAGTAAACTCTCTTCTGAGTGATTTGCCTCGATAAGAGAATTTGTGCCCTTTCGAGAGTTGTGTGGGGAGGGAGCAAAACTCCCAACCGCCAATGAGTTCTTACCATCATAATTATAGGATGATTCCATACCAGCTACAAAAAACTATGAACAAGATGAAGCCAGAGAAGGAACATACCAGAAGAAAGGAAGTGAATTCATGGGTTCCATAATATCAATATTATACAAACCAGTAAGATAGGAAATGAATCCAGTAGCCCTTTCAAAATTAAATATGACCAACGATAGGCCTGCAAAATAGGTCCCTAACCAAAGTTTAACAGCTAAGTGCTCAAAAGAATCTAACTTGAGACAAATAGGCCACACACAAACAGCCCGGAATGCAGGTTGAGCTTGATGATCGCATGAACAGCCGACAGATACAGAACCACCAGATAAAATAATAAGTTGACAACCATTGGAGAGCATCCGGCAACTGAGGGAACTGAGTACCAGGACCGTGAAGCTGTCAAGAACAGACAACGATGATTGAAAACTGAGTTGAAGCGAGTAAACACAAGGAACACATTTATTATTCTTTTCCAGTTTAGTTGTACACCTTAACCATTGAAAAATTTCCCAAGGCCACCTGATTCTATTCAACGATGAGAGATTGAAGACTATAAGAAATTGGTTACAAACAAGCTGAAGTTTTTTACAAATCATAGGCCACTCCAAATTACTTGCCCAATTGTCCAAGAAGGGAGTCCCCATGTAACGATCAAACCTCACACAATGAAGAACAAATTCAAGCCATAGGTTAATTTTACCAATAGAAGAAAATGTATATCTATGATAAGCCGATGCTTTATCGCAGCACAAACACTTACACAAGCAATTTGAAGTCGATCCATTCATCATGAATGATGTCGGGACGGATTTGTAATAGCAATCACCGAGGTAACCCTGAAACGAGCGGGAGAAGTTCGCCAGAGCACGCCCATGGATTGTTTTTAAATCTGCCAGCTTCACCGAGAGGTGCAACGATCCCCTACCAACAATATTTTTGTGACTTTTGTGTACATCATAGCAGAGCTCCGAGGAACCCGCTACAAGTATTGCCTCAAAAGAGGGTCCAGGGCCCGAATTTCAGGGGGTGTTTGAAAGGGGATCGTGTAAGAAGACCCCTAACGATTTCTTTTCTTCGGATTGGAACCACAATTGCGGATGTGTTCTGACATTGTAACAATTGATAGAACAACAATTGAAAGGGGATTGTGTAAGGAGACTCCTAACGATTTTATTGTGGAATAAACGTACCCTAATTTTATGAACTATTTTTGTAGTTACAATAATTTTAGGAATTTGTAATTACTACATGGGGTTACATAATTGCTTCATGTGGAGGAATTATTGTAACTCAAAGTCCAACGGCTAATTGTGGTTACAAGAATTCGCTAGTTACAATAATTTTAGGTACAAGTAATTAGTTACAAGTAAGTAGTTGCAAGTATTGATTACAAGTATAGTTACAATAGTTAAGTACGGTTACAAGAAATTGACTACAATATGTATATGAGTCATTAATTATATAAATTTTAGTTTATGAAAATATAGTAATTAATATCATAGGTTATGGAAGAGGCTCAATTTGAAATTGTGATAAGAGTAGTTTAGTATAAATCACTCACATTACATCTTGTAGGATAAAGTAGGTCTCAAATGTTTCAAGTGAGCAAAAATAAGGTTAAAGAATAATAAGTTTTCAAGAATAATAAAGTTTCAAAAATAAAGGTTACAATAATTAGGTTTCTTGTAGGATAAATTAGGTCTCAAGAATGTTGTTTGAAGTAAGCAAAATAGGTTTCAAGAATAATAAGGTTTCAAAAATAATGGTTACAATAATTAAGTTTCTTGTAGTATTCTAGATCGGGTTACAATTGGTTACAGTATGTTACAATAAAATTGAGTTACCTGTAGCCCTAGACAATTCACCAGATGATTAATTGAACCTGTGATGGAAGAAGTAACGTATGTACGTGCAAATCTAATCCGAACAATTTTCCTTTTCAAAACGTATGACAATCTAATCCATCTTATCTACTATTTACTTTTATTTTAATTTTAAAAAGACAAAAAATCTACCTTAGGGGTATTTAGGTAAAATCCACCATAAAAATATAGTTACCCAAAAAAAACGTAAAGGGTATAGTTACCCAAAAAAAAACTTGAAAAAGGATATTTTCTCAATTTTTCACATATATTTTCCTATATATATATAGGGTTTGCTTCAAATGTAAAAAGTTCTTAACGTGTAAAATTTGCTTATCGTGTAAAATTTCCATTTAAAGTAACCCGCGCCCAAAATAGAATTATATTGAGTTGAATGGGCCAGCCCAATCTTGCTTCTCCAATCTCCCAGCTCTCTCAATTTCATAGCCCACCGTCTCTTAATCTCTCAGCTTTCTTGCCCTTTGAGATCTCTCCCCCACTTGACAACGGTGATGACGGTTTCCCCGCCTTCGACGGTGGAGTTCTAATGGCTGGACAATTGTCGGCAAAGGAGACGATGGAAGACGGTGGAGTCAACCTACAGTCATCGGTGCCAACGACGACGTTGATGGGAATCGAGCCTCATCGAGGAGAATCTCCAAAAATTGGCTTTAATTCAGCGTTTCCAGGTACAATCCTTTACCCTTCTTCTTCTCTGCTCTATCTTACAAGCATGTATTCAACTTGTTGGTGTTCTAATGGCTATTAGAGATGAGATTTCAGAATTTTTATGGTTAAGGTTTCAGGGAGATATTAGAAGAAGAGGACGGTTTTTTTTTATTTTGGTCCATAGGGTTATAGAATTAAGTGTTCAATTTTTGAGTTCTTTGGCGAGATTAAGCTTCCTTTAGTGTTAGAATTAGTTGTTCAACTCATTATTGAACTGGTTCTTCGATTTTGAGTCTTAGAATCAGGTGTTCAATTTGTTTAGTTTTTTTTTTGGTCCTTGGGTTGTTTTACCCTAGAAGCAAAAAAAATCTCTCTATATTGACGCTGATATTGATCAGATTTGAAGGACAAAGAATGACGTACCAGTTGGTGGTTTGAGTGCACAAGATGAAGGTTTGGCTGCAACAGAAATTGGTGTACATGGCATAGCTAATTGCGGATCTGCTGCAGCTACTGGAGTCGGATATTAAGTTGTGTGGTAAGGACGTGAGCTGTTCTGTTGCACAAGAAAAAGAGACAAAGGACAAGGGGGTGTGCAGCAAGAATGCTTACAGTTGACGAAAAAAAACTGCAATGCTTTGTTTTTAGTTATTCTTGTTTTCAAGTTAAACCTTCTTATCATCCACATTATATACCATATGATGTTTTCCTATGGCTAAACTATTTGCTAGTATATCTCTTTGAAGTATTTAAAGAGGGCTCTACTGATGCTCTTGAGGTTTATTTATAGGTCAAGCCAAACCTCTATGGATGTCTTGTTGTGCATACAGTTGCAGGTATAGCTGGTGGTACTAGAGTCATGCCTTGAGGTAAGATCCTTCATTTAAATATTATTGCAAATGTTTAGAACATTAAAGAATATGTGTAGAGAATAAAATCAAACCATATAGTTTAATTGTACATGATTACACTTATTTAAGATCAATAAATATACATGGCAAGCTACCGACCAAAAATAAATATACATGGCAAGCTGTGCTACTTAATTTGTAGTATTTACGTTTTTTACTGTCATCTGGTCTTTGTAAGACTATAGTAAAACAGTAAAGATGAGTGAACCAAGAACAACTTAACCAACATCTGTAAAATCTGTAGACCAGCTTGACCCATTGATTTAGACAAAATATAACGGATGCACAAATGAATTCCCAACTTTTTGCTTCAAACCTCTGTGGGGCTATATCAAATTTACTTTTTGCCCATCTCACGCCATATATATCCTTTGATTTTTGCCTTTGCCAACCCTTGGATTTATATATCAGCAGCTACCTTTGCAATATATGCTAAATGCTAAGGGAAAAAAGGGTTTTGAAATAATTATCATTGTTCATGATTACCTAAAAAAGGGTCCCTTTTTTTTTCTTCCAAAATCACAGTTATGGTCTTGGACAAAATTACAGTATAACTTCAAGTCTACTCTTTTTCGCATATATGTTGTTTTAAATTTCAGCAAGCTATATCTTAATTATGAACCAGTGTAATTTTATGGCACATGAAACTCTAATGAGCTGTTTGAGCATGTTGTGTGTTTTGCATATTTGGTCTCACTTTTACCTCCACTACCTGTTGCATCTCATATGCGTAGGAGGCAGATGCTCGGCGGGTGCCTTGCCTTCACAAGTCTTGCTTTGGATGCATCCCTAGGCACCTGCTCAACTGTGAGAGATGCTTCTTCTGCAATGCAACTGTTGCTGGTGTGTTGAAGCTCACCAAGAAATCATCTTAAAAAGATTAGGTTTAGTTTATGCTTCTCTTTTTTCTTAAGAGCGGTGAGTGGTAAAGAAGCTGAAATGGTCGTCTAGTGTTTGTAAATGGAGTCTGCATGGATCTTTGTGTAAATGGAGTGGCACATGTACGGTTGTTGGTATGGGATGCCCTGAGGCCCTTCACCTCGAATTGGCTTCAATCCAGTCACGATTTTTTATTGTACGTAGCATCTTTTACTGATGTTTGTCTTTAATCCTTCGTAAGAGGTCAGAAGTGATTTATTATACAAGCAGAACCTAACAGTTGGAAGTATGATTTGTTGCTGTTTCTAAATGCTGCAGTCGATCAAAAAGATGTCGAGTCATCAAAGATCGTATTTGTGTCATCAGCAGTCGCGCTTGAGAAGTGGACAGAACTTACAGGTCTAGATGAACAGCTGAAAGGGCTTTGAGGGCTGTTTCTGCTTCAATTAACTGTTGCTCATTGATTTAATGAGACGAGAATTAAACATGGAAATTGTTTAGTGCGTGATTTATAGCAAACCAGTAAGAGTTTTTGTTGTTTTAAATTTCGCCGAAAATTGAGGCTTATGTATCCAACATAAGCTGTAAATCATGAGCTTCACTTGAACATTTCAAGATACATGTGTGATTTTGGCCAATGTGAATAAAGTTTATGCTTATTTCAGACATTACCGCAATAAAATTCCTTAACATCCAAACAAACAGGGACTGAATCGAATAGTATACATAGTACACGCAAGTTACATGTTACATTTACATAATCATTCACAAGGTGAAATGGTGTTATAATGCAGGGTAAAATACATCTAGTCTCAAACAGAATAAGCTACTGCAACTACTCTACATGTGTGTACAAAGTCTTACAATTAACAGTAACACTAACACCGGTTACCCAAAAGAGCACATGTAACTGGTGTTTTACAGGACAGATTAGAACATCATGGGCAGGAGGGTAAATATAACAACGATTCAAGCCTTCGACTCTACATGAACCTGGTTGCTGCTCTCTTTAGCTTCAGTAGCCACAACATCCTTCCAGCCGCTGGCATCCAGTGAACTTTTTTCCTCTTGCTCCGGTACCATTTTCGTTGTTGTCATTGTCCACATTTTGCAATGGTTCTTCCATAGCAGCTGCTTCAGGCTTCAGATGCTCTACAGGGTCCTTTTGTTTCTCTTCAGGGATACTTGATCTAACTATATAATAGTCTTTGTTTATCTTTTCCACATTGTCCTACTTAAGCCTTTTGAAGTTTTGCACTAAAGCTTATTAGCTCAAAATGGGAGAGCAATGTGCCTACGCACAAAGATGCGGGTTCAAACCCCGTATAGGCTATCTATGTGGTATCTCTTATTATGTTTCTCTTCGTGAATAGTATAAGGTGCAAAAATAAAATTATAATGTGCATTTGTGCAACTGTGAAGTGCATTTGTGCAGATGTGAAGTGCATTTGTGCAGATGTGAAGTGCATTTGTGCAACTATGAAGTGCATTTGTGCAACTGTGAAGTGCATTTGTGCAACTGTGAGTACATTTGTGCAACTGTGAGTACATTTGGGCAACTGTGAAGTGCATTTGTGCAACTATGAAGTGCATTTGCACAACTTTAAAGTGCAAATATAAGAATATAAAGTGCAAAAATAAAATTGTAATGTGCACATTTAGAATACAAGTGTGCAAAAGTAGGATACCATTGTGCAAATTTAAATTACAATTGTGCAAAAGTAAGATATAATTGTGTAGGTTTAGAATACAATTGCGCAAAAGTAAGATCATAATGTGCATGAATAAGACAAAAGATATGCTTTTGAAATCGATGTTTTAATTTTGTTTTTTTTTTACTTTTGAGAGTTTGGGTTCACCTCTCGCATAATTTAGGTTGATACATGTGAGTTTGAAATCGATTTTTTTACGTATAACAATTTCAAATTAAAGTGCATACTTAAGGTTAAAAAGTGCATAATTAAGGTTAAAAAGTGCATACCTAAGATTATAATGTGCATGCTTAACAATTTGGGATTGATGTGTTCTTAGCTATTATGTAACCTATGTGGGATTCGAACCCACATGGGGACAACATGTAAGGTTTATGAAAAGAGAAAAGAAGGCTTGCAAGTTGCAATACCTTGAATCTGCATTCTTGATAATGTTAATGTCCTTGTAGTGAAATTTCAGTTTAGCATTCTTGAAACTGAATAGCAATGTACTTGATCATGTAACAGATCTTGAAAGCTCAAATTGGACTAAGAATGATTGGAGCTAAAGCTAAGATAATAAGTAGCCTTAAAGAACATGAAAATCAGTAAGAAAAAATCATGCTCGGAGAAGTTCCCACCTATTGAGATACAGAGAAATTTTTTTGCCACTTTTAAGTGTTTTTTGAATTTCATTTAACAGTTTTGACATAATTGAGCTGCTCAAGTTTGACAAATATGACAGAAATAGCTAAGAATAAAAAAATGCAGCTAAGAATAAGGTTAATCTTGATGCCATTGAGTTAAAGATGGAACCTAAAATTTTAAGAGCACAAATAAGTTTATAAAGTGCATGAATATGGCTATATAGTGCATAAATGGAATTAATAAATGTGCAGCACTTCATCCTCAATATAATATATAAAGTGCATAAATAAAATTATGAAATTCATGAATAAGATTATAAAGTGAGGTCACCTTAAAAAAAAAGATTATAAAGTGCATACATACACTAGACTCCGAATTGAACATTGAAATAGAGTATATAGATCCAGGTGGAGTCGAACCACCTACATCCTGAACAACAGGCGCTCATTCCTAATTGAGCTTATGGATCTTAACACAAGTAACAAGCTAACCCGAATATGAACAAGCTAAGAACATTTGAGTTCTGAAAATGCACTTTTCAGTTTTATACTTGCACTTTTTCAAGCTAAAATTGCACATTTAAGTTATAAAATTAGCACAAAGGCCTCTCAATCATCTACCACTAAAAGCTAAACACCAACACACATTGCATAAATCAAAATGATTGAAGCAGAACAACCAATTGATGTTAATAGGACATCATCTACTACACTGTTCAGTCATTCACAGCCAGCAATGAAGGCCAAATAAGAGAGTAAAAGAGGCCAGCAACAAGGACACCTCCTGGTCTAGATCTACAGGCACAGATACATTCTTCAACAAGGACACCTCCTGATCTAAACCTACTGCATTTGTGCCAATTGAAGGAAAACAAATAAAATCACTAGTTCTGCTCCAATAGATTATGAGAAATATTTTCTTGAATTGCTAGACGCCTGCTCATCTAAATCTAGAGGCACAGATACATTCTTCAAACAATAAAAAAACAACCAGTTAATTTACTTTGCTTTTCGGGTAAAAAAGGGGGAAATCACCATGGCAGTATTAAATCAAATTGAACCTAACAAAAAAAAACCAATTGTTTACTCACTAATTTTTTTAAAAAGGGGAAAAATTCAGTTTATTCTAGTTTAAACCAAGACCGGATGCATCAAGCCTGATTCCAGTTTAACCAATCCTGGTTCTTGCAGATAAACTGGTTCAAACCAGAACATGATCACCCCTATACTCAACTCCAAAGTATGTACAAGCGCAAAGAAGCGATGAGTAGGAGAATGCATGACGGATAAGCTGAGAAATTGACAAAGTTCTTTCTAGCTCTCAACTGCCTATAACTCTATATTGCTCCAAGCTAAGAAGGCATGTAACTAAACAACAAACCAGAATCCAGATGCAAGCAACTTAACTAAACCAAACAGGAAAGATCCAATCTCAATCACACAGTCAGACAAATGAAAATATCTAACAATGAGCCTATCTTCATCAATAAATTCTATAATCCATTAATTGGAAACCAATATTGTACATCCCTTTCACAATTGTCGAATAAGGCGCGAAGCATTTCCATAATTCCATTAGCGTAACTTTTAAATCAAAACCCTAAAAGTAGAAGAGAGAAATTAAGAGGTACGTACACAGAGTCAAGTAGACGGATCAGCTGAGCTAACAAAGTAGTTGAAATTGACAATATATCTTCAGAAATTCAGATGAAATGGCGCTGCAACTCCGACAGGAATTCGAGATGAAGAGTGATCGGAAGTGTGAAACTGTAAAACACCAAATATACCAAACACAGCTCTCCAGAAAGAAGAAGACATCAAATCGAAACCTGTGAAGGAGAGGACGATTACCTATGAAGGATACAAACAACAAAAGCGACAAGAGAGAGATGAGAGATCTGAAATTTTGGATCTGAAATTAAAAGGGAAAAAGGAGAGGACGATTACCTCGAAGATTGGAATTGGCAAAGCGAGAAGCTTCGGGGCCGCCATGGCCATCATAGACACCAACGAGGGCAGCAGAAGGGGAAACGAATACCTGAGTCTGATCTTCGAGGTAGGAGTTCGAACTGCAAAATCACGATCGATTCCAAATGAAATCACCAATCTGCAAGGATATTAGAAAGAAAACAACGAGAAATTGAAATCCCTAATTAATGCACAGCCGGTCGATCGAACGAATTCGTAAAATTAAAACATGAATTCGTAAAATTCAACGAAAATCAATTGAGAGAGAGATGGTGCGTACGCTGCAGCACCCATGGCGAACTTCGGCGAGACGAGGCGAGGCAAGCTCCAGGTCGACGGCGAGGCGAGGCAAAATCCGGCGAGGCTAGGGCTCTAGCGGTGGTGAACGTTGGCGGCGAAATCTGAGGTGGTGGGTATGGGTTAGGATTTCGAGATCAGAGGTAGGAGGAGGAAGACGGAGCGATGAAAAAGAGGAGAGCATAGAGCAGAGAGAAGATCCATGGTTTTGAGATCAGAGGTTGGGGAACAACGCTAAATCGCTTAGCTTCTTCTCTCCACAGTCGCAGAAGAAGAAGGTCTGGAGAGGGATTTGTTTTTTTTTTTTTGGACCGGTCCAACCCGGTTCTTTTTTAACAAAATAGGCCCGTGTGTCCGGTTTTGTATTAAAAAACAAAATTTTACACGTTAAGCAAACTTTACGCCTTAAGGATGTTTTACATTTTAAAGCTTCCCTATATATATATATATATATATATATATATATATATATATATATATATATATATATATATATATATATATATATATATATATATATCTTCTTCTTCTTCTTTTTTACAGTGGGCAAAAAGTAGGATGTACTACCGACATCCATGGTCATCTAACATGATGATGTTCTGGACTTCACAACAAGAAAACACAATTAAATTACAGCTCAACTGAGATTTCGCAAGAAAATCAGCTGCACAATTCGCCTCTCTATAGCAATGTTGGAATGTGATGATCTCGAAATCTTCGCTTAATGAACAGATTTCTTGAACTATTTGCACAACCTCCCATGGTATATTTTCCCCTGATTAGTCGTATTGTTAACAATCGAGCAATCACTCTCAACAATGGCTTTCTGTATCCCAAGCTCGGTTGCCACTCTTATACCTGCATATACTGTAAATGCTTCTACTAGAAAGACATAACTCATCCTAACATTACATTTATGTATCTGAACAACTTGACCATAATTATTCCGCAGAATGCACCCAATCTGATGTTGTAAACCAATTTTGACTGAAGCAACTACATTAATTTTAACGACATTTATTGATGGGCGATTCCAAATCATTTTATCGGGAGACCTAATACTTTTGTGTAATTTGGTTTTCACCTGTTCCTTACTCCATCAGGAAATCTTATCAATAGTTTGAATTAAAACATTGCTAATACTCTTATCAGAATCATTGCGAAAAATAGTTTTTATTTCACAGCTCCCAAATAGAATGCCATAAATGGCACATATCTGTAAAATCTATATTAAGCGCCCTAATATTTATAATATTTTCTGAGACATCCCTTATTAAATTTGGTATAATAAAAAAATTCTATTTAACACCCAAATTTTGAATAAGGGATCTGGTAACCTGACAATTAAACAATAAATGATTTGTATCTTCTATATCAAAATTACAAAGAGAACATGTACTTGGTACTTTCGATTTCGAAGATCAATGAACAAACCTGATTGCTGAGATTTGTTGTCCTAAACTATTTTTCTTATATTCATTTCCTCAAGCTATTTAGTTTGTTACTTTTGTTTACTTTTATTTCTTCATTAGTTAGTTCAAATCATTACAATCCCCCCCCCCCCTCTTTGTTTCTTATTCTTGTTGACACACTTGACTTGCATACAAATCGTTGACTCTCTATGGGATCGACCCGTACTTGCAAAACTACATTAGTTAGGTTAGTCGGATATATTTGATAGGATTTAAGGCGACTGAAAATCCTCGGTCAAATTGGGCGCCGTTGCCGGGGAGTCAAGTTGTTATTTGTGTGTTTGTTTTGTGTGTTAATTTAGCTACTAACTTTTGTTGTGAACCTGTCCTACGGTTCACAACACATATGATACTAACCGTTTAAAATGTTGAGGTTATCGCAGGTCGAAGGTGAGAACATTCACCTATATCTCACTAGGTTGCAGAGGTGTGTGGACAAAGGCGAGTGCTATATACATGAGCGGAGGAAGGCTAGCACGGTTAGGTTTGGAGGGAATTTGGGATCTTATCTCCTACATGGGTTACCAGGCCTTGCAGGAAGTGTCTTTTGCACTAGAACCTCAACCAATGGATTACTTCGACGCATCGTTGGAGGATCTATCCAAGGCCTCCTATAAGGAGAATGAGCAATTGTATCAGCAGATCCTTGAACTAGATGAACGAGTGCACCGAATGGTCCAAGTGGGGAATGATATTCTAGCATGTGAAGCGAGTGAACTACCGTCTAAACCTATGGTTAACCCGATAAAGAGCCTCACCACGAACACCCTATGGAGTAGCAAGGACCTGTTTGTTGCACCCGAGGGAAGCTCAGAAAGTCATGAAGATGAAGGTGAGTGTGTGCTTCCTATTCATCCCTCATTAAGTTCATCCGAGTCTACTCCGCTACCTCCCCTACCCTTGAGCTATGAGCATGATAATGTTTTGGCGGAGGAGGACATGTTCGCAGATGATGACAGTTTCTTCACCGATGAAGAGGAGAGTACATTACTTCCTGACATGGAGTGTCATGAGTCGACGCATGAGATCCCATGTGATTTATTGTCTCCTTCGTTCGATGAGATTGTCCCGAGCTCGCCTTTCAAGGAACCAAGTCCGGAGCTGATTTCTGTGGCTCCTGAGCAAAGAATTGATATCTTCTGCAATGGTGAGAAGGTTGGTGATTATGTCAACCCTTGGGCTCATTACTTCGACATACCACCAATGGAACTGAGTTGGTGGTTCTACATACCCGCGGCGGAGATTCACACTCTGACATATGAGGAGTTGAGAACATACTTGACTTCAACTTATTCGTATGTAGTGCCCGCTTACCTAGATGGTGTGTACAAGAGTTTGATTTGCTGCTGAGGGCACTGACGATGTCCGAGTGAGTCTTAAATGGACAACTAAAATGTCGAGCTACCGACCATAACCAAGGGCTTCTTGGGAGGCAACCCAAGGTGAGTAATTTAGATTTTCATTTTTCATTTTTTTCGTTTAAGTTTTCAATTTCAAGTTTCCAAAAAAAAATAAAAAATGTTTCGTCAAAAAGGGCAAAAAGATCATGGGAATTACATTAGGAAACTCGGGTAAGTTACTCGGTCGAGTTTCTTGGCCAACCCGAGTGGCGGACAGGAATCAGAGATGGAACTCGGGTGGGTAAATATAACACGGTCGAGTTTGTCTTAAACCCACCCGTGTTAGTTAGCGTTTAAAAAAAAGAAATGGAAACGCGTCTTGCCAGTCTTCTGCCGAGGTGAAGTTTTCCCGAGCGCCTGCCTCTCGCTTTCGACCAGCCGCCGAGCATCTCCAACCACAGCAGCCCTCCAGGCGAGTCTCGGAGCCCCAGCCTCCGATTCCGAGCAAACCTGGGTTCTCTCTCCGACGCAACCCTCACGCTTCCCTCCCGTTCCCAACACCTCCGCCATGCCCAAGTCGCCGCCGACCTCGTCAGGCCACTCCGTCGATGCTTTCTTGCTGCCACCGACGTCCGATTCCTCCTCCGACAACCATCAGATCCGACAGCATGCCTCTGTTCCCTTCTCCTCCATTGAATCCTTTAAGAAAGTTATAATAAACCCTAATTTTAGGTTTTGTTAAATTTATGAAATTAGGGAACTGATTGAGTGAATTAGGAGCTTGTTAATGAGGAGTTTGTGGATGATTTGAATTGATGCAGTTTGTGATTTAGAATTGAGATTTTTGTGCCTAATTGTTAAAGTGCAAATTTGAGAATTATCGAGTCTTGAGCATTTGAATTGATCTTTCTTTTTGATATTAAACTTGATAAGAGTTTCTTGTTGAGTTTATTGATTTTAGTTTTGATCAATTTAGGCTTAATTGTTATTGATTTGCAAATTGTTGATGTTTGTGGTTTTGTTGTGAGTGGTTTAACACCGTCGATCATTATATATTGTGAGTTGTCCTTGTCGGGACAACAAATATTTTCTTGTTGGTGTTGCCCTGTCTCTTGTTTGTAAAGATTAGATTGTGGTGTCTCCTTGAGGCCGAGAAGAGAAAGAATGTTTGCTCGCCTTACTCTTGCGCTTTAATTTTCCATCTCCGCCTCCGCCTAACATGTAGATGACTCTATAAGTGTTTTCTTTCCTTCTATTTTATTTTTCACATTGAGGACAATGTGTGAATTAAGTGTGGGGGAGGGAACACTTACATGTTTGCATTTAGGTTGCATTGTATATATTGCTTTCTTGTTTTTGCATTTCATGGTTATTATTTTTAGTCTTGCATATTATAAAAAAAAAAGGAAAAAAAAACTAAAAAATCATATAAAAAGAAAAAATCAGCATGCAGCATTCTAGATTTAATTAGGATCTATCAGATAACCCCAGCTGTACCACTTGTCTTCTATTTTCTTCTTAATCCAATTACAAGTTCCATGATACGCTTGAATTGTTGATCCTTGTGAAAAAAAATTAGTCTATTGGAGCATGAGATAATGGATTGATTGAGCATGTATAACTCTTAGGTTTTAGGTGGCATTGAAATCCAACAAAAATTTACCTTGTGAGTTTTTGTTAGCCTTTTTGGGACTATGCTTTATGGATGTCCTCTTTGCTTCTTGTGTGTGATACTCTTCAATGTGACTACCTCTGAGAATTGAGATTGATATCTATGTCAAGGCCGTATATTTTGATTATTACCTGTGATTTTCATGTGATTGAGTCATTAATCTTTTGTTAGCCATCTTATTCCCTTTCCACCTTACATAGTATCCTCTGCTTGAAGCCAAATTTGAGCCTTTTAGTCCATTTTTGTTAGCCCCACAAAATGTCTTTTAGCCTATTGTAGCCTTACCCTATCTAGGAATTAGGGAGAAGATTGGTGAAAATGTGTATTAGTGGAGTGTTTTGAGCATTTGGAAGTTATGTATGAGTGAATTATTCTTTTTTAGCTTCATATAGGTGATTATGGTGCTTAATACTCGGGGCCTAAGGAGGTGAAAATTCACTTAGGAGTAAAAGTCGAGGAAAAATCGTAAAAGGGAAAAAAAATCAAGAAAAGAGAAGAAGAAAACCATTGAAAAATCAAGAAAACAAAAAAAAAAAGTAACAAAGTGTGAGAAGGTTAACAAGAGTTGTGCTTAAGTTTTCATTTGTGGATGGAGTTAAAGTTTGAATTCTTTTGGTTGAAGAAATGTTTGATTTTGAGTGTTTTTCCGGTTGTAATTGAGATCTCTTTTTCCCGGATTTTTAGCATCACAAAGCCTAAATCTTTCCCTACCTTGATTTTCTTACGAACCCCATTGCAACCCTTACAAGACCTCATGATGATTATTGCTTGTAATGTCACTCACGGTGGAGATTGTGATGTGGATTTTAATTTTTATGTAGCTTAGTTGCATTGGATTGAGTTTGAGCAGAATTGAATTAGCCTAAACACAAGAGTGAGAGTGAAACACTTTATATATTCGGTGAGGTTGGATTGAAATGTGAGTAAGCTTTTGAGTTGTCCAAATACATGTGATGATGTTGATTATTGTCTTGTGTCTCCTACTTGATTTTGGATTTAATCGTTGACAAGGTGAATGCATGAAGAGTGTGTCTGTGGGATGTTTGATTGGATAGGTTTTGTTTTCTTGAGGACAAGAAATGTTTAAGTGTGGGGGAGTTTAATCATGCACATTTAGGTAGTGTTAATATAAGCATTTAGATAGGTTTAGGTTTGGTAAAATGCATGAGTTAGAGGAGTTTTCATGTTTTCATTATGTTTCAATTAGATTCGGAATCTACATATGTTTGCACATACTTTCAGGCATTAGTGGAGCCAATTGATGACATGAGAATGACCTAACACCAAGCAAGAGGCTAATAAGCAAGAAGAATTGATTGGAGCTGTCCAATCTGGCGACACTGCACTAAAACGAGTTGTTCGAAGGCTGTAGTTATCGGATTGGGGCGTACTTATACTTGTTGGAAAGATGATTCGAAGACCTGCAACTTTCATGTTTATGGCTTTCCCAAATTCGGCCTTGAAAATAGCAAAATCTGGACATCAAGATAGTTGTTGAATAGAACTCGGGTGGAGCAAGTAGAACTCGACCGAGTGATTTGGTGGCGAGCCCGAGTTTTGTGTCGATTGCAAGAGAGAGCCGTTAAACAGAAGGATGTTAATTTTATTTTAATGATTAATTTAATTTGGAACAAAAGTGAGAACATGAAACGTTGGTGTTGGTGAAGAACAAAAGGGAGGTCTGGTTTTTAGTTTCGAAGGGGAACATCGAACATAATTGCTACGGAACCATTGTAGACCTTTGGTGATTTCTTTTTCAACCATGAACAACTAATCCTCCTTGCTTGAGAAAATTAATCGAAGCATCGGGTTTATCATTTCATTGTGAGATTTATATATCCTTATACTCCTATTTGAATATTATCAATTCTTTGATCTGATTGTTTAGGGTTTTCGTGAATTTCCATTAGTCTGATCAATTGATGCCTTTTCATGATAATCTATAGCTAGATATAGGTAATTTCTGGTTGAATTATCTATATTTTTTAGTAGCAAAGTATAAATCTCTGAAACTGGTTGATTTAGAGATTTGTATAAAGAATTGATTTGCAATTGATGCAATAACTGGTTGTGCGCGTCAATTGTCTTTGTTGATTTCCGTTAAACTTCGTCGATTATTGAATTGAATCTTGATAGTTTCAAGATTGTTTGATAATTAGGGTTTTCAGGGTCTGGTTGTCCTGTTAACTAGATTCGATAAGGAATTGGATTCAAAAGACACAGTCTTTCCACAACAATGTATTCAAGAGGAAGTTATCTATTCGATTTCGAAGATCAGTGAACAAACCTGATTGTTGAGATTGGTTATCCTAAGCTATTTTTCTTATATTCATTTCCTCAAGCTGTTTAGTTTGTTACTTTTGTTTACTTTTATTTCTTCATTAGTTAGTTCAAATCATTACAATCCCCCCCCCCCCCCCCCTCTTTGTTTCTTATTCTTGTTGACACACTTGACTTGCATACAAATCGTTGACTCTCTGTGGGATCGACCCGTACTTGCCAAACTACATTAGTTAGGTTAGTCGGATATATTTGATAGGATTTAAGGCGACTGAAAGTCCTCTCTCAAATTTGTGGTTCCGTTGCCGAGTGATGTGAGCCTAATTCGCCATGTTTTATAGTTACTTTTATATCGTTTTCTGCATACATTTCATACATTTGGGCTAGAATAATACATAATTTGTGTAGTTTATGTTTATTTACAATATATGGAGGTCTACACAAGTTTTTGTTATATTTCGCAGAAATCGGAGGCACTTTGGAGCTTAAAGGAAACCCATGAAGAAACTAAGGATGGTGCAGCTGGAGGAAAGCCCACTTTTCGCCATTCATCATTCTGAATCAAGCTTTGATGTCTTCATGAGAGTTGTAGCCCTCGGAAAGAGCTTTCTAACGCATGGTCATAAGCGTCAATCCAACGAACGATGACTCAGGAAAGTGTGTTTCAAGAACAGAGCTGAAAGCTGAAAGAGCAAGAAAATCGAGTTGAAAATCATAGGTCGATATTGAGTACACTCACTCAATATCGAGTCATCCACTCGATTTCCACCCAGAAATCCAAAAATCGGCTAAGGAAGAAGAGCAGAAGTCGATATCGACATGTCCTAGTCGATATCGAGTTGGCCATATCAAGTCAACGCCCCAGAATCGAGTCAAGAAGCTGAGCAAAGAAAGGAGCAAGTCGATATCGAGTGTTGTAACTCGATATCGAGTAACATTCAACTCGATTTTGACCCTGAGAGCCGATATTGAGTGTTTGAGTTGAAACTAAGGAAATGTTGGTCGATATCGAGTGAGCTAACTCGATATCGAGTGAGCAACAGAGGCTGATTCCGAGCTTAGCCGACTTCTTGTTAAGTTTCTATCCCGAATCCGATGGAGATATTTTCGAGAGCAAATTCCATCAAGATCTATCAAGTGCTATTAAGATGAAGAGATATTTACCTACTTTAGATATAATTCCTTTGTTGATTTATTTCTTTATTTCCATGTTTTTAATCTTAATAATTTAGATAGATAGATATAGATATAGATAGAATTTTCTTCCTTGATTAACAAGGATTGGAAGCCTATAAATAAAGCATTAGGGGCTGATTTCCATACACAATTAAATTCTAGAGAAGGAGAAGAGGTAGTAGAGAGAGAGAGAGAGAGAGAGAGAGAGAGAGAGAGAGAGCTTGTGGCGAGAGCAATGTGGAGAGGCGAGAGCGGATTTGGCTTGTTCGGTTGTTGTAAGCTTTCTTTTTAGTTTTATTTAATGCAAAGTTATTTTCTTTTATTATTGATGAGTCTATTCATGATGAAGAGCGAGTAGTCCACCCACTTCTAGTGTCGGGGTGAGCCCGACGGTAGCCACGTAAAATGATGCAGTAAAGGTTTGATCTTTTTATGCAATTCGTCTTCTATCCCTATGAGCATGATTCTTTTGCGAAAGTTGAAGGTGATCCTTGTTTGTGTTATTGAAGCGAAAGTGATCTTAATACAACTTGAATTAATTATGTGAAAAAGGGTTAGTAACAATTAGGGTTTATGCAAAAGCCTCTATCTTCCTATTTGTTAATAACGAAAGTTATTTGATGAAAAGCACTCAATATCGACCTAAGTTTTCTGCTTTGCTTTCTTTTCTGCTTTTCTCTGTTGTTTCTGTCTATCTGTTTGATTTTCTGCATGTGAGATTCCTCCGCTACCTAAGATTCGCTGACACGCTTCCTCGAGGATCGATCCTGACTTCCCGCTGCTACATCAGGAGGAGGCCAGTCTTGTAATTATTTACGTGGGCACGAATCTGGTTTGATCTATTTCATTATATTTTAAACTCGATTTCCTTCCTACAACACCGGGACTGAAAAATAATTAAATTTGCTACCCTTGTTAGCTTCGGCAGACATGTGTCGTAGCAATTCGTAACCTTTTGTCATGTCATTAGCTATGGAAGGCGTCACATTTGAAAAAAAACCCAAGACATTAGCTTTGGGAAAGTTGTCGTAGCTACACTATAAAAAAAAAAATCAAATTTGCGATGCCATGACAGCACTTGCGACGGGAGGGCCTCGTCGTGGCAAAAAAAAAATAGATGCACTAAATTTGCAACGGAACCATAGCAAATCAAGCCCGGTTCCCTCGGGCTGTCATTTCTGCGGCTCCCAACTGAGTCAACAGCTCATCTGCCTTTTGACTGTAAAATGAATTTGGATATATTATCTTCTACCGGTAATAGACAACCTCAGCCTCAGAATGGATATACCAACATTAAGCCAGATATACTACTAAATGACATCTACTCTAAACAGGGGAAAACCGAATTCGCCAGACTGGATACCGCTTGGTGGGCAATGTGATACTTTCGCAACCAACTTGCTTTCCAACATACAGATTCAGTCACTACTCAATCTATTGCTTTATTCGACAATACGAATTCACATACATGGATTACTAGAAAGAACGAACAGGATGACAGCCAAACAACTATAACACCTCGACTAAAGACTAAGAACAATAACCAACTGGTCTCTCTGACATCTACAGACCGGCGGTCTGAAGGGTGGAAAAAACCCCTCTGGGACATTACAAGTTGAATTTCGATGGATCTTATTTCCCATCTCAATTTGGCTCTTTTGGAAACTTCATCCGTGACCATAATGGAACGATTGTATCCCTTGGATCTGGCCATTGCAATAACACATCTGTTGTCTTCTCCGAGGTAATGGGGCTGCATATAGGGGTGATTAAGGCACTTCATTTGGGTCTAGATAATCTTCTTATAGAAGGGGATTGTTTAGTCGTTATAAAGGATCTTCTGGGAGACTGGTCATGCCCATGGAATATTGAGATGTTAATGGTTGATACATCGACCTTTCGTCGGTCCTTCTCTAATGTTGCTATTCGTCATGTTTTCAGGGATTCTAACGCGGTGGCAGACAGGATTGCGCGTCTGGCTAGTTGTTTCCCTGCCGATGATAGCTTCGCTGATGATCCAGAACTCTGTGTTCTCGTCCGCTCGAACGCGCTAGGAAAGAAGTCGGGCCGCCGGCGACTCTCCTTAATCTTATCTTGCTTCGGAAAAAAAAAACCCTAAACTAACCCAAAAAAAAAAGAAAAATAAAATAAAACTTAAATCAATGTACAGTACATACATTCAACTTCAAAAACGAAAAATCCCCAAATCCATCTCATTCTATTGTAAACCTAAGACTGAAAAAAAAAACCTCCCAATGCGAAAGAACGCGCCCCACGCGTGGATCCCTCCTCCCGACATCCCGTCCCCAGAAATCCATTTGCTGAAAAACCCTAATGTCAAAAGCGCCGCCCCCAATCTGCTTGCTTTGTGTCCCCTCAGATCTGTGGATGCAATCTCCATCACAAAAATCTTGTTCCTCTCTCGAATCCATGCCTTGGTCGACAATTACTCTCTCCGAAACCCTGCCAAAAGAATTTTGAAGGGCAAAATCTGTGTGGGTGTTCAGACCTGTGTTGAAAGCGATTTTGCTCTTTGTTGTTTGGGGACTCAGATGGTCAGGCAATTTGTCGTTGTACCTAAAGGATTGGGGTCAACTGTATGCTTGGGATGCTCGCCCCCCCCCCCCCAGCCGTCAAAAAGAAATTCTTAGGGATTCCGCTTCCATCGATGTCTTAGTGTTGGGTGTCGTACGAGGATGTCTCAGTCGGACCTGGCCTTCTGCCAAAAATCTATCGCTTCTGGTCGGCTGAAGAAGGGTATACTCCTCTCTTGCTCTCACCTCTCTTCTCTAATTTACATCTATTTAAACACCCGCCCAGGCCTCTGGATTCGTCACACCTCCCTCATCTCGCTATCTAATCTCCATCATCTGCTTACTAATCTCCTCTTTGTATTTTCTGTTGGCATGGCGTCATCATCTAAATCCAAGGGAAAAAAACCCATGGGGGACGACTCTTTCGTCCCCCTAGAAAACCTCTCCCGAAAGGGACCACAACACATTTGCACTAAGAAGATCCATCTTGGAGGAAGCCCCATGGAGGCGGGCTCTGTTGGGGGGAGCAAGGCTAAAAAGGATGGCAAGAAGAAAACTCCCAAGGTGGATATGGACAGGCTGAAGGCTATTCAGAGCAATATTAAGGATAACATCATTGCTCTGAACACCACATACCTATTCACCACAATCATTGGGGATCCGGTGGAACCGAAAGAGGTTAGGAAGAGGATAAGGTAAGGGTTGAGTGGAGATTCCTTGCCTGCGGCTTCCAGCTCGTCCCGGTGGCGATCAAGTGGTTCGAGCTTCGGTTCGATCTCCCCGGAGACCGTGACAGTGCTTGGGAACGACGCCCCTTCCACATCACCGGGCAACTTCTGTTGATCCGTCCCTAGAGCATCTCATTTGATCCATGGTCCGATTCTATCTCCAAACTGGACCTCTGGGTCTGGATCCCGGGCCTTCCTATCAAATATGTAAGTGAGTCCATTCTGAGATCCCTTATTGTAGGAAACAAAGTTGGAGACGTCATCCGTGTGGCGGCTTTCAGTGCGAAAGGTGCCCGTCTCCGCTACCCTCACATTTGTATCTCTGCTGATTTCACTATGATCAGAGAGAAAAAGATCACTCTGCTCAATGGTCTTGGAGTGTTGGAAAGTTATCGCCTTTGGTTTGAAGACTTCTTAGAGGGGTGCGGAAGCTGTGGAAGGTCTGATCACTTATTCGATGAACGTCCTCTAAGGATGGTTTGCAATTCTCCCACTGAAGGGGTGATGGGTGGTGCCCCGGTTGTGCAGCCTATTAAGGCCGATGACCCTCTCCCTGCAGAGGGTGGGGAGTGGGTTCGTGTAGCTTCGAGGGCTGCCCCGGTGCCTGCCCCTCCCTCTTTCGGTCACTCTAAGGCTGACCTCTAGAGTTTCTTTGGGAAAAATGTTACCATATCATCAGGCTCTTCTTCTGCATATTTCTCTTCTGCATCTATTGAGGGGTCTAGCACCATGGTGGATGATGTCGAGCCGGTGGAGGAGCCCATCTCTGTCCCTATGATGGCGCCCCCATCGCCCCACACCCTCGTCGATGCACCCCCAAATGACGTGCTCAACCACTCTGATGCTGACATTCTCGCCCCCGAGCTTTACACTACTGACGATGAGGAGCTTATGGATTTCGATGAGGAGACTGGTCTCATGGATGGCCAAGGTGGACTCCCAGTTGATATGACCCAACAGGAGTTTGAAGTGATGCTGGCCAACATCCCCCCTTCTGCTGAAGTGGACATCTCCTCCCTTGGCAACCCGTCCCAACCCATCACTGCTGCTCTCCCCTTAGCTGTTGCTCCTTCTGCTCACCCCAGGGTCAGCTTATGTGTGAGCAGCAGCCCATGCAGGGCTCATCCAGATCTGAGTCAGGAAAGAGGAAGCTCGGAGAAGAAGTCGGTGAGTATGCATCCTCCAAACTGATGGGGAGTTGCAGCAAGCGAGGTCGCGATGATCAGTAAGTCTACTTCTATCTCTCCTGCTTGCTTCTGTGGTAGTTAGGTAACAAGATCCTGGGAGTTGATGAATAAACTACCTTTTATTTGTTGGAAGAAGCACTGTACTCCCTTTTGTGTTGCTCTTGGAATATGTGGTTGTGTTGGAGGTAGTTCATTCATGAACTTACAACTCTCCCTTTTGTATCAAAGCACTTATGTTCTGTTGGTTGTTGTTTGGAGTCTTAGGTCATGGTGTTCTGTAATTTATTGGAGTCTCTCTGATGTTTGTTTCATTATCTGTAGGATTGTAATGTACTTGTGTCTGAATGTGAAATGTAGTATGAATGAAATAGCCCTTGTGGTAGGCTTCAACTATATATCATTGCCTCTTGATTGTAGAAGACCATCAGTGTATGCCAACTTACACTGTCTTATTGAATCTCCCTTTAAAAACAAAGTTGTAAGGGCTCATTTGAGCCCACTGGGTGAAAGCCCCACTATGAACAAATCTTATGGACAAATCATTTTTTGTAGGAAAGTAATTAATGGAGTTACTTGATCCTGGCCAATTAACCGAACCACTCACATGGCACCCAACAATTACTTTGCCTCTGCTATATACCATAATATCGAGCACAATGCTTTTATTAATTATTGCTCTACCGTCACGTTACCATTCTTTAGAATTGAGCTAATCCAATCACCAAAACAATCGCACCATCATCAACTCGTGCTACTTGACTACCGCACTATATCAATCCTCTCTCAATAAAGTAATTTCCACCATATAATCCATACGGTGTCGGCATGTGCATTACCTGTGCAAACCGTCGTTACCAAACGCCCGTATTCAAACACGAACTTTGCTACATCCCCTTCTCGGTGGTGGCTCACCTTAGCTCCATCGCAACACCAAAAGGTTTTTAATGAAGATTAGTTACTGGAACTGTAGGGGAATGGGAAAACCGACTTTCTAGACCGATGTCTCTTCATGGTACAAAAGCAATCATATTCACCTCTTGGCGCTGGCGGAGACCAAATCTGAGCAAATTCCGAATGAGTCGGTTTGGAAAAGTGCAGGATTTGACAACGCTATATGGTCCCTGTCACATGGTAAATCCGAAGGGTTAGGCATCCTATGGAAAAACAACTTACTTTTAAATGAATCAGTGTCAATCGAACATCACTCCCATAGAATAATTGGAGTAAGGTACAACTGCCAACACAATAACATTTCTGTTATGCTCTTCTTCGTGTATGCTCCGGTTGGGAGTAAAGAGAAAGATGAATTTTGGTCCAACCCCTCTCATTTAGTCAAAAACTCAACTCTACCCTGCTTAGTTATGGGAGATCTCAATGAAATTTTCTGTAGCGCGGACAAGGTTGGGGGTGCTGATATCAACCCCAATAGATTCTTAAGGTTAACAAATTTCATGAATGAATGCGCCTTGGTTAATATCCCCACCTCATGAAACCAATTCACATGGAGAAGAACGGTCGAAGGAGAGGACAATATCATAGAAAAGCTAGATAGGGTCCTGGTTCAACACCCAATCCTCCAACACTTTCCGGATCTAATCACTTCTAATGGAACGTTCACCTCCTCGGACCACTACCCCATAACAATTAATTTGGCTAATGGAATTATACACAAGCCTTCCCCATTCAGATTCAAAATGTCTAGACCCAAAGAAAGGATTTCCAGGTACTGGTGAGACAGGCATGGCGGAAATCGTTCCAGGGATCGCCAATGTTTCAAATTACACAGAAAACTAAAATTTTCAAACAAAAAGCTAAGGAATGGAATAAAAAAACTTTTTAGAATATTTTTAGGCAACTTCAGGAAGTCGACAATAAACTTCTTGAAATTCAACCTCTTATGACCCAACAAAATTGTTCATTGCTAAGAACCAAGGAAAGGAACCTTATCCTAAATAAAGAACAATTGCTCCTTTTCCAGAAAAAGTTTTGGAACCAACGGGCTAAAACCAAACATCTAAAGTTAGTAGATTCCAACACCACGTATTTCCATCAGATTGCGCCTGGGCGAAGGAATAGGAAGATTATAAACCAAATCACATCTGCTGACGGCACTCTCATTCAAGGTGAAGAAAACATCAGGAAGGAAATACACACAGACTTTGAGAAACTGTTCATGTAGGAAAGAATTAACAACAACCTCCTAACATAATACCTAAATGTCATCAACCCCGAAATCTCAGCAGAGGAAAATATCTATCTAACTCAAATCCCATGTAATGGGGAAATTAAAAAGGCCGTCTTTGAGCTAGGGCTTAATAAATCTCTTGGTCCTGACGGGATGACAGCTGAATTCAACCAAGTATACTGGGACATTATAAAGGGAATGATCATGAAAGAAGTTAAAAGCTTCTTCCTATCCGGGAAAATTAAGCGATAAATAAATCACACCTTTATCTCCTTGCTCCCAAAATGGGAAAACCCCTCCACATCCGCGCACTACATGCCAATCAGCCTATGCAATACCATCTACAAAATTATATCTAAAATTCTCACAAATAGATTAAAGCAGGTCATAGGGCGACTTATTCACCCTCTTCAATGAGCCTTTGTTTCCGACCATGCAATTCAAGACAACGTCCTAATTGCCCATGAAATCTTCCGCTTCTTCCGCTCCCAGCGTGGCCGCGAGGGTTGGATGGAAATAAAGCTTGACATGGAAAAGGCCTATGATAGAGTGGACTGGGCATTCACGAGAGCAGTGTTGGAAAATTTTGGGTTTCATCGAACTTTTGTCAATTGGATAATAGAATGTGTTACTACCGTGTCCTTCTCAGTGCTGGTTAACAACGGTCCCACTGACATGTTCCGACCAACGAGAGGTCTCCGACAAGGGGATCCCCTGTCTCCCTTTCTATTCATCCTCGGTGCTGATAGAAATCTTGCTCAAGAAGCTCAACACAGAAACAACCTCATTGGGTTCACATTTGGCAGGGGAGGGTTGAAAGTTCCCTTCCTTGCTTTCGCAGATGACATTATTATATTTTCCAAGGCTACATCTTTCTCTTGTGTAAAAGTGAGGTCAATCATAGATAACTATTGGTGTGTCTCAGGTCAGAAAGTAAACTATCACAAATCTTCCCTCCAAACCACAAAGGGTATGTCTCGCCAGCGGAGTAGGGAACTGGAAACCTGCCTTGGAATCACTAATGAGGTATGTTATAAAAGTACCTCGGCTGCCCCATCATCAACGGAAGGGTAACCAAACAAGCTTTCGAGGAAATTATTTGTAAATCCAGAGATCAGCTTAGCAAATGGTAGGCCAGCTGCCTATCCTAATAGGGCAAAGCGATTCTTATTGGTGCTAACCTTTCCGCAAAACCTCTATACGCCATGCAAAGTTTTCTACTCCCCTCCTCGGTACACAAAGAACTAGATCAAATCAATAGAACCTTTTTCTGGAACAAAGATCTTCAGCATCACCCCCTTATTAGTTCGGATAAGATTTGCAAACCTAAGTATAACGGAGGGCTTGGTCTTCGTAATTCTCGTGATATGAATGAGGCACTCTAACTTAAACGACTGTGGACAATTCTCGCAGAACCTTACAATATCTGGGTCCAAATTATACAACATAAATATCTTAAGGATGCTCATATCCTAAATTATATGACAAGCGGTAGTGCATCATGGCAATGGTCAAAATTGTCCACCCTTATAAGTAAATTTAAAACTGGCTTCATATGGTCGATAGGAAACGGACGCTCGATTAAATTCTGGACAGATAACTGGATCTCAACTAATTCTCTTAGAGAAAGGATTAATTGTCCGAATAACTGGAACAAAAATGAAACTATGAGCGACTATTTGAATAGGGGAAAGTGGTGGGAGGAGAAATTGTGCAACACTGTTCCATACGACATTGCCCAGGAAATCCTAGATATACCGCTCCTAGTAAATGATATTGAAGACAGGTTGTACTGGTGGCGTGACCGTGAAGACTGGTTTACCACAGCTAGTGCTTATAAGCTGATAACAAACAATACCTCAAAAATAGCGGATAATAATGCATGGATATGGAAGGTCAACACACCGCTGAAAATTAAAAACTTCATATGGAAGATAAGTCAGCAGGGTCTCCCGACGGCCTCCCGTCTTGCTCAGAAAGGGGTTGTTGTACCAACTACGTGTTCTCTATGCAACGGTGCTACAAATGATGACACACATCTACTTATTGAATGCCCGTGCACATCAGCCCATCTCCACTGGGCTAGCTCCATCAGGAGTAATATCTCAAATCTGATAGTAGACTCTAGGGATCTCAAGCCCATCTTATCCCACTTCGGCGGATCCCTATCATCATCAGAGAAGGAAAGAACGACCTTCACATGGTAGACAATTTGGTTTTTAAGAAAGCAGAGTATATTTAACAACAAACCATGTCCGGATTCAACAGCTATCAAAAAATTAATCGAGTACCACAGGGACAATTGGAGAAAGACTTCTGTCCTTGATCCCATGATATGTCAAACAACACCTCGTAGGAATTGTATAGGAAAATACGACAAAGGAAACAAGAACACCCGGGTCATTACTTGGAGAAAGCCCCCGTCGGGGAAATACAAGCTGAACTTCGACGGGTCAACTCTTAACAATATGGATAGTTCGGCCGGATTTATCATCCGCGACTGAAATGGAGAAGTAATACACATTAGAGGGAAACACATAGGGAAGCAAACTGCCCTCAAAGCTGAAACATAAGTGCTCAGATTGGGGCTCGCTTGGGCAAGCTCATCTTCAATCAGCAACCTCATTGTGGAAGGCGACTCTCTCATTATAATAAATCACCTCAAAACTATGAAGAATTATCCGTGGGAAATCGAACTAATGATGGCTGATATCAAAACCATGTTGTCGCGTATGGGTGAAGTATCCTTCTCCCATATACCCCGCACATGCAACGTAGTGGTTGATAAGGTTGCACAGCTTAGCCGCGTTGTTAGGGGTTCCGACTTCCTCACCAACTCAGGTCTCATTGACTTCATCCGGAAGGATGCCCTCGGGTAGGCTTTATCCACCAGAATTCTTACCTTATCAAAAAAAAAAAATATTCCCAAATCCCCCATTCCCCGTTTCAATTTCAGTACTCCCTCCCTCTTCTCCCGCTTGTTCTTTGCCTCTCCCATCTTCTCCTGCCCTGTACTCGCCGGCGGGATTCTCCCATCTTCCCCCTCCCTCCCTCTCCCATCTTTCGCCATCATTCCATGTGCTCCCTCTCGCTTGTGCTCCCGCCCACCTATGCTCTCGCCGATGCTCGGTCAAGTTAATCGATTCTCATCCCTACCAAGCCTCCATTATCAGGTAATTTCTTGAAATCGTGTTTGGTTAGGGTTTAATTTGGGAAAGAAGGGTTTGATTTTACTGAAAAGGGTATTCTAGGGTTTGCTCGAATTTGGGGAAAGTGGGTTTGCCATGGGGGAGTGGTTATATGAGGCAAATTTCCTGGGGTATTCTAGGGTTTGCTCGGATTTGAGGAAAGTGGGTTTGATATTACTATTTTTTTTATAAACAAACTCGATGAATTTGTGAATTCATAGGGTTCAATGTATGTATCAAACTCCCCCACCCCACTGCTCAGTCGTTGCCCCTCCACGACCCATACCCTCTTCCATCCCCTACAACTCAGCTTCAGTTCAAACTTCAAAGGTGAGCAAATTTCTGATTTTTTGTGAGCTCATAGGTTCAATTTTATATTCAATTGACATGTTTTTAATAGAACAAGTGTGCTATTTTTTTTTGGAATGTGCTATTTTTTTATATTCAATTTCTTAATTTGTTTAGATTATTACCTATTCGGCCTTTGTATAGCTTGGTTTCTGAATTTTAAAAATATGTCCAACCCTTGCTTAATTTCTTCCCATACATTATGCATGCTTTTCTTGAAGAAATTGTTTCCTGTATTTCTAAAATCTGTTGGCTACTTGGAAGATGATGTTCTTCCTCAAAAACCAAAGGTTGGGGTAAGTTATTGGTTTTCATTTTATTCCTTTCTTTTTTCCCTTCTCTATTAGTGATTGGTAATGCATAATCGGGTAAAGGTATATTTGCATCTGAGATGTTTTAAATCTGAAAATTTCAACAAGTCGCTTGGCCCATTTGCTATGCTCTAAGGGACCTAGTAAAACAAAACAAAAAATACTGATTATGCATTTTTTCTTCTATTGGTTTGACAACATTTGCATCTTTTGAAGCTACATTTTACAATTTTAAGTGATCATGGCTCTAAATGCTTCCTTTTATTGATTCGGGGCACCCATAGTATCAAAGATATGCTAACTGTAGCTACTGGTGTAGTGGTTCTGTTTATGTGTTGCAGGTGGAAATAAACGGACAGGTCAGTATTTCTAACCTAAATCTTCATGCTTATTTATCCTGAAATTTGCTTGCTAGTTGTGGTAAAATTTATGCATTTGTACTTATGTTTACATGTGTCTTTTATGCTCATTATGACTGAGCTTATATGTTTATAACTTGCATGATTTAGGTGGAATTTGACTGCCTCTCTCAACTACTCTCTTCTTTTCCCCGATCTACAAATTGATTCAAACATTTGGCTTCTCCCTTCGATTTTCTTGAATTGGTAAATTAAGAGAGGCCATATCCGGGGTTCGAACCGGGGACCTATGGGTACTACCCACAAGTCCTTTCCGGTGAGCCATTACGGAATGGTTTTTTCCTTCGATTTTCTGCATATTGATTCTCACTCATGATCCTCTGAGCACAATGCTTCCCTCGAACATTCTCGAATCTTTTCATTTTTGTAATTGCTTAGATATAGGTGTAACTTCTAAGTGTGTCTACTGTCAACTGTTTGTTTCCTTTTTCTTTAATTTTATTTATTAGTTTGCATTCTGTTTTGATTTTTTCCATTGCAAGATGTTTACTTGATTACTTAAAAGTTACATATGTTTACTTGTGTTTCCTTTCCTCAGCTTATGAGATTATTCTGCAAGGAGAAGTGGTTGTTTAGTGGTATGGTTTACATTTGCTTCAAGTAAAGATCTTGATAACCAGTGCAGAAATATGGTAGTAAACACCTCCACTGTAACGGCCCAGAATTATAATTTCTGGGTTACGTTTCAAGGGATAAAACCCCTTGTTCGGATCTTGCAATCCAGGTACGGGTCGAGGTTTCAACTCATTTTAAGGTTATTAGAAAGAGGGATTTCAAACCCTAAAAACATCGAAGGGCCGTTGGGTACCCTTAACCTGTCCTAAGACTATGTCGCGGAAACCATTTCAAACGGAAGTAAAGCGGAAGTAAAGTACAGATACAAGTGCCACGGCGGAGCCGGGTCAAAACGGAGTCAAAAGCATAAATCCAAAACAATATAATCAGAGTCTGGTGAAGTCTATAACTCCAGCGCTCACTCTCCGCCGACAAAATGACCCGCGCAATAAGCAAACAGCACCGATAGGATGAACATAAATAATTCCTAAAAAAATTGATTTGGAGCGGGATCAGATCGATGCCCACTTAACTCTGCATCCCAACCATAAGCACACATATACGCTATACCTAATAAAGATGCTCTAATGCAGTACGAAATTCAAACACACTAGCATGCTCCTAGTTCATAATAATGTGCAGAAATACTGTAAAGGGCCCAAGACAATGCCAAGTGGCATATCCCTCTCCTACCTCCACCCCTTCCGACAGGCGGAGACTGGCCAGCTCGTGAATGCATTCATTCATAATAGGGCGGCACGCATGCCTAACCCGCTCAACAATAAAGCCCGCAGGCATATCATAATATAAGGAAGTACTCGATTGACTCAGGGTACCCGATGAGGCTGGGCTACCCTATGACCCTAGCAAAGACTCTAGGACTATCACAGATAACGGCCGTTCTGTTTATATACACATAGAGAAATAGAATGCTCAACGATCAATGCAACCTAGCATGGTACTACATGGCATGCTGATCATGAATGCAACACCTAGTATATCATGCACCTATAGCAGGGAATAGCTCTATTCAATCTGAGTAAGCTCCGAAGAGACTTACCTGAAGATGCAGAACAGCAAGATAACACAAGCAAGGGCCCAAATGCAAGTCCAAAGCAATCCAAAAGCAATAAACACCTATCATCAAGCCATTTCCATAAGCTATCGGTTCATCATTCATACACACGATACCCAAGTTCTCCACATCTTCAAACCAATTGATAGTAAAACCATTTTCCAAAACCTTTCCAATTTGATCAACATCAACCAAAATCATTCTTCACATTAAACCCATCGATAAAATCGTACCAGCCATATTTCCAAACTTTCTTCTCAAACCCAACATCATCAAACCAAGACAAGGAATCTCAACATTTAAAATGACACTTTTAACATAACTTCAAGCTCAAGATCAAATAGTTCAAGTTCCGTCAAATCCCTTCTTTAATATTGAATATTAAAATAATATTTCAAAACTCATTTCCCAAAGTTTTCCAAATTCTTAAATTCCAAATTAAGTCAACTCATTTTCAAAATAACTTCTCAAATCGTACTTGGCCAAATTCCGACATTTATCATTTAATTCCTTAACAAATTCCCAAAATCATATTATTGACACAATCCCGGAATGTTTATTTTCAAAATCATTACATAAATAAATTCGGACATTTAGTCACAAAATAATTCTATATTACATTCCCTCTATTTAATATTTATATATTTGAATATATAAATCCCTTAAAGCTCATTTTATTAACACATTTTACAAAATAGGCCCAAAATCCATTTAAAAGAAACCGGACCCCATGAGCCCAAATCGGATAGGCCCAACCCTTTGCCAAAACCGGATCCAAGAACCAAGCCCCAAATTTCATTTAAGGGAACCCATGAACCGGCCTTATTTTAATTAAAATTGCTGAACCAGACCAAGAAATTAAAAAGCTGAACCGAACCCCAAATCAGACACTGTTCATCTTCCTCCTAATACTCCTGCGTTCGAAAATGGAGCAAGAGGAAGAGGGACAGGGGAGCTCGCCGGCGACGGATCTGAGCTCCGGCCGTCTCCCCGTCACCAAGGCCAGAAAACAACCAAGAGGAGAAAGGAGGAGGAGGAGTGCTCACCGAGGGCTCGAGCTCCGCCGGAAGGTTTCGAGGTCGTCGGAGTCGAATCGAGGCTCGCCGGAGACGGACTCATGCCGGAAGTGGCCTAGGAAGGGGTTGAGGGGATTAAAGGTCCACCTTTAATCGATTTAAGGATGAAAGGAAGAGAAAGGAGGAAGAAATGGAGTCCATTACCGTTTGAAATCGAAACAGGGGAAGGGATGGCGGCGCCGGCGGCCAATGGCTGCGGGATCCTGGGCGTCGGAAGTGAGGAATCTGGGGCTTCTCTACTGGAGGGAGGAAGGAGGTGAAGGTGTTGCGACCTGGGAAGCTTCGGCTTCGGACAGAACGGGGGCTTGTCTCCTTCGAGGGGAAACAGAGGCGAGAGGAGGGGTTGTGATTTCGGCGGTGGAGGGAGCGGCTCGGGGTGGTGACGAAGGTCGGACTCGGAACAGAGGACGGTTGCCGGCGAAAACAAAGGAGGTGGGGAGGGTTCCTTGGGTTGATACGGTGAAGAGGATAAGAAGGAGGGAGGGGGTGAGCTGTATGTGGGTTGTTTTTGAACAAAATGAAGGAGGAGACAAAATAGGTGTGCAGGTACCTCAAGTCACGGGTGAGAGAGAGAGAGAGAAAACAAATTGAGAATGGTCCCCACTCAAAGAATTTAAAATAGCGGAATAGACTCGAAACCCGTTCACCCGACAAATCCCGACTAAACTCAAAACAATCTTCAAATTTCAAATCCGAGGTTAGTAATGAACTCCGAATACTATACTCAATTTTCGCATAAACACGCGGAATAAAACATATTTTAAATTTTTAATTTATTAATGTCGGGGCTTGCTTTAAGGATTTCAATTTCGATTTAAGAAATTAAGGACGAGTTTTCCTTGAAATATCCGAATTTTTATTTTATTTTATCTTATTATTATTTTCGACTTAAATCCATTTATATTATTTATCGAAATTTATTATTTAAAAATCCGGGCCTTTACATCATCCACCTCTAAAAACAAGTCTCGTCCCCGAGACTAAAACCAAATAAAGTAGGGGATGAAGTTTGAAATTGATGAGTCCAAGGACCATGTCCAGAATCTTGTAATCATCTCGGTTGCGTCTTCCGGGATTCTCACAACATCCTAGTTACGGTCGTGACATCTCCAATTGGCCTTGACAAGTATGCGATAAGCGCCCCTATCACATCCTCGCTTCGACTTTTCGGAAGTGCCACAACTCTAAAAGTCCTACAATAGCATCACTAGGTCTTAGCAAGCACCCTATAGGCGCCCCCATAAAGTGCATGTATCCACTTCGTGAAGTATCATAGAGTTGCCCGGGTTTGAAAAGTTTCTAAAGGGATTCCATAATTGAAAATAAAGATTAACCTCAAAATCGTTTGAAATTCTCGGTATCGTTCATTCTTTAAAATCAAAGTCGGTCCTTTTATCAAAATCGTTCAAAATCTTCAAATAAGACGTCTAATCAAGCACTTTGCACCAAAACAAGTCAAATCCCTTTAACTCAAGATTTCGTCAAAAATCTCCCAAAACAAAATCAGTTTCCCGCATATCAATCAATCACATTCAGAAATCAGGAGGTGGAATCATCCACCTCTAAGGGTTAATCCCATATCCTCTTCCTAGTTTCCAGAATCAAATCAATCTATCGGTCTCAATTCAAGCAAGCTTCACAAGCTATAAGAATGCATAACCAAATAACCAATCGATCATCAACGAGTACATCATATAACAAGTCTCAAACATATGCCAGCACACTTCCACAAGATCACATCAACGTCTCTACCACTTACTAAAGGTCATAATACACATCTCAACAATATGCCAAAATCATAACACATGGCTCGATATCACACCAAAAGTTATAAAGGATATCTCATTATCGCATATCATCATCGCAATCATAGTAGGGTCAGTCACATCAAGGGATATCATTTAACCCATAGATTCACATAGTCATCCTATCCAACTTCTATCCAGCATTAGCATAACATTCTTATCACGTCAATCATTGGTACTTGCAAGGTTAGCCATAGCGAAATTCCATCATAAGTCAACGGAACAAAGCTACTTATCAACACATCAATACAATCAAGGTCATGCTATTAAGATTCTATAAAAAGGGAAGATCAAGAAGCATATCACTATCAAAATGTCAACATGCTCTCTAGAAATCATCTTAACTCATCACAATGTCATATACGATCATTTAGTAATCAGGCACCATTATCTCATATATATACAAATCATATTCACATTCCAAGTCATACCCATCATTTAACATATCAATAGTCATGCTTGTCAACCATATAATACAACATCATGTTTACTAACACATAATATAACATCATGTTTTCACCCCATAACATAACATCACACTTTCACATAATAACACATCATTATCTCGTATATCATATCACAACACATCCTAACATGCTTCTAAAACAACATAGCAGAGCATCAATATATCATGATAACTTTTTCCACTGCCAACTAGATTTCAATATTGCACAACAACGTGTAATATCATTCTGTATCAGATTCATCATGGTTGCTATCTAGCATCATGCCAGCGAATATAAATAAATCACATAATCAAGAAAATCCTCACGTCATACCAGTCAAAATAAAACAGAATCCCCACTCGCCCATCTCCACTCTCAAGCCAAGACTAATAATCTTCTAGGCTCGCTAACCTCAACTCAGTCAAAATTCCCTAAAGAAATCCCAATTCATTCCGATACTCGAATCTCGCCCTCATTCCACCAAACTCTCACACACACCATCCACCTCTAAGAATCCAACTCCTATCTCTAACTCCACACCCGAGTACCCTCTCATACTATACCCTCACTTCTCTTAAGGTCATTCCCCACATTTCATATACTACTCAAGACATCGCAAGCATCATACCCTACTAACCACATGGATCCCTCTCTCGCGTCTTACCTCGTAGTACCATCGATCATCCTAACCGCCTAGAATTCTTTTACCACTCATCAACCGCTCCACAAGAGAACCCTCACTCACAAGTTCAAAGAAGAAGCAATCATGGACATTATTACACATAAGGATCACATCATATCAACTAGCATTTATATCAATAGCATCATTAGTTCAGCATTAACATTGCAATTGCGTCGATAAATCTCGATTTACCGTCATGCTCAATCATTATTACAAATCATCAGATTCACATAATCAAGTCAAGCTAGCAAGTTCATTATAACCCTAGAAGATAAACAATTCAGGTTTTTAGCATTTCAGTTCATACTTCCATAGGTACAGGAATTTAGATCATGCTTAGCAACTCAGAGTATCAACAGATCAAGGCATCATGGTTCATGGCACATTAGGACTATAAGGCGTAAAATCATACCATCACAGACAACAGACAATCAGACAACAATCATTACCAAGTCAGCACATCAACATGTAAATCTCATCGTCAGGTTAGTGCAATATCGTCGCCAGCAAATTCAGAAGAATTAGCAATTCGAACAAAGGGCACTCTCGCTAGCAAGTCATGTCGTACTCAGTATCCGCTATTCTCGATGCGTGCTCGTTCCGCCGACATCATTGATCCTGATGCCCGTGGGTTATGGGCCCACGCTTCCGCTGCACTGCTCTATCGCTATCTAACTTTTCGTTCCCTCTTCCATGCGGTCGCTCGCCGAATGTATCGCGTAGGGTCCAAGTTAGCGGAGATAGGGGAGTGACAGGGACGGACAACCCAATGTTCATCTCAGAGACAAACACAGATCAATACTAAAGATGACAAGACTAACGACAAGACTCTGACCTAGGAAGAGCAACAACGCCCTTATGGAAGTCTATTAGGTTACAATTGTGACGAGCAGAATGAATTCGTCATGGAGCACATCAGTTACATTCATCCACACTAACACGTACCTATCTCAAGGACAACAACATGTATATTCATTCCAAAAGACATAATCGAGCCTTACACGGATTCATGCGAGACAAGTTAACAGTTCATTATTCCATGGAAGCAGAGATGCCTAACAACTTCAAGCAAGGTATGCGGAACCAGTAATGATCATGCAAGATTCAAAGTCATGCGGTATATAATGAGGATGACCAATATCATGTATATGAACAATGAACGGGCATGGTACACACATCAACAATTGAGTTCAAATATAGCATGCCGAGGTATATCATAGCAAGCAGATTAAGAATCATACGAGAATATATAAGAGCATCATAGTAACTATCTCATCTTAACACACTGGTCATATAACAGGTCAAGCATGACATGTAATCATAGGACGGGATACATTTAGAAATCATGGGTCCTACATGATACTAACGATACATGATGTGATACAAGCATAGTCAAGAGCCATTAAGAGGAGTTCTACATAATATTCATGAAGCATAAGCATCATCAAAAGTAATAGGAAGACATCATGAGCGATAGATCGTAATCATGCTAGGAACGAACCATCATAGGGCACATATAACGGTACAATAGTTATCACATCATAGAACAAGTACAACATGTGGTCATTTAGCGAGTCATATTGGGGAGCATAAACCCTACAAGATGCTAATAGCACACATCGAACATGAGCATAATCAAGGTAGTTCGACTAGATTCATTCCAACATTCATGCGTCCTATGTATGTGAGACATGATATAGCGTGGTGTGTGATCATGCGAGGTGTCCAGTCATACGTTCATGCAAGCACGAGAGAATATCATAGGGTAATAGGGAAATACCACCGAGCGATAACACATAAGCATGCTAGGATTTGCCATCACGAAAAGCAAGTCGATCATCGAATTCAGCATCAGTCCAATCAGGATGAGTAAAACACTTTAAGAAGAGGGAAGAATCACACTATCAAGGACCTAGCCTGGGAGAGAATTAGCAATACTGTAGGCAAGATATAAGCTTACACCAGTCACAACCAAGGGTCCTACACGACACTAATAGCTCAACATAACATGCTAAACATATAACATTTAATTGATAATTACAACGGTACGCAAGAAATCAATCACTCATATTCCGACGATATAGAAGCATGGGGGCAAATGCAACGGTGTATAATACGAACCTAGTAATGGGACAATATAGCTAGAATACGGGGAATCACACATAACATGATAAAGCATGCATTCATCAAGACTCAATTATACCACATACTCTCCATCCAAAGCACGTAATCATACAACAATATTAACTTGCAAGATCATCAATAATGATTGATTTAACGAATACAAAATAGATGAGCATGCTACATATTCTCGTCACAAAGGAATGATAAGCATTGACACATCATCATCCATCATGCTAAGGCGATCATGTACAAGCATTCATACAGGGAGGGTTTGATTACACTACCATAAACCTAATCCAGGAGGAAATAACGATCATGCAAGTCCGTATCATATGTTTCATGCTTCCTATCAACCATACGATCAGTAAGCCAGGTAAACATGCTATAACAACAAATAGTCATGATATAAGGAAGGACACAACACGATACTTGATGAGGGTAACTAACCACAACATGAGCTTAAACAAATCATGACAGAAAGCAAGGCATAACATGAGCAACTTCTTACAAACGACCATTTACAAGGTACATGCGAGAGATTACAAAATCATGTCATGCAGTTCAAAGAGAGTCACCATTACAACCGGACAGAGATCCCTAAGGACAACCATTGACTTTTCCCAACCGATTCATCACCCCTCTTTCCCGTGGGACTTTGGTACGACTCTTTTTTGTAAGAAGACACTGGTTGATCATCATAAGAATAAGGAAAGACAGCCCCAGAAACACCCTACTTCTGACTCAAAGTGACATCCAAAACTTCCAATACTCACTCAGACAACTTAACATAGCACCATGATTCCCGACACAATGTGTTTACCAACCCAATTTCCCGTGGAAGACACTGACATCCAGGAAAAGGCTAGATAGACCCGTCAAGGGGTTAACATAGTGGAAGGGGTTATTCCACACAAGCTGGGTTTGACCTCACAGAAACAAGGGTACTCCCACTATCCCGTTTCCAAAGATCAGTCAATACATATTTAATTGTTAGGCATACCAATCAGATATCTAGCATAGCATGCACTCAACACAGAATCAGCCAATAACACTCATAATGATCTCCTTGGGGTCTCCCAACCAATCTGTAAAGAATAAGTTAATATTTTGCCTACCCATTTCCAACTACACCCGATAGGGGTGGTCTACCGCCTTTACTACCCACTCGTGTCCCCGTTTAGTCGGTTCTTCTCTTTTATTACAAGTCGAGTCCATTACTTAGTCCAATTGAGGTTAGACATCTTAAATTCATTTTGCCCCTTTAAAACACGTTCAAAACCTTTGAAATTCATGGGCAGTTTTCCAAATCATACACTCAACCCTTTTGTACCCGAATTGCACAACCTCAGCTCTGATACCATCTTTGTAACGGCCCAGAATTATAATTTTTGGGTTACGTTTCAAGGGATAAAACCCCTTGTTCGGATCTTGCAATCCAGGTACGGGTCGAGGTTTCAACTCATTTTAAGGTTATTAGAAAGAGGGATTTCAAACCCTAAAAACATCGAAGGGCCGTTGGGTACCCTTAACTTGTCCTAAGACTATGTCGCGGAAACCATTTCAAACGAAAGTAAAGCGGAAGTAAAGTACAGATACAAGTGCCACGGCGGAGCCGGGTCAAAACGGAGTCAAAAGCATAAATCCAAAACAATATAATCAGAGTCTGGTGAAGTCTATAACTCCAGCGCTCACTCTCCGCCGACAAAATGACCCGCGCAATAAGCAAACAGCACCGATAGGATGAACATAAATAATTCCTAAAAAAATTGATTTGGAGCGGGATCAGATCGATGCCCACTTAACTCTGCATCCCAACCATAAGCACACATATACGCTATACCTAATAAAGATGCTCTAATGCAGTACGAAATTCAAACACACTAGCATGCTCCTAGTTCATAATAATGTGCAGAAATACTGTAAAGGGCCCAAGACAATGCCAAGTGGCATATCCCTCTCCTACCTCCACCCCTTCCGACAGGCGGAGACTGGCCAGCTCGTGAATGCATTCATTCATAATAGGGCGGCACGCATGCCTAACCCGCTCAACAATAAAGCCCGCAGGCATATCATAATATAAGGAAGTACTCGATTGACTCAGGGTACCCGATGAGGCTGGGCTACCCTATGACCCTAGCAAAGACTTTAGGACTATCACAGATAACGGCCGTTCTGTTTACATACACATAGAGAAATAGAATGCTCAACGATCAATGCAACCTAGCATGGTACTACATGACATGCTGATCATGAATGCAACACCTAGTATATCATGCACCTATAGCAGGGAATAGCTCTATTCAATCTGAGTAAGCTCCGAAGAGACTTACCTGAAGATGCAGAACAGCAAGATAACACAAGCAAGGGCCCAAATGCAAGTCCAAAGCAATCCAAAAGCAATAAACACCTATCATCAAGCCATTTCCATAAGCTATCGGTTCATCATTCATACACACGATACCCAAGTTCTCCACATCTTCAAACCAATTGATAGTAAAACCATTTTCCAAAACCTTTCCAATTTGATCAACATCAACCAAAATCATTCTTCACATTAAACCCATCGATAAAATCGTACCAGCCATATTTCCAAACTTTCTTCTCAAACCCAACATCATCAAACCAAGACAAGGAATCTCAACATTTAAAATGACACTTTTAACATAACTTCAAGCTCAAGATCAAATAGTTCAAGTTCCGTCAAATCCCTTCTTTAATATTGAATATTAAAATAATATTTCAAAACTCATTTCCCAAAGTTTTCCAAATTCTTAAATTCCAAATTAAGTCAACTCATTTTCAAAATAACTTCTCAAATCGTACTTGGCCAAATTCCGACATTTATCATTTAATTCCTTAACAAATTCCCAAAATCATATTATTGACACAATCCCGGCATGTTTATTTTCAAAATCATTACATAAATAAATTCGGACATTTAGTCACAAAATAATTCTATATTACATTCCCTCTATTTAATATTTATATATTTGAATATATAAATCCCTTAAAGCTCATTTTATTAACACATTTTACAAAATAGGCCCAAAATCCATTTAAAAGAAACCGGACCCCATGAGCCCAAATCGGATAGGCCCAACCCTTTGCCAAAACCGGATCCAAGAACCAAGCCCCAAATTTCATTTAAGGGAACCCATGAACCGGCCTTATTTTAATTAAAATTGCTGAACCGGACCAAGAAATTAAAAAGCTGAACCGAACCCCAAATCAGACACTGTTCATCTTCCTCCTAATACTCCTGCGTTCGAAAATGGAGCAAGAGGAAGAGGGACAGGGGAGCTCGCCGGCGACGGATCTGAGCTCCGGCCGTCTCCCCGTCACCAAGGCCAGAAAACAACCAAGAGGAGAAAGGAGGAGGAGGAGTGCTCACCGAGGGCTCGAGCTCCGCCGGAAGGTTTCGAGGTCGTCGGAGTCGAATCGAGGCTCGCCGGAGACGGACTCATGCCGGAAGTGGCCTAGGAAGGGGTTGAGGGGATTAAAGGTCCACCTTTAATCGATTTAAGGATGAAAGGAAGAGAAAGGAGGAAGAAATGGAGTCCATTACCGTTTGAAATCGAAACAGGGGAAGGGATGGCGGCGCCGGCGGCCAATGGCTGCGGGATCCTGGGCGTCGGAAGTGAGGAATCTGGGGCTTCTCTACTGGAGGGAGGAAGGAGGTGAAGGTGTTGCGACCTGGGAAGCTTCGGCTTCGGACAGAACGGGGGCTCGTCTCCTTCGAGGGGAAACAGAGGCGAGAGGAGGGGTTGTGATTTCGGCGGTGGAGGGAGCGGCTCGGGGTGGTGACGACGGTCGGACTCGGAACAGAGGGCGGTTGCCGGCGAAAACAAAGGAGGTGGGGAGGGTTCCTTGGGTTGATACGGTGAAGAGGATAAGAAGGAGGGAGGGGGTGAGCTGTATGTGGGTTGTTTTTGAACAAAATGAAGGAGGAGACAAAATAGGTGTGCAGGTACCTCAAGTCACGGGTGAGAGAGAGAGAGAAAACAAATTGAGAATGGTCCCCACTCAAAGAATTTAAAATAGCGGAATAGACTCGAAACCCGTTCACCCGACAAATCCCGACTAAACTCAAAACGATCTTCAAATTTCAAATCCGAGGTTAGTAATGAACTCCGAATACTATACTCAATTTTCGCATAAACACGCGGAATAAAACATATTTTAAATTTTTAATTTATTAATGCCGGGGCTTGCTTTAAGGATTTCAATTTCGATTTAAGAAATTAAGGACGAGTTTTCCTTGAAATATCCGAATTTTTATTTTATTTTATCTTATTATTATTTTCGACTTAAATCCATTTATATTATTTATCGAAATTTATTATTTAAAAATCCGGGCCTTTACATCCACTTTATAAATGTCATATTTTTTTCTGGAGTTTTATTTATATTATTGAACCTTACATTCGATTACTTGTGTTTTCTATCCTCAATTTGCAGGGTTGGACCCCTCTCCTACCTCACAGTAAAACGCTTCTCCTCCGATTAGACCTTTCTTATTTAGTTGTTGCTATTTGTTTTAATATTTGAATTTTATGTTGTACATAATATAAGGTGTAAAAAAGATATCTTTTTGTTTGAAGATGAATCTAGCAGGAAATGTTCTGAAATGTGACCCCTTGGATCCAGGTCGTCTAACTTATTTTCCATCTCTTTGCCTTGATATATTATCATGGAGGGAAAATGTCTGATAAGGGTTTTACAAGTAGATTCTTATTGGGGTTTGATATATGTATACATTATGTTCACAATCGCCAAAACACTAAAATTCTTAGTTTCCTCCTTGGAACCTTCCCCTAGCTCCTACAAAGATGCTTCCTCTCACTCTGAATTTTTGTCTTGTTTAGGGTTTGTTATTTCATTTAATGGTTTGATAGATTAACTTTTGTTATGTATTCAGAATTTGCAAGGTTGTATTGGAAAGCTAGCATAAACGGTTGGTTTTCCACGGCTAGCGCTTTGGACCATATCACTAAAGCAAGAAGAGCTCGATGTGACCCATTAGAGTGGATATGAAAGATTGATTATCCGCCGAAAATTAAAACCTTTCTTTGGAAAAATATCCTTAATGGAACCCCAACGAAAATCAGACTTAGGAACAAAGGAATTGATGTCCCTCAGGGTTGTCCCCTCTGCAGCCATTGCGAAGAAGACGCAACCCACTTATTCATGGCATGCCCGACATCTCTGACACAAATTGGAAGAATGGACAAGCATATTGAAAGAATAATACGAAACACTGACAAAACTAACAAGACCTACAAAATGATAAGTATTGAAATCTTCTCCCAGCTATCAGCTACTCAGAAATCGACACTAGCGTTCTCCTTATGGGGGATTTGGTCTATGCGAAACAAAATTGTGTTCGAAAATCATGATGTCAGAAATATGGAACAATGGATAAAAACAATTACACAATATAGGCTATCTTGGAAAAAAGCTCTTGAATATGATCTAGAGAACGATGAGGCTACAACTATACATCACAAACCTCAAAACAGATCGAGACGCCAGAAAAAAGTTAAATGGAAGAAACCGCCCGAGGGATTCATGAAGCAAAATTTTGATGGTGCCAAGGTCGAGTCTGGGCAAGCTGTTGCTGGGTTTGTTATCCGCGATTTCCGTGATAGAGTGGTGTCCTGCGGTGCGCATGGACTTGGGAGCACTTCTTCAATACAAGCTTAGTGTCTTGGTCTTCATGTCGGCCTTCTCTCTGCTGTTAGAATGGGTTTCTCACGCCTCGTTGTCAACGCCCTGCGTGCGATCGGTACTTGCACGTGGCCTATTGAGATAGTGATTACATATGTTCTCGGCCTCTGCAATTCTTTCGACGCCATCAACTTCTCCCACACTTTATGGGAAGGCAACCAGGTCACTGACAGATTGGCGCACGCTGTTTGGACCTCCTCTTTCTCCGTTGAGCGGTGCCCAGCTGAGATTGAGGATTTAGTCCGTAAGGACGCCATTGGGCAGTGGTTCAACCGAGGTTGACCACCTCCAAACTTTCGCCTTGTATCAAAAAAATAAAAATAAAAATTGCTAGGTTGTGTACAAGTGGGAGAGGGCTAGTTGATAAATTATAGTAGTAGCTTGATCAATGGGTGAGCTTCATGTCTAAGCTCTGACAGCTACAAATTGGTTCAGGTTGATGTTTAAGTCAAATATCTTCATTTAGCATGCATTCTTTTTAGGTTCTTACCTTTTGTTGCTTATGTTTAAAAAAGTGTGCTTGCATTCTGTTTTTCCATCCCATCCCAAAGGAACTACTAGATGGGGTGTCCAACAACTTGTTGCTTGCCTTTTGTTGCATCACAAAGACGTTACTAGCAGCGTGCCGCCTATTGAAACCACAACCAAGATCAAGGTGTAGGCGGTCCATACACCCACACAACACCCACCTCTGAATGAAAGAATATTGCCATCCTTGACTCGAAGATCAATTTCTGTAGACCCTTTGCATGATCTGGAAATCGGTACACCTTTTGTCTTTCCAAATATTATATTAATCTACATGTATCTATTAGCAAAGAGGCAATAATATTTGTTATTGGCCTTTTAAGCTTTTTTTTCTCACCTCCTTTTATTTTTGTTTTTTTAAATCATGCAGGTCCTGCAGCTCCAAAAGATCTTTAAAAGTGTAAGAACCTTGATCTCAAGTCCATTGAAAGATAACTTGTTTTCTTTCACTTCTAATCAGATGAAATATCTTTCTGGATCTTGAATAGATAGTTTTTGGACATGTTTAGATTAAGATTTTAGGTTGGGAAATTTCTGTTAATATAGTTTTTGGACATGATTTTTGGGTTAAATTTTATAATTATGTATATTTATTGTATGTAATTATGTAGTTTTTGACATTTTATTATATATATACATGTAAATTTTTTGGACATTTTATTGTATATATACAAAAAATATTGGACTTTTTAGCCCGGGTTTGAGGAATCCGAGCTAAAAACCAGGGTTTTTTATTTTTTATTTTCCAGCCACACTTTAGCTACGGCAACTTACCGTGTCAAATGTGGCATTTCTTTCATAGGGGTTGCTTGCCGTAGCAAATATTTTTGCTACGGCTATTTGTCGAAGCTACCAAATTTTGCGACACCAAAATTCACCAAACCCCCCCCCCCCTCCCCCCATTTGTCGTAGCTATGCAGAAGCTAAGGGCCTTTTTCCATGGCCTTTTGCCGAAGCTAAATTATTTATTTTTTGTAGTGACGCCAGTAGTCCAATAAGGCCCTCATAAATCAACTTGTATTAAGTCAAAGATATCATTTGCAATAGACTAGCTCAACTGAAATGGTAACATGTGATGCTTGGCCAGACTGCAAGTATCACATGCTTGGCCAGACTCCACTTGAGTTACTAGGTAATAGGCTCTATTGAGGTTGGGCATAGGGTCTGTTGACAAAATCTGATTCCTAACTGGCTCATAGTAATCAATCAAACCCATCAAGAATTGCATAAGCTTATTCCTCATCTCAGCATCAATCATTTTCTTCTATAACTCACACCTACAGTTCACAATCCCCCCACAAGTGCATACATGAATCCCTTCCAGCACCTGAAGTTGATCCCATATCACTTTCAACTTGTTAAAATAATCTGCCACAAACAAACCCTCTTGAGCAATCATGCTAAGTTTCTTCTTGAGTTGAAAAATAAGATGACCATTAGACTATCCATATCTCTCAGCTATTAGATCCCACAACTGCTTAGCCGAGTCAACATATATAAAACTTTCTTTAATGGGATTTGTCATGGAATTTAAGAGCCAACGCCTAACAATGTAATCAGCCCTCGTCCATTTTTTAGCCTCAGGGGAACCAATAGGTACTGGTTTAACATATGAGCCATCTATGAATCCTAACTTGTTTTTGGCACCTAAGGCCATAGTCACTCCCCTCATCCATGGTAAGAAATTGATCCCATCAAACACAGTGGTGACAAGTTGAGACCCAGGATGATCTGAGTTAGCTAAGAACAAGGGATCACTGAATTTACCTTGGAATTTTGAGCCTGAGTTAACACTCATTTTGGTTACAACGACGACAAAAGCGAGCAAGATGATCGAGCTTGTAGCTCTGATACCATGTAAAAGAAATTCTTTGATGTAAGATCTGGCAACAGCAGCACCAGATTCACCAAAACAGGCAATAGAACAGTGATAATCACATAGAAATTGATGATGAATGTGAGAGAAAGCAATGAAAACTAGGGTAGCTGGCAGCAATGCTGCAGCTGAGAATACTCTCTCTCTTGCTCATTCATGAAAGGAAAAATGAGGTTTAAATAGTCCTTACAGATGGACACCTGACAGTGCCTTATTGACTACTAGCAAGAGGACAAAAACACACAAAAACCAAGTGCTAACCACCCGGATGTGACAGAATAAGATCCTTATTTACAATGATTAATAACAACTAAAATAAGGGTAAATCATCAAGGCTCTATCTTGGTTCTATGCTTTTGTTCTCTTACTTGTTTGGTTTTTTTCTTTTGTGCTTATTCTACCAATTTGACCGATTATCGTATTTATTTAGATACTCTCAATTGACTAGACATGTCCAATATATCGAATAACTTTTCATATATATATATATATATATATATATATATATATATATATATATATATATATATATATATATATATATATATATATATATATATAAACAATCCCACTCTCTCGATTATACTTTGTACACGTAGTTTACGAAGCTAAAAACTATATAAAATATTAATTTTTTTAAAATATAACTTATTAATAAGCATTATATCCTAAAAAATATAATTTAAAAAATTACTATATTTTATATAGTTTTTATCTCATTAAATTACGAGCACAAAATAAGGGCTTGTTTGGTATCCATTCCCAGGAATCAAAACTGGGAATCGTAATGGATGATTACCGATTTCAGTGTTTGGTAGGACTAAAACTTGGAATCGGAATGATTCCCGGGAATCATCCATTACCAATTTTGAAGCCCATTTCATTCCCATCAAAATACTAGGTAATCATCCATTCCTAATTTTGTACTTTATTATTATTATTATTATATTACATTATATTTATACTTATATTATTATTATTATTATCAATACTTTATTATTTAATATATATTATATTTTTATTTTTATTAATAATAATAATATATTTCTATTAATATTTTTTTATCAATATTTTATTATTTATATTAGTTTTATATTATTATTATTAATTATATTATATTATATTTATACTTATATTATTATCATTATTATCAATATTTTATTATTTAATATATATTATATTATATTCTTATTTTTAATAATAAAATAATATATTTTTGTTAATATTATTATTTTTATCAATATTTTATTATATATATTAGTTTTATATGATTATTATTATTAATTATATTATATTATATTATGTTTATATTATATTATTATTATCAATATTTTATTATTTGATATATATTATACTATATTTTTATTTTTAATAATAATAATAATATTTCTATTAATATTATTATTTTTATCAGTATTTTATTATATTTATACTTATATTATTATTATTACTATCAATACTTTATTATTTAATGTATATTATATTTTTATTTTTAATAATAATAATATATTTCTATTAATAATATTATTTTTGTATCAATATTTTATTATTATATATATTAGTTTGATATTATTATTATTAATTATATTATATTATATTTATACTTATATTATTATTATCAATATTTTATTATTTAATATATATAATATATTATATTTTTAATAATAATAACAATATATTTCTATTAATATTATTACTTTTATGAGTATTTTAATTAATTTATTATTATTATTATTTCTGGAATGGTTCATTCCGACAGCATACCAAACAAACTGCTCCAGTAATGAGTCATTACCATTTTCTGATTTCATTCCGATTCTCATTTCCATTCTGATTCCAGCACTCATACCAAACAGGGCCTAAGAGGTATTACATTTATTACCGGGAAGTAGGCCTGATATACGAGCTTACGAGCTCGAGTACTAGTTGTTCAAGCTCGGCTCGTTTATAAACGAGCCGAGCTCGAGCTCGAGCTCAAATTCTATTCGAGTATACATATGTGCTCAAGCTCGGCTCGCGAGCTTGGTGTAGGACTCGAGCTCGGCTCGTTGAGCTCGTTTGTCCTCGAGCCCGAACTCGAGCTTGAGCTCGATAAGCTCGAGCTCGAGGACAAACGAGCTCACATAAATGAACAACAAACATCCATCAGTAGCAGCAATATCCATCAGCAAACAAAAATTAAACCTCCATCGACAAACAGAAATTAAGACCAAAAATCCAGCAGCGGCACACATCCATCAACAACCTCCTTCAACACAGCTTACAGCAGCAACAACACACCCATTAGCAATCCAACAGTAGCAACATCCATCTGCAGCAACATTCCATACAGCAAGGATGGAATTACCTGATGGGAGATGGAAATCAGTCACACAAAAAGAAATTGAAAACAACAATCACCGGTTACCGAAAACAAAAAGGAATTAAGTGTAAACCTGACGACTCGAGACCAGATCTAGAAGTGGAGGAGCGGGAAGATGAGAAGCGAGAGAGATTAGAGAGATGAGGGCGGAGAGCGAAGAGAAAAGCGGAGCAGGGAGACTTACAGGGCTTGACTGTGTGAGTGGAGGAAGCGGCCGGACTGAATGGGGCCAAAGGAGAAGGCCGAGAGGAGAAGGCCAGAGGAGATCTTCGCAGACTTTGCGCTCCAGATCTACACAAAACAACGATGGATGGGAGATCTTCGCGGAGGCGGCCAGAGGAGAAGGCGGCGGGCGAGATCTGAGGACGAGGGGCGGCGACGGAGGGCGACCCAGATGGCCAGATCTGAGGACGGCGACGGAGGGCGACCCAGGTGGCCAGATATGAGGACGACGAGGGGCGGCGACGGAGATTGAGGCGGCGAGCGAGAGAGGATGAGAGAGTGAGCGTCTAACGGGATGAGAGAGGCGGAGGTTGACAGCGAAAAGGAAATGAGGGGAGAGGCGGAGGGTTGGAAGTTGGAACATATAAAACCCTAGGGTATAAGAGTAAATCCGAGCTCGGCTCGAGCTCGATTCGAGCTCACTTAAAGGCTCGAACTCGGCTCATTTATTATTCGAGCGATTCCGAGCCGAGTTTTTATCGAGCCGAGCCCGAGTCGATCCCGAGCTACTCGGCTCATGTATCAGCCCTACCGGGAAGAGTATTAATAATAATTTTATATTCATGAAACTTGTATACACCAGTATTAAGAGGGGGGCAAACACTTGTATTGTAGGTGTAGCTAATTGATATGGTCCCCATCACATCACATCACATACGGTATAATAATAGACACAAGTTATGGTATTGGTGGTGGATGGACAGGACTGAAGGCCAAGCTGCGTATCAATTAGGATTAGGATTTGGGAAGCGCTTAACCTCCTCCGACTCCTTTCCTTTCAAATTATATTTATATTTATATATTTATTTAAAAAGCTCCAACTTTCATGGCGGAAACCTGAAACCTGGCAATTGCTCAAATTTCGGACCACCTAAACCCTACCTAAAATCCTCCCTCTTAGCAATCTTTCTTCCTCCGAAACTCTGTCGATTCCAATCCCGCGTATTTCAATACCCCCAATTCGAGTGCTCTGCGATCTTGCACTACCGCTTGCTTCCCTCAATCTCAATCGCAATGGCTATGGACCAGAACTTCATCTCGGTCTACTCGAAGCTCCCGCGCCCCATCGACTACTCGTCTCCTTCCGAGAATGGCGTCCGGAAGCCCATCGATCTCTGGCCTGGGATGTACCACTCGCCTGTCACAATCGCCCTGTGGGAGACGCGCTCCAGCATCTTCGAGCGCCTTCTTTGTCCTCCGCCTGACGACGCCCCGCCGCAGACGCGCATCCTCACCAAGACCCCGGCCCAGAGCAGGACGGTGGTGCTCTACAATTTCTCCACTGATTTCATCCTCAGGGAGCAGTACAGGGACGCTCGGAACCAGGTCCGGATTGGGAAGCTTTTAGAAGATCTCGACGCCCTTGCCGGTACCATCTCTGTCAAGGTGATCCTCCCTCTATGAGTTCTTATTTCTCTTTTGGTGGATTTGATCAAGGGTTTGTTCTTGGAGGCTTCTAGTTATTTTTACCTTTTTGGTTCAACTACACAAGCCCTCCCATGATTTAGGATATTTGGTATGAGGCTCCCATTTGATAAACAACTGCATGATCCATGAGAGATTGAGAGATGAGGTGATTTGGAAAGGACTCTCCACCTTAAAAGAGGTCCCGAGTTCGAGCCCATGGAATGGGGCACCCACAAAAAGTGGATCAAATTTTGTGTGTGATGATCTGAATTATGAAGTGTTTGCTCGTTGAAATTGTCGGGTTTTGTATATTTTGGGGTGAATTTGGTTGGATGTTTGTACCGGAGGCTGGACAGTCTCATCTATGGTTACTTGCTTTTGCTGTGTTACTATTTAGCAGTTAGGAAACTATTAGGGAAATGAAGTAAACTTGATGCTCATTATCAGTAGGAAGTTTAAGGGGAAACACAAAGGAATTATTTTACTTTTATCCCTTACAGATGTGCTTCTTATTGGTTTCTCCTTTTGTTGCCTTTTGGGGTTTGGGATTTGAGGTGAATGAGAAAATTTCATTGACACATGCATATGCTAATCCTGTCAAAGGCAGTAATTAAACAGTGTTTACTTTGCTATTATGGCAATATTGATAGGCAGCATGGTTGATCTCAGATCCTGGCCATTTCATTTGATTTGATACTTGATATGTTGTCATCTTTGAGTTTGCCATTAACAATCCCTATCCTTCCAGTGTTCGCCATTATTTGAGTCCAGTTTGATCAATAATTGACAAGCTAATTTTGTTTGCTGGTTTGTGATCTTCTTATCATTTAAGGTTGGGAGCATCTTGAATTCGTAGTTTGCTTTGAAATGAATTGTGATGATCTATTCATTCCTTAGTATTCATTGATTTTGCTTGTGGTTGTTTAGCATTGCTCTGATGATGATAGCATGACAAGGCCGCTCATTCTGGTGACTGCTTCAGTAGACAAAATTGTTTTGAGGAAGCCATTAGGTGTAGATGTTGATCTCAAGATATCAGGTTCGGTGATATGGGTGGGGAAGTCATCAATTGAGATTCAGTTGGAAGTCAGTCAATCTATCGAAGGTACTTGAACAGAAACTTTGTCTTTCGTTATCATGGTGGGTTTTGAAATTGTTCAATATGAATTAGACTATCACGCATCAGCACTTTCAAAGATTTGCCATGATTTTTGAATTTTCCCTGATATCTTGACTATACTTTTACTTCTCTATTTCTCTTCAAACTTCCAATGTAACCTTTTTCCAAATTGTTATGATATTAGGAGGAACCTGAAGGTTTTAGTTTGGAAATTGCTAATGACAGTAAGGCAGTACAGCTTCATATCATTTTTAAGGTTGAAAAATGGATGGTAAAAAAAAGCACTCTGTATAAAAGAATTTGCATGTTTGTTTGCAGTTTGCACTATGACTAAAACTAAATCAGGCTAAGAGAAATGCCTACCTATATTTGTATACCTGTCAATTTATTTTCTCAATGTGATGGCCTTTTCCTTGTGCAAAAAATTCTTGTTCAGATGCGGTTGCCCTTACAGCCAACTTCATCTTTGTGGCTCGTGATTCCAAGACTGGGAAAGCAGCTCAAGTAAACCGAATCTCCCCAGAAACTGAGAAAGAAAAAATACTATATGAAGAAGCAGAAGCGAGAAGCAAGCTGAAAAAAAGAAAGAGAGGAGAAGACATAAGAGCTTATGAAAGTGAGGAGATCAGCAGGTTAGAAACTCTATTGGCTGAGGGCCGTATCTTTTGTGATATGCCTGCTTTGGCAGATAGAAACAGCATCCTATTAAGGGACACACGCCTTGAGAATTCAATGATATGCCAGCCACAACAAAGGAACATCCATGGAAGAATCTTTGGTGGATTTTTAATGCACAGAGCATTTGAGCTTGCTTTCTCTACGGCTTATGCTTTTGCAGGGACCATGCCTTGCTTTCTTGAAGTTGATCATGTTGACTTCTTGCGACCGGTAAGATCATAGAGTAGTATATATTGTAGTGAATGTTGAATATTGATGCCATTTTGACTTCCTTTTTCCACTAGACCTCTGTGATATTCTTGATTTTTTGAGATGTTGAATATCATTGTGTCATTTCACTACATGTCTCACTAATGATGATGCTTTAGTTTAGATCTTGCTACGTACTGAACTGATGGAGCTAAGTAGAAGGGGAGATGGTGATTTTACTAAATTTTCAAATAAAACTAGTTATACACCTTTCTTGATCATGCAGGTGGATGTCGGTGACTTTTTGCGGTTCAAGTCATGTGTTCTTTACACAGAACTTGAAGATTCAGAACATCCTTTGATAAATGTTGAAGTTGTTGCACATGTTACGAGGCCTGAAATTAGGTCTAGTGAGGTATGTTGTCTTCTCTCTCTTATCTGTGTATAGCACTATAGCTTAGAGTTTGGCTCAAAATTCTCAGGGATAATTAAATGTGCGAGAAGAGAGGAACAACCCTTGGGTCTAGGGGGTTGATCCTTTCCCCAACTACCTTGAGAGGGTGTTTCCGAAACAATATGAAAATGGGAAAATGGATATAGGAAGTGGAATTTTAAGGCAGACAGATACGTTAAGGTCCAATTCTGTGTTAGGGATTCCATTCATCACAGCTTGAAACCCCAAAGTTGTGGGCTTGGAATGTGGCACAGGGTATGATCTATCTAGGATTTACTGGTTAATTATCTGTTATTGAAGTGAGTCCAGTGATAGACAACTTTTCAATTTAAATCTCAATAGAGATGTGATCCAAAGATGATTTGCCTAATCAAAACTTGGTGGCTACAGGATCAATTTGATCATTTTCTAGCCCATGCTTTGCACAAACCTGTATAGCCAACCAGTTTAACTCAAGCTATCATTTTGCCTTTGCAAATTTTTGCATCAGGTGTCGAACACGTTCTACTTTGCCTTCACCGTTTTCCCAGAATCAAAGAATGTTCGAAATGGATCAAGCATCAGGAAAGTGGTTCCTGCTACAGAAGAAGAGGCGCGCAGGATCCTGGAGCGCATGGATGCCAAGGCACTGCAGTCCATCAAGAACCCAAGCAAATAACCCAAACTCGTTTATATCCCTTCCTAGATTACCATTATAATGAACTGATCTTTATATTCATTTTCGTAGGTCATCTACGAGACGGGTGCCTTCTAGTTTGTCGTAGTAAAGGCGACTAAAGTGTATAATCAGATTATTCACAGAGTATACAACTGGCTGTTGTGTTTATGAACGATATTGTTCGTCGTCAATGATTAACAGTGAACGTTTAGCTCAGTATTTGTCCCGAAATGGGCTTTATCTGTTTTGCCAGCTGCTTGCACATGCTTGTTGATTTTGCCACAAGGTTACCATCTAGTGACGGATCCAAGATTTTTGTCCCAAAGGGCTGAAAACTCCAAAGGATTAATAAATTCATCTTCCAAGTACAACGCTACAAAATAAAATACTAGACATAAGTTTAATACTGCAAAAAAGGTAGAGAAGGTAAAGCTATCTTGCGTGTTTTCATGTTCTGAAGATGTTGCAGAATAACTTCATTGTCAATGCTCATGAAAACATCACTCTCAATGTAGCATACCAAAGCATCATTGAGATATTCATCACCTATCATGTTACGCAAATTTGTCTTTACAAAACACATCGCAGAGAAGGCTCTTTCAACGGTAGCAGTTGTGACAGGTAACACCAAAACCAACTCAATAAGACGATATATCAAGGAAAAACATTTGCTATATCCATCCTCGACCATCTTCTTAGCAACATCTTCTAGATCTTCCAATGCAGAATATTTTTCAATTCCCCTCATGGATGCAATCCACACTTCTAATTCTTGCTTGAGTACATAGCTATCAATGTCTGAAAAGTCTTGTGGAAATAACTCTGCAAGTTGAAGTAGCTTAGACTGGCTGTAATTGGAGAAAGAATTCTCGGGACTAAGGCTTGCACTACATGTGAGTAATGTAGTGTTTGTCTCATTGAAACGATTCTCCATCTCTTGATTAATTTGATCAATGACCTAAAAATGTAGCGTAATATTAATTGTACTTCTAATACTAACAATTAATTCAAAACTTAATAAGTAGAAAAATAATGCATTACTCTAATTACCTGACAGAATATGTTGACTCGAAAATGGTGGTAGTTTGTCATCTTCACCTCTTCTCCTGCACATCTAGAATGAAATCGACTTGACACATAATCTTCCATTTTGAGAATGACCACATTGTTCATAGCACAAAACTCATTAACCTCCTGTATAAGATCATCCCATCCATTCTCCCTCAAATCTTGAAACTTCTCCTTTACGATATGAACTTGAGTCATTGTCGCAATGATATTTTGATCTCTTTGTTGCAACAATTGTGGCAAAGCATTTGCCAATCCCAACACAAGTTTCATCAAATGAGCAATAAAAACAAATTGATAGCTTTCCATCTTTTCACCCAAGCTAGCGGCATTTGCTTGAACCGTTGAATCACCTCCATCATCAACTAAGTTTTCCAACACCTTGGTGGCGGATTTCCACATCATGAGAAGACGGAAAATAGTGGTTAAGTGTGACCCCCAACGTGTGGTTCCCGACCGAGTCAAAGTACTTTCAGCTGAAATTTCTCCCTTTTCTAACATCTCCACTATAATATCATGTTGAATCTGTCGGAACTCGTCACTTCTTTTGCAAGAAGCCCCAACCGTGTTCGTAATCAACATCAAATAACTAAAGAAATCTGCCACATGGAAATTTTTGTTTGCACACCCTAGAATAACTAGTTGAAGTTGTCCCCATCAATCAATGTCCTGCTGCACGGAACTCATCAATCAATATAGAAAAGAACTTGTCCCCAATTTCTCGGACAATGACATTTATCGTCTCTGATACATATGCCTTAACAATGTCCTGCTGCATTGCAAGGGCATTACCCAACACGACCTTTGAAACCTCTTTATTCGGATCACCACATAACTTAAGCAATTCCATAAAATTGCCTCTATTTTTTGAAGAAATTCTCTCGTCATGCTCCCGAAAAGGCATCCCTTGCGCAAGTACAAATCTAGCTACTTTCAAACTTGTAATCAAAGGATCATATTCATTAATGTGTTTTTGCGCCAGATCACTAATAATGACCGATTGTTTCTCGAATCGATCGAGCTCTTTTTTCGCTCCTATAATCTCTAGAAACAATTTGTTCGGCTGCAATCATATCAACATTTTGGGATGGATTATGAATCTTGTTGGTTGAAAGAGTTGAAGATTCAGCGCTTTGAATAGATGATTTGGTTCGAATAACAAACTTCTCCATATTATATACTCCTAAGAAAAAAAATCCACAACCACAATTCTAAATAACAATCCACAGGTTTACAATTCCAAATCACAAACAACAAATTTTTTCCCACAAACAACAATTCCAAATCACAAACCATAAATTCACAAATTTATTTCTCAAAACCAAAAATTATAATCACAATTTATCAAAATCTATTTTCAAAATCATAAACCCTAATAGAAATTTACCCAAATTGATTATCAAATCCACAAATTCTAATCTAAACTAATTTTCATCTCAACCAATCAACTTAAAAACAATCCTAAATTAAAAATAGAGGAACAAAACTAACATTGAAGGTCTATAAGAATAAGAACAAGCCGACTGCCGGAGAAGGGAGTGGGAGGTTTGCCGAGGAGCTGGGTGGAGGTCAGCGGCTTGCGGTGCGCCGGTGTCAGAGTCGGTCGGAGGTGGAGCTTGCGGCGGCGGCAAGCGGGTCGCTAGCTCGGGGACTCGGGGTGGCTCTCTCGGATTTTCTCGGCTCACCCTGCTGTCGAATGTGAACTTTGCCGTTCGGGGTCTGTCTAAAAAAAACGCAATGGGTTTTGACTTTTGATGTTTAAAAAAAATACAAGGTGGAAATGGGAGTCGAACCTGGGTCTGCAAACTCCCAAATCAAATCCTATAAAAAAAAATTTTTTTATGATAAGGAAGCTTAAGCCACTCCGAGCCTCTCATATATCCGTCTCTGATAGTCGGATTCCTCAATAACCCCTATCTCATCACTTTTTTCATCTCATCCCTAAAAAAAATGATTTATTATAGAGACAAGTGACATTGTTTGATTGTTTCGAATTTGAGAAGGTTTCTGATATATTGAGACTTTAAAACTGGAGAGGTTGTCCACAATAATCGGTTTGTCCAAATCAGATGAAGAAAAAAAAAAGTAAAATCGAAAGGCTACTTCTCCACAATTGGAGAGTGATCTGAAAAGATTAAAAAAGACATTAACCAACTTGAATCTATGGGAACCGGAATTTGACGGAGACGTGAATGAAGCTAAAATGATGTAGAGTCCAGACCATTACACTATTTATTGGCTTATTGCATATTCGACTTCTGGTTTTGCACCTTTCCTTGTGATCATTGGAATTGTTGTTCATGCAAACCAAAAAAGAAGAAGAAGAAGAAGAAGAAGAAGGTAAATTCCCCTATAGTCCTTAAACTTTGAAAAATATTCAAATGGGTCGTTGTACTTTATTTTTGTTTATTGAAGTATTTGAGCTTTAAGAGTTTGAACATATTTGGTCCTTATATGTGTAAATCCGTTAAAGAGGCGTTAAATAATGCTATGACATCAACATGGTTTTGTATTAATGTCATGAGTTAGATTATACATGTGTAATTGTTCCGTCTTTGTTTTACAAAAATAAATATTTAGATTTTTTTTCTTACATTATTATAATAGAGTTTGTTTTTTAACAATCACTTTTTACTTTTTTTTAAAAGCACCTTATATAATACTCCCTCCGTTCAACAAAACTTGTCGTTTACTATTCACGCACGCTTTTTTAAAATGATAAAAACTATATAAAATATTCATTTTTTAAAAAAACTTTTTTAACAAGTTTGTACTTATTAATAATAACTACGAAATTGTTAAAAAAAATTATTTAAAAAGTCAATATTTTATAAAGTTTTTAGCTCCTAAAAAAGCGTGCATGAATAGTAAAACGTCAAGTTTTGTTGAACGGATGGAGTATAATTCATTTAATTAAAGCACCAACATTTTACATTTTTTTCCAATGACATTTTATGCCTATAACTAAAATGCTCTTATTTAACTAACATTTTTAAAGGAATTGTATATAATAGAGTTTTTTTTTAACAAAACAGCTTTTATTTTTTTTAAAAAGGCATTGTATATAATATTCATTCCATTATCATTTTATTTTCTTGTTGGAAAATTAAATTATGTTAAAATAATGACATGGCATTGTATAAAGCATTTTTTGTCATTAAAATACGTTAAAATAAAATATCATCGAAAAATTATAACATTTGGTCGGGAAATAGAAAGTGGTAGTTCAACTGAATGAAATATATTATATAAAGTGTTTTTGATAAAAATAGATTTGAACATATGTTTTGTTTTAAAAAAAACACTATTATATATGATGCCTTTTGGGAAGAAAAAACCCATTTTTTTTTACTTTTGTAAAACAAATACCGAGCAATTACATGTGTATAACATAACTGTTGTAGGAGGAAATCGAGACTTGCAATTAAAATATCAATAAATCAAAGCAAACCAAATTCCGTCTCTTGCAAATGATTACAAGACTCCCTCCCGATGTAGTAGTAGGAAGTCAGGATCGATCCACGAGGAAGCGTGTCAACGGATCCTAGGCAGCAGAAGAATCTCACGAGTAGTCGACCACAGTGTACTCGATCTCGAGTAGGGTTAGTCGACAGAAGATCAGACAATTCGAAGCAAGCAGCAGCAGCTCTCGGTGGTTGGTCGATATCGAGGAGTTTTTACTCCATATCGAGTAAAGCCTTCGTCGACGTCGGGTACCTGCACACCAGAAGCTACAACGATCTAGGCGATCGAAAATCAGTAGTCGATGTCGACCAGTTTTGGTCGATATCGACTTCCAAGATCAGGGTTTCAACACCACAACGATACCCATGCAAAATAACACATAAAGACATAAAAGATCATGCTTTCCATCAAATAACTTTCGTTATTAACAAATAGGAATATAGAGGCTTTCGCATAAACCCTAATTGTTACTAACCCTTTTCACATAATTAACCCAAGTTGTATTAAGATCACTTTCGCTTCAATAACACAAACAAGGATCACCTTCAACTTTCGCAAAAGAATCATGCTCATAGAGATAGAAGACGAATTGCATAAAAAGATCGTACCTTTACCGCATCACCTTACATGGCTACCGTCGGGCTCACCCCGACCCTAGAAGTGGGTGGACTACTCGCTCTTCATCGCAATCGCAAACATCTTTGATGAAAAAGAACTAACTTGCATTAATAAACTCAACCAAACTTACAACCTCTTCTCCTTCTCTCTCTATGTGACTAATTGTCTCTGAAATTGAATGAATAAAATCCAGCCCCCAGGGCTTTATTTATAAGCTTTCAACCCTTGCTAATCAAGGTAAGAAAGTCTATCTATATCTATATCTATTTATCTACTTACTTGAAGATTAAAAAAAGGAATAAAATAATTAAATCCAAAAAGGAAATATATCTAAAATAGGTAAATATCTTCATGGAGTTGATAGATCTTGATAAGTCTTAATAGATGTGGATAGACTTGGACAGACTCGGACTCCTTCGCTCCCAAGCAAGCGTAACTCGACTCGGACAGCCCACAACGTAACGCGGCCCAAGATAGTTTTACTCGATATCGAGTAGTTTACTCGATATCGAGGAACGTTGTTCGTCGACTCTGGGTTGCTGGCTTGCTCGAGTAACTCTTCTCGACTTGGCTCGGACATGTGGCTCTGGTCTTGTCGATATCGAGCAATTTTGTCGATATCGAGGAAGTATTGGCGACTTTGGCTCGCCTGGCTTTCTCGAGCAACCTCTCCCCGATCTGGCTCGGACATGTGGTTCTGTTTTACTCGACATCAACTAATTTTGTCGATATCGAGTAACAATGTTGCTCAGGTTGCCTTCTTTTCAGCTTCTCGACTTAGCATCCTTCCTCGAGTTCAGAAGTGGCTTCAGGTGTTTGGTCGACATCGAGTAATGTACTCGATATCGAGTAAGGTTCTGAACTCGAGTTGGCTTCGTCTTCAGTTCCTCGATCAGCTCCTCCTCGACCAGGCTTGGGTGCACATTTTTGTTGATATCGAGTAAAGCTTCTCGATATCGAGTAACGCTTGACTTCAGCTTGATTTGTCTTGGTTCCGCCGCTCTTCGACCTTGGACTTTTGTAATTGACTTCCGAGCTTTTCTTCCCTTCTCAGAACTGCTGTAAATTGCTTCGATTTCTGCGAATTTAAACAGAAACTGGTGTAGATTCCATAATTTGGCAAATAAACATAAACTGCATAGATTATGTACTATTCTAACCCAAATGCATGAAATGTATGTAGAAATCGATATAAAAGATAGTGTAAAACATGGAAGATTCGGCTCACAACAATAACTCATGCCAATAATACAAAGCTATATTGATCTCATGTCATTATTTAACACATATTTAACAGTTTAACTAACAAAAGAACCAAATGTGCATAAACTTTTTTTATATACAAGGCATAGATTTGGGGATGGTCAATTGCGATTGATCCACCGCCCAATAGAGTCCCAACGGACAAAACCTTCGATCTCAACATGAACACAATCGGCAACGAAATGCGAGGACATGCCCATATGGGCCAACCAATCTGCCACCCGGTTACCCTCCTTGAATATGTGCGCGTAGGTAACACTCTCGAAAGATCTGCAAAGTTCAAGGGCATCCGACATCGTCATCTTGGTCTCCCACGCGGACTGCCAAAGTCCCCGCAAGACATTGATGATGGTCAAGTAGTCGCCTTCAACCACCAGATGAGTGAATCCCCACTTCGAAGCTTTTAGAAGACCAGCAATGAGACCATAGCATTCTGCTTGCACAACAGACACTATACCGTGGCTATGAGCACCACATGAGATAACCCTTCCTTGACTATCACGGATAACAAAGCTAGAAGCACCACGATCCAAACTAGTCCGATCACCATCAAAATTAAGTTTAACAAACTCCTCAGCAGGTTTTTCCCATTTAACTATTTTTTGTTTTGACATCCTTTTTTTTTGGGAGTTTAGTCTTAATGTGTCAATTTCATCATCTTGCTCCACAGGCTGGGCTCTTCTCCAAGTAATCATATATTGTTTTATATTTTTTTATCCATTCTTCCATCATTCTGATATCGTTGTTGGCAAAAATTATTCTGTTTCTCATCGACTATAACCCAAAGAGCAAAGGCAATGCTCGACTTATGTTCCGTTGATAATTGGTGGAATATTTCCGAGATTATATTCCTATATAACGTATTTTCTTTGTTAGTATTCCGGATCGTACGTTCAATCTGCCTATCTAATCTCCCAATGAAAGACAGGGAGATCGAACATTCTGTAAAGATATAGGTGTTATCTTCTTCATGATGAGAGCAAATGGGGCATTCCAAAGGCATATGAATTCCTTTACCTTGTAATATGACTTTTGTTGGGGTTCCGTTTAGTAGATTTTTCCAGAGGAAATTTTTAATCTTAGGCGGACAATCAATTTTCCAGATCCATTCTAGTAGGTCTGAATTGATCCTTCTGGTTCTTGTGATGTGGTCTAAAGCGCTAGCATTAGAAAACCACCCATTTTTACTTAGTTTCCAGTATAATCTATCTTCAATTTCATTGGAAGGGATATAGATATCTAGAATTTTATCCACAATATTCAATGGAAGATAGTTACTCAATTTTCCTTTTCCCAAGTCTTATTTGGTTTCATGAATTGTTCACTAGTTTCTTATTCATTAACCTGATCCAAGATGCATTTTTCTCGAAGGTTTCCTTCGTTGTGAAGCCAGTTGTCCTTATAGAATTTTATGGATTTCCCGTTTCCCACTTGCCAGATAAGTCCTTCACAAAGTTCCTCTTTGATATCCATTAGTGTCGCCGATTGCCGGGATGAGTTCTTTTTCCGTTGATAGTTCCAAATATTCGCATTTTTAAGATACTTGTCTTGGATGATTTTAACGCATTTATTTTGAGGATCTGCAAGGATTTTCCAAAGCAATTTCATTTGCAGTGCTTTGTTCATGTCTTTAGTCTTGTGTAGTCCGAGCCCTCCTTCTCTCTTTGGCAGTGCTAGTCCTATAGTTTTAAAGGTCCGGGGCAAGAACAAATTATGGGCCATAGTATTATATATCTTCTTTTGTTCATAAATACACATTGTTTGACTTTTCAATACATTTTTTAAATAGTTAAAAACTATGTAAAATAGCAATTTTTTAAAATAATTTAATACAATACATATTAGTAATAAGTATTCCATCCGTCTCAAAATACATTTTCCTTTGCTTATACTAGATTTTTTAATAAACTCAAAAACTATATAAAATATCAATGTTTTTTTTTACAATTTCGTACTTATTACAAAGAACTATAACATTATTTTAAAATTTTAATAAAAAATATTATATAAAGTTTTAGCTATTTAAAAAGTATGACGAAAAGTGAGACATGTAATTTGAGAGAGAGGGAGTGGTAAATTATATAAAAACTAATTAAAAATTGATATTTCATATAATTTTAACTTTTATAAAAACGGGTTAAAAATGTCAAACGAAACTTAATTTTGAATACAAGGGCTCATGAGTCATGAATCATGATGCCATGTGCATATTAGGGTGGGAGAAAATCCACATGTAATCTACATCGTTGGAGGCATTGGACTACATGAGAGACTAATTACTTTAACTATGGGTCGGGTATAAAAAATGTTGTTATGACCGTATGGGCTGCTTTAATTATGGAGTGCAGGGTGGTGAGAAAATTGATACAGTATATTCTTATCCGTCGGTTCATTTATTACTTTGAAATGAAATTATAAAAAGAAATGGATTGTATAATTTTTATGGGCCTATTTTATACAGACTTACTATATATACCTAATAAAATTATGTTTGGGCCCTTTAGAACTTTGAGCCCTGTGCGGTAGCACTTGCTGCCCTGGTTAATGGGCCGGGCCTGCTCTTTGGTCTGTAGATTTTATCCCATCCAAATAGTGGCTTGTATTTAGAGTCTTTGTTCCAAAAGAAGCATCTGTTTAATTGGTCTATGTCGGTATGAATGCTTGCAGGAAGCATGAAATTTTGCATTATATAACATGGTTGAGCGGGTAGGTTTGCTTTAATAAGGACAACACATCCTTGTTGGGTGACTTCATTAGCTCTCCATATTGTTAGTTGGTTCTTGGTTTTCCCAATGACTTCTTCAAACGTGTTTTTATTCACTTTGTTGTTGATAATAGGGCACCCGAGATATTTTTCTAAAGCAACCTGGTTGGTTATTTGTAGGCAGGATTGGATTCGTTGTCTTTGTTCATCTATAATTCCTTTTGTGGCTTGGAAGGAAGATTTTTTAAAGTTTACTTTTTGCCCTGAGATGTCGCAGTACTCATCGATTATGGTTTTCACCGTTCGGCGGGCTGTCAGGGTTGCTTTAGAAAAGATCATGATGTCGTCTGCAAAGGAGAGAAAATGGATTGAAGGGCCACTCCTAGAGATTTTGAAACCAATAGTGTTCCTCGATTGTTCACTTTGTCGTTTTAACTTTCGTGCTAGGATTTCCGCGCCTATGATGAAAAGGTAAGGGAAAATAGGATCACCTTGTCTTAGACCCCGTTGAGGTCGGGAAGTGTCAATTGGTTTGTCATTTACTAGAATAGAGAAGGACATTGTTTGGATACATTCTTTACTCCAGTCACATAATTTCTGGCAAAAACCAAACTTAGACATAATCGCAAACAGAAAGTTCTAGTTCAGTATGTGATACGCTTTTTCCATGTCAAGTTTGATCGCAATCAAACCCTTTCGGCCCATTTTAGAGCAGAAGGAGTGAAAAAATTCATGTGCAGTAAGTACATTGTCTTGAATTGCTCTATCTGAAATGAATGCGCGCTCCTTGAAGTGGGTGAATCAATTTTCCTAAAACCGTTTTAAGTCTTTCTGCCATGATTTTGGCAATAGCCATATCTAGAGTATTGAACAGAGGCTGATTGGTCTGTAATTGTTTTTTGTTCTTGGGTTTTTGCATTTAGGGATCAGGGATATAAAAGTTTGGTTAATTTGTTTGAGCATTTTTCCCGAAAGGAAGAATCATTAGATTGCTTTTATAATGGATGGTCCAACAATATCCCGGTATCGTTGGTAAAATTTCGCGGTCTTTCCACCGGTCATGGGGATTTATTTTTTCTTATCGAAAAAAAAGCCTTCTTTATTTCCTGGTTTGTAATTGGTTTTCTAAGGAACTCTTTTTCCTGCTGAGTAATTTCTGTATCTATTAGTTTTAGATACTCGTTTAACAACCGATAGTTGATCATTTCTTCTTTGAATCATTTTTCAAAATCGTTGCGGATCTCTCTTCTAATGTTTTCTTCCCCTATAATTGTTGTTCCTACAATTGTTACGATTTCTCTAATGATTTTCCTAATTCTGCGTCTTGTAGCTACTTTGTGGTGATATCCTGAATTTGTATCGGAGAGTTTTAGGTGTTTTGTTTTCGCTCTTTGTCACCAATATAGACTATGGTATTGTAGGATTTTGTTCTTTTTTGTTAAGCAAATGCAATTGTCTGCTTTTGTTGTTACTTTGAGGTGCACAAATATTGTTTCTTTGTAGATTTGTCAATTTATCTTCTATATCCTTTAATTGTCGAAAGATATTTCCAAATGTTGGTTTGTTCCAATCTTTCGAGAGTTTTTTTAGATATTGAGTTTTTTTCATTACTTGGAACATGTGGGAGCCAGCGCACGAAATGTTCCAAGCTTGAACCACAATATTTCGATAATCCTTTCTTTGGATCCACATTTTCTCGAATTTGAAAGGTTTAGCTTTTCTTGTCCTGATTGCAATGAGCTCTATAGAGATCGGGCAGTGGTCCGAAGTGGAGAAAGCGTAGTTTCTGGTTGCAATATTCGGGTACCATTGCATTTTTTGATCTTGGACCAATGTCCTATCAAGTTTTTCGTAAATATTATTTATGTCAGATTTAGTTTTTTTCCAAGTGTAGTCGTTGCCAAGTGTTGGAATATCGAGTAAGTTACACTGATCCTTAAAAGAGAGGAGTCTAATGAATCTATTGGGGTTTGGCATAGACACCCCCCCCCCAAAAAAAAAAAGAAATTAGCTTGACTTTGAATCTCGTTTAAGTCGCCCAAAACGAAAATTGGGAATTCGATCCTTTGAATATGATTGGTAAGTTTTTGCCAGAAATCAGTTTTCTCAGTTTCTTGAGCCGACGCATAAATGAGACAAAACGCCATTTTGATCCCATATTATAGTCTTCAAAGATGAGCGTAGTGAATCGTTCATCTTTTTCTAGAATCGTAATTTTTCCACAAGCAATCTGGTAGTCTTTCCATAATACGCAAATACCTCCTGACCTACCACGCGCCGGGGTCCAACAAATCGAGTCAAAATTGGCCTTTTTCCACACAGCCGCTCAGGGTTGAATTTCCGATTTAGTCCATAAGAGCCATGAGTTGAATATTTTCAATTTTACAGAAAATTTATATTTTTGTCCATAAGTTTCGTTTTCCTATACCACAACAATTCTACGTACAAATTTTCATCCTGGACTCTCTATTACTGGAGTTGTCAAATTGATTGTTCTGTTCTCCACATATTTTCGCTTGGTTCTTTTTTTTTTTATCACCATGTTCCTATCTTTTGTTCCTGTGAACATATCATCCCAAGAACTTTTAGATTTCTATGTTGTAAACATTTGGTCAACTGCTTGCTTCTGCTTACTTGTTTCTTGTTCTACGTTCAGGAATCTCAGCTTTCGCATTGTCTTCATATTCCTGTGATTGATATTTGCATCCTTTTCGATTTTCCTTTGTTCAACTTGTAGTTGATTGGGTTCAACTTGGGTAAATAGTACCCAAGATAAGCCCGGAATGACCACTCTTTATTTACCAATTCAATTACCCAAGATAAGGTTCTTTCCGGGTGCATAAACTTTTAAAGTTCAGGAATATTAATACCCATTTGAATATTTTGTCAAAGTAGAAGAATTTTACTAATGGGCTTGTACCGTTTGCACCATAGTTGTCTGCTTCTTCTATGGAGCTCCATACACTCGGAAGTATCTAAACATCCAGCATGTTTGAACGTTGAATAGGATAAACCTCAAGTCTTGATTTTTTTTTCTCCGTCTTACAACTTAGAGCATTCCCAAGAGGTCCTCTATTTTGGAGAAAATTAGATTTTTAGGGAATATTGGGTTTATATTTGGCCCAACAATTTCCCCAATCCAATCTCTAAAATAGAGATATTCCAAGCAAATACAAGGGTTTACCCCATATTTGCAGCAACGCCAAATAAATTTGGCGGCTCTTTTTTCCTACTTTTCCCACGTTCTTCAGGAAAAAAAAAATTGCAATTGAAGTAGGAATTAAACCAATTTCTCTGCCTAGAACGATTGTGCAGGTAAGTTCTTCAACTTTAAAGTTGTTTTTGGTACCAATTTCCTGAGTTTGTGAATTACGACGGACTGCATAATCAATTCATTACATCGCCCATATTTGACATAGTGTTATGACTTTAGTACCCATTGTCTTTTTACGGTGAATGCATTTATAGAGCTTGCATTGATTTCTGGTAAGTCAGTGGTGAAGTTTACTTTTGCTTTCCTGCAAATGTTTTAGTAAAATGATAGGTATATTGAATTGCCTGATCAATACCCATATCAACGATTCAATACTTTGTTCCCAATTTGTGTGTGTTCCCTCGTCCCGTTCCTCATATTTTTTGCGGGATGGGATTAAATTTTTTTTCTTTTCAAAATCCCACCGGAATCGAGATGCTGGACGGGACGGGATTTGAGTAATTCGTGTCCACCCCTATTTTTATCTAGGTCTAGCTAGTGAGGTACATTAAATTTCAATTAAAATTTAATTCACAATTAAGAAATTAAATTACAATTCTTTAAAATGGAGAATTTGTTGGAATTGGGTTAAAAAAAAATTAGGAAAGATGGATTTTCATTCTCCGTTTTAAAGAAAACTAGTATAATACCCGCGCCATGGCGCGATATTTAATAAATAAAATAATAAAGGTAGACTTGAAATCTTTAAGAAAAGGAAAAATTAATTCAAATAATCCAAACTTTGATAGAGTGAGCAAGGAGTACCACGAACTTTATAAAGTGACAAAAATAATCCAAACTTTCACTTGTGTTGTGTGTGCTTACACCACCACTATCGTTTTTAAAATAAAAAAATTACAAGTAACGTTAATAGCAAATAATATTAAATTAGTTTTTTAATCAAATTTACACAAAAGTTAATTTTTTAAAAAAATATTCGAAATGAAAAATAAATTATTAATCTTAAGATAATTGAAAACAATCCTAATTTATGTCATTTTTCAAAAACCCACAAATTGGGTTGAACAAATGATAAAAAAATTAGAAATATTTTTGTAAAAAAATTATCAAGTGAAATATTTTTTTGTACTTTTGTTAATTTATTCTCGAATTCAATTTTTTTTTATTAAAAAACTAATTTTATACTATTTTTATGCTTATTTGAAAAAATATAAAATTTAGGTAATCATTTTTAAAAATAAAATATGAGTGGTAGTACGTGTAGCAAAAATTTTAATTAAATATATTTTGTGCAATTTTCTTAAGATGAATACTTTATTTTTATTTTTAATTTACTCTTTATATAATTTTGATTAAATAACTACTTTAATATTGTCTGGGGCGCTCTATGAAAATTATCACAGTTAGATGTTATTTTGTATTTTTAAAAATAGATTGGTGGTGGTATGAGAACATAAAATTAAAATTTCATGTTATTTCTGTAACTTTGTTAAGTTCGTGGTGTTCCTTGCACACCCCATCAAAGTTTGGGTTATTTGAATTAGTTTTCCCTTAAGAAAATGGTAAAAATGTTAACCATAAAGTTAGATTCCATAAAACGGTTTTTAAATTAAGATATTATATTTATATAGATTATTAGTATTGTAATGTATAAAGATTTAAATATAGATTAATAGTAGACATTAGATTTAATCTAATATTTTGATTTAAACTCAATGGTTAGTCAATGGGTAAAAAATTAAAAGCGGGAAAATATAAATGTATGAAAAAGATGAAGAGAATGATTAGTTTAAAAAATTTAAATGAAGGAGTTGTTGACATATCATCAAAAATATTATAAATTAAGATATTATATCGATAGATATTTTGAATTAAATTCAATAGTTAGTAAATGGGTAAAAAATGAAAATTAAAAGAAAAAACGTGATTGGTTAAAAGGGAGTGGAATAAGGAGAGCGCGCCACGTCAGCGGAAAGTATACGAAATTAAGTAGTTATATAGATTAAGGTTATATATAGATATATATAGATTGTTAGTAAATATGTTAAGAATAAAAGAGAATTAATGGAGGATTAATAAAAATTTATGGAAAAAAAAGAGAGAAAAGAAGAAATAAAAAAATCAAGGAAAAAACATAATTGGTCAATATTCCTAAAACTCCTCTAAGATTGACACGTAAGTAAAGTCTTCTAAATTAAGGTTATATATAGATTGTTAGTAAATATGTTAAGAATAAAAGAGAATTAATGGAGGATTAATAAAAATTTATGGAAAAAAAAAAGAGAAAAGGAGAAATAAAAAAATCAAGGAAAAAAACATAATTGATCAATATTCCTAAAACTCCTCTAAAATTGACACGTAAGCAAAGTCTTCTAAATTAAGGTTATATATAGATTGTTAGTAAATATGTTAATAATAAAAGAGAATTAATGGATGATTAATAAAAATTTATGGAAAAAAAAAGAGAAAAGGAGAAATAAAAAAATCAAGGAAAAAACATAATTGGTCAATATTACTAAAACTCCTCTAAGATTGACACGTAAGCAAAGTCTTCTAAATTAAGATTATATATAGATATGGGGAAGCTCTTGGGAATGCTCTTCCAAGTTACAACGGCCAATCTTAACAATACTTGGAAGTCTCTCGCTGACCAACTACAACAAGCTCAGGAAACAGCGAAGCGACGTCCAAGGTAAGTAGCAACCAGATCTGTTCACAATGATCATCCAAGAAGCCTATTTCTTTTTTCTTGAGAACCTAACACTGACATATGGTTTGATCAGCAAGCATTTGATGCAGAGCAGATGAAACCCTGTGTAACTTTTAAGGGTGGAGTCCAATATATATATCTATCACTGCTAATACATTTTTGGTAGGTGCGGTCAATTATGGCCTATTAACAGATATCAGTATACAATCTACAATTCATTCACGATCTTCGGAGACAAGAGAGCCTGGCGAATCCTCATCATCCTCCATATAAGAGTGAGGAGAACGGAGGTTACCAGGGGTCTGACAAGCCTTCATTGTCTTACAATGTTCAGCCTCATCATCCCTAATGTTGAGAAACACATCATACAGATTTTCTGCCAAAGAAAGAAAGAAAGAATATTGTTAAGGTTGTGAGACAGGAGATGGCAGGATATAATCTTTATGAAAATGTAGGGGTGGGCACAAATCCCGCAAATCCCGATCCCGTCCCGGTCCCGTCCCGATCCCGTCCCGATCTCGGTAGGATTTAGGACAAAATAGCGAATCCCGTCCCGATCCCGTCCCGCAAAAATTATGCGGGACGAAACGCGGGACGATCCCGGTGGGATCCCGCAAATCCCATCCCGTCCCGCATATAATAATAATAATAATAATTTTTATAATAATAATAATATTATAATATTATAGAATAATAATAATATATTATTAGTATTATTATTTTGAGCAAATATTATTTATAACTATAATAATAATTTTCAATTTATAATAATAATAATAATATTATATAACATTATAATATAATTTAATAATAATATTAATTTATAATAAAATTATTGTTATTATTATATTATTATTATTATATCATATTATATTTTTTTCTTGTAAAGCATAATTATTTTATAATAATAACAATAAAAATAAGTAATATTATTTTATTTTATTTTTAATTATAACGTGGGATTATTATTATTTTATTATTATTATTATCTATTATTATTATTATTATTATTATAATAATAAAAACAGATTACAAGAAATTAGTGGGCAACCGAGATACTATCTTGGCACCCACTCCTTTAGCGATAACAAAGCCAAGTCTAGTAAAAATATAACGTGTAGCACGAGCCCCAGCATCCTGAGATACCGAGAATTTTTGAATCCGCTTCAGCAATGTAACCGCATCTGTATCCAACTCCCCCAATGAAGAGAATGAGAAGGGTAGGAAACCATAACCAGCCGCCGTACACAAATCTCGATACTTGACACACTTACGTCGAGCAGCATCAACAACAGCACGACCAGGCATAAAGTCAGAAATTCCAGACTGAGTCAATGGAGAGGATCCCGTCAGATCGACACACACATCCCGCCCATTTAGAGTTACAAGAGGCAAATAGCTAATTAAATACGGTATTCTTCCTAACTATCAATCGATAATTAGACAATATTGGTAAATCTCGTCTCAATTTCTTTCCGTCCTGATCTAGTAAGATAATGTAGCCAAATATGTTGAACATTATAATTAATTATACAATCATTGTATGAATTAATAATAGTATTATATTATTATTATTATTATTATTATTGAATAATATAGTTGAGAATAATACCGTATTCAACATATTATACTAAATAATGAATTATGAAAGCATTTTTTTCACTTTGCAAAATTATATAATATTTTATTATTTTTATATGCGGGACAAGGCCCGTCCCGTCCCGTCCAGACACCATCCCGTCCCGATCCTGTCCCGAAAAAAAAATGTCAATCCCGGCCCGGCCCAATCCCGTCCCATCCCGTCCCGTGCCCACCCCTATGAAAATGGGATTTTTGGGTACCAAAGTTGTTTGGGTTTCCATCTGGTAGAGGGCTCAGTTCCTCCTAATATATAGGAAAGCTAAGAGATACATATTCACTAGTGGACAAAATGAATGGAACCCTCTATAAGAAAAGGCCTGTATAAAACTACCCCCAAGGTGTGAATTAGCCACAGTAGCAGGACATTAACCGTGACAAGTTTACTGAAGCCCGTATACTTTTAAGTGTTTCACAAGGAAATAATTGAATGTTGGAAGCTTACCTATTTTTGGCCTTCGAGAACAGGGTTGCCGTGATGTTTGAAATTCATCTGAATGTAAAGCAGAGTAAGTAAAAGAATGTAACCTTTTCCAAAAAATAAAGATATACTGTATAAAGAGAAGACCAACTTACCAAACAAGTAAAGATCACCCTGGGTGTAGTATTTTACAGCAGTTTCTGGAGCAGGCAAATTCTTCAACTCCTCTATACAAGATCATATACTATATATTAGATATTACTTGCAGAAGCGGTGGAAGTTTGGAACGATAACTTTAAAAAAGAGATCCAAGTTTGTTTTTCCCCTCCCAGAACCAACGAAAGCAATAGAAAACGGACAGCAGCCGTATTAATGGTATTTATCATCTGAATAAAAATAAAAATAAACTACACATGCAGACACGCAGATAGATATGAAAATCAGCTTACCTCCATATGCCTTGATAAATTTGTCATAAGTTTCATATGCATGGTGCTCCACACATTCAGAAAAATGATCTGGACAAGAAATCAAATTCAGCAGCAAGAAGAGCCTGAAAATAATGATATTTTGCTTTATAGATATTAAGAGCCCAGTTACGGCTAATCAATCCTACGACCTAATTAAGATACACAATAAGGTTCTGATCGTTCAGATCATTGTATATTTGCTCTTTTTATAGAAGATAAATAAATGTCCTCTTCTTTTATTTTTGTGCAAACAATGATAAATTAACTATCAACGACAACATTATGAAATATTGATATAGCCCCTCCAAGTCAGGATTGTGAGTGCATGAATAGGATAACATAACTTTATTAAAGTAAGAATGCTTACATGCCATTCTTGGGCTGATCATGTACATAAATACTGTCACAAAGTAATAGATAAAAGCCATGCTCTGAGCAAGAAGCCGGTCCAACCACCAATCATTTCCTCCCAATTCCTGAAAAAATGTTCCGGTAATCCTATAGTGAAATTAAATTAAACCTCACAACCTAATTCAAAGAGCTTGTTTTTTAATGCCATCAAAGGAAGTTCCACTTATGAGTTCATGCTAGAAAACAACTAGGGATAGGAGCCAGAAATTACAGGCGCATACTCAACACAATATAATACTCCGTATGAAGCATGTAAACACATCAATAGAAATGCTTAGTCATATATTACACTAAAAATAAAATTTTCTTACTTCCATGATAAGAAGATGGTGCATCTCATTCCAACTCTCAGCAAAATGAACTTTCAGATAATCAGCACGTCTCCACCAGCCAAAACTTTCATACAAGTGCAGCACCGAGATAAAAGCTGGAATATATAAAATGAAACATCTGATCTGAGCATGAGGTGCTTATTATTAACACTACTGAAACTGCTCGCAGACCCAAAGCACAGCTAAAATAGCAGACTGAAGGTATCCAATAGCAGATTAATTATAAAATTTCAAAGGAAAAGAAAAGGCTTCTCAGACTTAAGTTGAAGGTGCGTTCTGCCATCTATTCTATGCCAGAACTAGAACAGTTGCCAATCTAACATCTACGGAATTGGCAAGGGTACGTAATAGAGCAAGCGCAAAGATAGAGGACCAGTAAACTCACCAAAGTAAGGGACTCTAGCGATATTCTCCAGGACAAAGAATCTTGGATAGTGTCGACCATCATACATTGTATCAAGCACCTTTATCACAGAATCCTGGGATGAACTATGTAGTCAATTTCTAATGAATAGCATAAAGTAACTTGTCCAAGCAACACAAAATCATATATATTTAAGATCACTATATATGTTGCTGGTATTCAGTCACTGACACCAAAAACTACATACAAAACTTTTAAACAACTGAAGCTATCAAATGCAACATTTACTGAATAAACAGAAAGAAAGCCCGAGATACTATGCAGTCTATCTTAAACTCATCCCATATTATGCAACCTAAAATGAGAACATGGAAAAAAACTACAATACCCAGAGGTCATAGACATCACCCATTTTGAACAAGTACTCAAATAGGCATTGATAAATTCGATAAGCTTAATCTCCAATTATTATTATTATTTCAATCAAGTTATGAACTGAATGAAAACAGCTAACGAATAAAGTCAAAACGAATTCAAAGTAAAACAACATCATTGGATTGAGTTCTTGCGTAAGGATAAAACCACACAGTGAGGAACACATTAAATGACTGTTCGAATCTGATGACCGATCTCTCAAAGGAGCTTGGAATCGGATCTTCTAAATGCTTCCCTCCTTCGTTCCCTTTACCTACATCCTTGAGCGGAAACGATTCCTCCACCGCTACTTTCTCTTCTTCCTCTTGTAAATTTGTGGCCCGGACTTGGAATCGATTGCTACAAAGTGAGAAATAAAAAGATAAACGGAAGAGGAAACACAGATTCGAACCTAATTTAAGTGAAGAGAACATGAATCAAAGATAAGAAATATGTTAGATGAAAAGATCCTTACCGAAAGATGGAGCATTTGGAGGAAGAGGAAGAACAAGAAGAAGAAGACAGAGGATGGAAGCGCTGAAAGGGTAAGGCGGCAGCTGAGCTTCTGCCATATCCATTTGTGGAGGAGTAGGGCGCCACCACCCGTGAAACCCCCACCCAAAGCGGAGAAGATAGCGCCACCGGCATCTCTCTCTCTCTCTCTCTCTCTCTCTCTCTGACACACACAGACACGGTCTAACTTCACAAAACCACTCCTTATTTTATTTAGTTATTTACTTTATTATCACAAAACCACCCATTAAGGCCATTATTTGCAAATATTTAGTACAAAGCCTTACTTATGCAGTTACAATTTACGCGAAACTGCTACTCACTCCGTTAATTAAAACTTGACGTTTTACTATTCACGCTCGCATTTTTATCTCAATGTTGTCTTTTCCAAAAAAGAGATGAAGACAGTCATCATCTCATCTTCCATTGTCCATTGACTATCTCAGACATTTTTAGTCAAAATGAGACACTTTCTACATACCCACATTAACGGAAAATGTATATGATAACATTGCTAAGTCAAAAGAGTTAGGGCACAAGCAATAACCTAATTTTCTCTTACACTACCTTTGGGCACAAGGTCAAATGAGTCACGGCACAAACCTAATTTTCAATAGAGTCACTTCTTTCAATTCCCTAGGATTCATCGATAAAGTGACTTCAACGATTGATAATTGGGCACAAGGTCAAAACGAGAACCCTGCCCAACATAGAAAGTGTAAACGACAAACTCAATGGACAAGACCACCTACATGCTATTACAAAATCAATATAGTTGCCTCAGTCAAACACTCACAAAACTGTCAAATTAGAGGTATTATTAGGAATAACCTAGATCTGGCGAGATACTTGTCGGGCTCAATTCTGCATACTGAAGCCTAATAGTCATGTTCGTACTCCAACAAGCCCTAGCTAAAGGAATTACAGATTTACTCGTAGAAGGAGATAACTTGACAATCATCAATGTACACAACAAGAAGATTAGTGTTCCCTAGGAGATTGTTCGTATTACTGAGGAAACATTTCATCTAGATGCCGATTTATTCAACATTCAATTCCAGTTTTGCCCTCAAGAAGTCAATTCAGCTATAGACTTCATAGCTAAATCTAGGTGTAACATCTTAGCACTCCTGACCTGTAGGGATCTGATGTCTCCAAAGTAGCCATGTCTTTATGCATGTTTTAGTTCCATATTATTTACATTTTGCATATTTCGGGTTGGGAATATGTCGGATTTATGTAGTATATGCTTATTTGTCAGAAATGGAGATCTACATAAGTTTCTGTTTAATATTGCAAAATATGGAACCATTTCGGGAGAAAATCAAGAAGCAAGAACCGGAGCTCAAAGCTACTCGACGTCGATAAGCCTTAGTCGATCTCGACAAACCATGTCTAGACACCTGCCAGGATCGAGGAGGATCATGTCGAGAAGTCGAAGACGAACAACCCGGCTCCAGCAACCTACTCGAGATCGAGTGCCATTACTCGATGTCGACAAAGCTTCACAAACAACCAGGAGCCGAGAAGGCCACCCGAGGATGCCGAGGAGAGACTACCCGACCATGCTCGGACACCCAACTCGAGATTGAGGAGAGGTCCTCGAGATCGACAAAGCCGAGGAGCCATGACCGAGCACATCGAGAAGACTTGTCCGACCAGCCCAAGCCACACTAGTCGACGAGCCATCCTTACTCGATGTCGACAAGGGCACTCGAGATCGACCAAGATACATCAAGATACAATGCTTTTAGATCTATCAAGATACATCATGGAAGAAGAAGATTTATCCACTTAAGACTTTTAGATATAATTCCCTTATTTAGATTTAATTATGTTGTTGCTTTTATTTATCTTTAATGCTTTTAGATATAGTTTTAGATAGAGATAGATATTTCTATCCTTGAATATCAAGGTTTAGAAGCCTATAAATAAATCCCATGGGGCTGAGATTTAATCATTCAATTTCAGTAGGAGAAGTAGTAGTAGAGAGAGAAAGTGAGGCCGAGTGGAGCAAAGGAGCGAGAGCAAGTTGGCTTTGTTCGGTTGTACTTTCTTGAGTTTGATTTAATGCAAGTTTCTTTTCATCAATCAATGTCTGAGGTTGCGATGAAGCGCGAGTAGTCCACCCACTTCTAGGGTTGGGGCGAGCCCGACGATAGCCATATGCGTTTGAGGTAAAGATCCGACTTTTATCATGTTTTGAGCATCTACTACTTGGTTATGTGTTTATTACCCATTTAATGGATGTCCATGCTAACAACTTGGATTGTAAACATAAAATCGGTAGAGACAATTAGGGTTTCTTGAAAGAGTTGTCTAATTGTTGGAAAAGGCGAAAGCTTGTCCTTTGATGCGATTCACATGATTATCTGTTTTATCTCTGCCTTATGCATGCTTGGTTATCATTGATGCAAACCCCAATCTTGGAAGTCCTTTTACATACAGTTTAGTTCGAATCCCCAAATCCTTTGCCTTTACTTTATTTCTTTTGTTTCGTTTTTTGCCTTTACTCGATCTCGACCAAGTCTGGTCGATCTCGAGTTACTGATATTCGATCTAGCATCGCTGTAGCTTCTGTGTAGGGATGGCAATTTCACCCGCACCCGACGGATATCCGTCTCACCCGACCTGAAAAAGTGGGTGAAAATCCGAAATAAAGCGGATGTTAAATGGGTGATGAGTGAACGGGTGATGGGTCGGGTCGGATTCGGGTGAAGACATTCCCCACCCGCCACCCGACCCATCACCCGACCCGTCACCCGACTTATATTATATAATTATATTTTATATGTGAAATTACTAATATACCCCCATAAACCCTAATTCAAGATACCAATAAATGATTTCGAGCTTGAAAGCTTTGGTCGTTGAAGATTATCTTTTCTCTTCTTTTTATTCATAATTGTTGTAATGTTTTCTCTAGCTTGAAGTGTTGAAAGTTGTGGATGTTTACACGTATTGACCGAATTTGACTATATTTGGTACTTGTTTATTCGTCGATGTGCTCGACATATATTTTTCAATAATTTTTTTTTTGATGAATTTGATGTCTTGTATTTCACCCAAATTATCACCCGATCCACCCGATCACCCAGTGGGTGATGGGTGGATGGGGCGGGTGAAATATTTGGTGGGTGATGGGTCGGGTAGGGTGAAGGATTTTGGATGGTGGGTCGGGTGACGGAAGTAGATCATCCACCCATCACCCGACCCATTGCCATCCCCACTTCTGTGTGCATGTACTCGACAAGCCAAGCCGACGTCGACAAGGGCCTTACTCGATCTCGAGTAGCCTCTGGTCGAGATTGACTACACCCAGTGCCTGTGACTGTTGCGCTGTTCGACTTGCCTGATCTCCTGTCGACTAACCCTAGTCAAGATCGAGGACATTTGTGGTCGACTTCTGTGAGATTTCACCGTTGCCTAGGATCCGCTGACATGTTTCCTCGTGGATCGATCCTGACTTCCCGCTGCTACATCAGGAGGAGGTCTTGTAATTATTTGCAAGGGACGAAATCTGGTTTGCCTTAGTTTATTTACATTCTATTTTGCATACTCGATTTACTCCTACAACAAATTGGCGTCGTTGCCGGGGAAGCTATCATTCGCGCCTTAGGTAGTTAAATCTCACATCTACTTTGAGTTACTTTACAGGTGTATGCGTCGTTCTGGTCAACCACCTGAGTTTGACGGCTTAGACGAACCAGAACGCCTTCTACACATCAGAGCTAAACTACAAAGAGCCATGGCGGCTACTGAGACGCAAGAACAGCTGATTGCAAGGCTTACAAGAGAGCTAGCCGCAAAGGATACTACTATCGCCGCTGAAAGGGCAGTGAGGGAACAAGAAGATGAGCGCGCAAGGCAAGAAGAAGCTGAGCTTGCCCAATTCCCAACCACTGCAGAGGATTATATGCATCCAACGCTCGTCGTGCCTGAATCGGCGATTCTAATCCCTGATAACTCTTTTGAAATTCGCACTCAATTTCTTATAGAGCTTAAAAATAATGCTTTTTATGGCAAATTTAATGAGTGTCCTCTTGAACATATTACCAATTTTTCTGACATGTGTCGTACTCTTGCTGAAGGTACAACTCTGGAATATGTCAAGATGAAAGCTTTTCGCTGGTCTCTCGCTGGGCCTGCACTGAAGTGGCTCGAAGGGCTGAAACCAAGATCACTAACAACATGGGCCCAAGTAGAGCAAGAATTTCTGAATAAATTCTTCCCACCCGCCAAAACAGCACTTCTCCGCCAGAAAATCACCGCCTTCAAACAGAAGCAAGGGGAACCGCTGGCAAAGGCATGAGAACGCTACAAAGAACTGCTGCGATCTTGCCCTACTCATGGACAGCCACCCTACGTCATTCAGGAGATCTTCTTCAACTCTCTTGATCAAGTCACTAAGGACAGGATCAATCAGTACACTCGCTATGAGTATCTGACAATGCCACCAATTGACGCATGGGGTGTGCTAGACAAGCTCACCAATTATGACAACAAATATGGGTCTACTGCAAACTATGAGGAGAACTCCTATGTCAGGCCAGCACCATCTATGCCACTCTATGAGCTAGCAAAGGAGATTGACCCAGATGTCAGGAAGCACAGAGACCAGAATCGCAAGATCCTCAAACAAGTCAAATATCTATCTGTCAATCAGCCTTGCATCGAATGCGGATCACAGCGGTACACCACTACTGAGTGCCCACACACTGAGCAAGTCAGAATGGCAGAGACACATGAAGAGGCAGTCTACGCTGGGGTCCAAATCGCTACATGGGAGATCAAAGGTTCTATCAGCCACAATGGAACCAAGGTCCTCCTAGGAACCCCCCACCCAACAGAGCTCTAGGACATCCAGAAAGGGATCAAAAGAAGGATGATCTGCAACTCATCCTTGAAGAGATGCGTCGGAATCAGGGCACCATCAACAACCAGTTCCAGAACATCACTACAAAATTTGGAGAACTGGATATCTGGAAAAGAGGAATAGAGACCCAGATGGGTCAAATTGCTGCACATATCCCACGACCATCCGGACAGCTCCCTGGGCAAACAGAACCAAATCCTAAAGGGAAGACCGGACACATCGCAGCTATCAAACTCAGAAGTGGGCATTAATTACACGAGCCAGAGGTCGGGAAACATCAAGACAAGGCAGAGCAGCAACTCGACACAGAACAAAATCTACTCGATCTCGAGGAGAGCGTACTCGATCTCGACAAAACTTTCCTCGACCAAGCCCAGAAGACCAGCTCGGACTCCACTGCGCAGCCCAGCAACTCCAGGTCGACCACCCAACTCGATGTCGAGGAGCCACTAGTCGAGATCGAGGAGAATCTGGCTGACGTCGACGACTCTGCAACACCTCCGACGTCTGATCTGGCTCCGAAGCAAAAAAAGCCACTGCCTTTTCCTTCCAAGACACAGAAAGATCCCATTGCAGGTAGGTTTACCAGATTTGTTAATATTGTGCAAGAACTGAACGTTTCTATTTTCTTTTACAGAAGCTCTGCAAGAGATGCCTGGATATGTCAAATTTCTAAAGGAAATCCTGAGCAAGAAGCGATCCATCTCAGAGATCGCAGGCGAATGCAAAGTACTCCACTTCCCTGAAAAGAGACCTGACCCTGGTAAGTTTTCTGTTACTGTGGGTTTTGGACAATATAAATATGAGTCTCTGTGTGATTTAGGAGCAAGTGTGAGCATCATGCCTTTATCAATCTGGCGGAAAGTAAAAATATGATGCATAGAGCCTATGGATGCCAAACTATACATGGCGTACAATACAGTGGTCATCCCTACAGGTATAGTTGAGAATGTCCCCGTCCAGGTTGGTAAATTCTTTGTTCCAGCAGATTTCCTTGTCATAGACTGTGCTGAAGATCCTACTAGCCCTATTATTCTTGGTAGACCATTCTTAGCAAATGCAGATGCCAGAATTAGTGTTAAGAATCGCTCGCTCACCTTCACCATAGGCGATGAGGTTTTGGATTTCTCTTTTGGCCATGCAAAAGAGGAAATTTCATGGCTAGAGGTGAAAATCATCAGCAACCACGGGACCAAGCAAACAGCAGAGGAAAGCAATAGCACTGTACTCGAGGTCGACCAAGCCAACTCGATCTCGACTAGGCTTCTCCTCGATCTCGACAAGACTTTGTCGACATCGACAACCTCTTCTAAGCCACTGACTTGCCCAGAGCCTAAGTATGGGGTCCCTGTACTCGAGGTCGACCAGCCGTACTCGACATCGACAAACCCCAAGCCCAGGGATTTCTGTTTTGGGTCCGAAAAGGTAAGTTCGAGTAACAAATCTACTCCCCCTCAGTCCATAAAGAAAATTTTCGATAATTTAAGGGGAGGTAAGGCCCCATGGCGAGAGAATCTGCGGAAACTAAGAGCTGGAAGGAAGAAGAAGAAAGAGAAGGGAGATGATGCAAGCAACCGCATGTCAGCTGAGCTTGCATACTACCATCAGGACCTAGATGATCCAGGAGAAGGGCCAAGCATGAGCAGGCCCCACACTAACGGTCCTTGAGCGCAAACGGAGAAGTCGGCCTAGCGACTCTAAAATCTAGAGCATGTATATAAACTTTATGAATTTTGGGACTTTTCAGTTTTTGGTTTTGGTTTTATGTCTTTTAGAATACTTCACGTGGATAGTCTTGTTTTTGTGTGCAATCTAACACTTTTAGGTCAGGCAAGCATATAAGGATCGCGAAAAGTGGAATAAGAAGTCCCTGAAAAACAGTCAGAATCGACGAAGGCCAAGTCGACGACGACAAGGAGGAGCAGCCCAGAAACTCGTCGATGTCGAGTAGGCCAACTCGATATCGACTAAGCCACCAGAAGCTCCTCGACTTCAGAAGCCACTAGACGCAGACGAAGCTCCTCGAGATCGAGTACCCTGTACTCGAGATCGACAAGCCTATTTCCTCGACCTGCACTGATTCGCCCTCCTCGATATGTTATCCTGTGAGTTACTTCCTTTACTCTTGTGTTTATTTGATTTTATACAGTGAGGACACTGAATATTTTAAGTATGGGGTGGGGGAAGGGCTCATTATCATTATTATATATTCTTGCTTTTGATTTTACATGGTGAAGTTTTAATTTTTATGTTATGCATTCATGTTTAAATTTTATGCATTTTAAGTTTTTTGTCATACTATAGTCTTGTTTTTTGCATAAGAGAAAAATAAAAATAAAAAAAATAAAAGAATGTCGAAAAAAAGAAGAAAAAAAATGCATGTTTAATTTTTGCATTGTTTTAATTTTTATACCCTAACTTAGATGTCCTATGATGATAAATAATGATTGGCTTGATCATGTAAATCCTATGGCATGTTTGAAAGGTTTAGCCTAAGTCCTCGAAATTGTTTTTATGTGGATTGTGAACTTGTGATGAAATTGAGCACATATGATCCTAAGCTAAAGGTTAAAATCCAACAAAAATTGTCCGAGTGAGAATTTTGGCCTTATAGGGAGAACATAAAAAAATCTCTCTGCTTTCTTGAGTGTATTTACTCTTCCTATGCATCTCTAAATGTTGTGATAGTTATTCAAAGCCAATGCATTTATATGTTTATGTTAATGAGAATTAAATGATGGAGGCACCTTTTAAGCCAATTTTATCCTCTCTTTACCTACCCTGCATAATCCCTGCTTAAAGCCAGAACATTAGCCTGAGACTTTTATTGTGAACTCCACAAAATTATCCTTAGCCAAATTGAGCCTGGCCCTCATTTGGGAATTAAGACTTAGAATTGGTTGAAAGAATGGTTTGTGGACGGAATGAGCTTATGTTGCATTTCAAGTAAAGAAGAATTTTTGGAATTTATTGAGATATGGGTTGGTTTTAATTTTTTATCTTGCTATGCATATTATGTAAAAGGATTTTTGGCTCACATTATAAATGCACTATTAGTGTTATTTTGTTTTTATTTTCGTAAAAAAAAATCGAAAAAAAAGAGAAAAAGTACATATGTTTGTGAATAAAGTGCATAAGCCAAATTTACCTTATTTCTTTCATTATTTCGCAAGATACATACTTTGGAGAGGTTGAGGAAGTTTGAAAGGTTACATACTTCATTGAGATAAAGTTGGAGAGTTTGGTTGAAGCATATGATTGAGAGTTATGGTTTGGTTGAGTTGTGTTGAAGATTTAGGAGTCTTGATTCCCGAATTTTATTAAGCACCACATGGCCAAATAATTCCGTACCCTTATATTTATTACCAAGCCCCATTACAACCCCGCCGAATGGAATCTTCTTTGAAGACTTCTATTGAGCGAAGTCCTCCTGATAATTCTTGTTGCATTTTCATAATTGGTTGCGAAGTGAAATTATATTTAAATTACAATGTTTATGAGATCGTATATGGAATTGAGTTGAGAGTTGATCTTCATAGCCTAAACACATTGAGCGCTGAGTTTAAACACATTACTCATGTGAGGTTGGATTTATATTGCCTATGCCTATGGATCGCTCATATATGTGTGATGACGTTAAATTCACTTGTCTTACATTGCTACTATTTGAGATGTTGCTTTTGACAAAGGCGAAGACTTGAAGGATGTGTTGTAGGTCTTGGTTATTGTTTGGTTATTGCTTGAGGACAAGCAAGTCTAAGTATGGGGTGATTTGATGTCTCCAAAGTAGCCATGTCTTTATGCATGTTTTAGTTCCATATTCTTTACATTTTGCATATTTCGGGTTGGGAATATGTCGGATTTATGTAGTATATGCTTATTTGTCAGAAATGGAGATCTACATAAGTTTCTGTTTAATATTGCAGAATATGGAACCATTTCGGGAGAAAATCAAGAAGCAAGAACCGGAGCTCAAAGCTACTCGACGTCGATAAGCCTTAGTCGATCTCGACAAGCCATGTCTAGACACCTGCCAGGATCGAGGAGGATCATGTCGAGAAGCCGAAGACGAACAACCCGGCTCCAGCAACCTACTCGAGATCGAGTGCCATTACTCGATGTCGACAAAGCTTCACAAACAACCAGGAGTCGAGAAGGCCACCAGAGGATGCCGAGGAGAGACTACCCGACCATGCTCGGACACCCAACTCGAGATCGAGGAGAGGTTCTCAAGATCGACAAAGCCGAGGAGCCATGACCGAGCACATCGAGAAGACTTGTCCGACCAGCCCAAGCCACACTAGTCGACGAGCCATCCTTACTCGATGTCGACAAGGGCACTCGAGATCGACCAAGCCTGTGAGCCAAGTCCGAGCCTGTCGAGGACCAGCAACCCGAGACGCCGAGCCAAGCCCAGTCGACGACAGTTCTACTCGAGATCGAGTAGCCTTACTCGAGATCGAGGAAGCCTCCAGAAACCGCGTAACGCGTCCTGATCTATCCTACTCAGATTTGGATTCCTTGGAGCCGAAGGTTGCATAGTTCTATCCGATCTATCAAGATACATCAAGACGCGTTACGCGGTTGCTGGAGGCTTCCTCGATCTCGAGTAAGGCTACTCGATCTCGAGTAGAATTGTCGTCGACTGGGCTTGCCTCGGCGTCTCGGGTTGCTGGTCCTCGACAGGCTCGGACTTGGCTCACAGGCTTGGTCGATCTCGAATGCCCTTGTCGACATCGAGTAAGGATGGCTCGTCGACTAGTGTGGCTTGGGCTGGTCGGACAAGTCTTCTCGATGTGCTCGGTCATGGCTCCTCGGCTTTGTCGATCTCGAGGACCTCTCCTCGATCTCGATTTGGGTGTCCGAGCATGGTCGGGTAGTCTCTCCTCGGCATCCTCGGGTGGCCTTCTCGACTCCTGGTTGTTTGTGAAGCTTTGTCGACATCGAGTAATGGCACTCGATCTCGAGTAGGTTGCTGGAGCCGGGTTGTTCGTCTTCGGCTTCTCGACATGATCCTCCTCGATCCTGGCAGGTGTCTAGACATGGCTTGTCGAGATCGACTAAGGCTTATCGATGTCGAGTAGCTTTGAGCTCCGGTTCTTGCTTCTTGATTTTCTCCCGAAATGGTTCCATATTCTGCAATATTAAACAGAAACTTATGTAGATCTCCATTTCTGACAAATAAGCATATACTACATAAATCCGACATATTCCCAACCCGAAATATGCAAAATGTAAAGAATATGGAACTAAAACATGCATAAAGACATGGCTACTTTGGAGACATCATCCTTCGGGTTGATCATGGAGGTCTTGGTCCCCTTTTACCTCGTAATTCTTGCATACTGTAAAAAAAAAAAAACTAACGATATTTTATACTAATATACTCCATACATCATACATGTCAAGGACTTGAGATACAAATTTCAATTTGATTTTGATCCACCACATCTTATTGCAATGTACCAAAATGTTTGTTTTTGCTTACGATCTCATCGCATTATGTTGCGTTGGGTGGCGTCGTCAATCTTCCTCCAACTTCATGTCTCTTCTCAATTGTGTGAATAACAACGGATCGGCTCCGTGTTCATCTTCTCGTGTTCTCGTTTTTGCTAGGTTGCTTTCACTAGTTTGTTGATTCTCCTTATTTGTTGTGTTTTTGTCCTCTTATATATATATATATATATATATATCTGATGTCTCTTCTTCACTGTTTTTTTTTTCCGAATTTCATTTTTCTAGGGTTAGGGTTTTGATTTTTAAGGGCTTTTGTTGATTCTCGCCTTTTAGTCGGGGAACTCCTTATCTTGTATTTTTTTTTATTATGTAAGAATTCAAGTTCAGACACATCTGAAACTCGAGGGTCGGACAAGCCGGTAGACGAAAAAACCGTCTAGAAATCGAAACATACAATACAACAGAACATAAAGGTGCACACTCAAGCAAACACACTCTATAAAAAACGAAACCAAGCGGAACTAAACCAAACGGATCTGGACGAAAACGACAGAGGAAGCCAAGCCCCACTCTGAAGCAGAATTGTAGGCCAGCGATACATTAGGACCCGATCATCCTGTGGGCAGTGAGGACGAAACTCCAGGGAAACAAACAACCCGAGTAAAGGAGACGTCGCGATACACACTGCCACGATCCCAACCTATCCCGACTTCGACCTTTATAACTACATCCACGAAAAAGAAATATCAAATCACGCCACCGTAGAGCCACACACCACCTGAGTAAAGAGCACCCAAAGATCCTAATGGGATCTAGTCAACCCTAACGAGATTTTGTACACGATCAAACGAACGAGGTTTGATACCCTTGTGAGGTTTTAATCAATATACTGTAGTAATCAAAATATATAGCAACGTATATACCTGATTAATAAAGCATAAATAAAAATATGAAATTAAGTATATGCACTACTGAGTTTTGTCATTTTAAATTTTTTTTACGTGCACCTAATAGCATGCACCGGTAAACAATACAACACTAAGGAAACACGTGTACGCCAAGGCAAAACCTGTAGTAGCGAACGAGACGTGGAAAAGAAACAACCCGGCCGCAATTTTCACTTATATAATTAATAGTTATGCATATGTATGCATATAAAAGGAATTCCACCCTTATTTTTTATTTTAATTTTATCTTTCCGGTTCCTTGGGCTCAAAGGGAACCCCGGGCCCAATCAAAGGGCCATTGGAGCCCAAAGAGTTACAAGGCCAGCGAAGTCGACCTAGAGTACAGGGGCAGGAGCGAGCATCAACATCGGCGACTAGCGACCAGCCCCATGTGGAACAGCACCGAAACGGCCAAGTCCTTGGGAGACGATGATGACTAAACCGGCCCAAGAAACACGGGAATACAATGGTCAAGAAGACGAGGGTGAACAACACCAAAGGTGGAGAGATCGACGACTAGGGAGGGAACTCCGAGAAGGAGATTACAGGGGAACAAATCCAGAGCGATTGTGAAAACAACGGTCAGGAGAAGGAGGTTGACGGGCCCAATCCAACCAGCACAAGACGGAAAAGTCCGATCGGACTCTAAAAAGGGAGGAGGAGCGGTGTTGGAGTGGCTTACGCCCTAGGGAAGGGGGTTTGCAAGGGAGATTTGATTCCCAAACCTAGGGGTTTTGTCGCTCCGAAGGGAGGTCTTTTTCTCTAGAAAAGAGTTAGGGATCCGGGCACCGCATCTCAGAAAGAGTGGCGGTCCGGTGACAGGCCGAACGACAGAAGATTTAGGCCCTAAAAAGGGGGATTTCTCAGGCAAACCTAGATAAGGCGGTGCCACACCGGAGCCGAGATGATCGAGAAGACTAGAGAGGGTAAGCTACTCCGGAACCGAACTCGACAAGCACAGCTCGGCGAAGGTGGTTGGACCCGCTCGACGGGATGGTTGTCACCCATAAAGGGATTTTGAACTCTCTCTCTAGAAAATTAGAGAGAGGAGAGAGCTTTGGTCCATAATCTCACTTTCCTTATCTTGTATTGATTTAGCCCTTTCAGCCTCTCCTTTGCTTGTTTTGGCTCTTTGTTTTTTAAATTTTGGGGTTTTGCTTTTTTGGCCGTCGATTTATTTTTCTTAGGTTTTACATTTCTTTTTGGTTTTCAGGTTTTTCTTCTACTCTTATCGTCTTGTTTCAGTTTTCTTGTTTTGTTTTTGCTTCTTTCCCTCTCTTATTAATTTGTTGTTTCATATCTTTTTCTTCCTCTTCGATTGCTGCTTGATTTTGGCCCTTTTCTGTAGAATCTGCATCTGTTCTTGTTCCAATTTCTTTGCTAGTTTTGCTGCTATTGTTTTTACTAGGTATATTTTGGATCAATTTAAGCCAAACTTCTTTTTGATCCTTTTGGGATTTTCCTCTTGGATTCCATCTCCATTTCTTTTGTTCTTTATTAAAGCAAAGACAATCTAGTTTTCTGTTTATTTACTTCGGTTTTTGGCCGTGTAATGGAATTTGTAGTTCTTTTGGATGCTACAATTTTTGTTTTTCTGTGTAAATTAGGCATTGTTTGTTTTGATTCTCTTTTGAGCAGGGAGCTACCTTCTCTCTTTTCGGGCTTGATGATTTCGTTTTTGCCTTTTCGTTCTCCTTTGTTTTTGTTCTGCTTTTTAGTTTTGTTGTTTCCGTGGTCTAAACTATGATTGTAATATGCCAATACTAAACTCAGTAGCGTCTTTGCGAAATCAAATTATGCATACACATTAGTTATAACCTTTAGGTGAATGAAGATGTATATGTTATATCAACTGACAACTAATCCTAGTGATACGTCCTAGGATAAACTAATGCAGTCGAACCAAAATAGATATACACAAACACTCACCTAGCAACTGGAAACGAAAGCTAGGCTGGCATTCTAGTCAAACTTTGGTTGGTTTTTTTCAATATGAATTTGGAAAATTGGGTTTGAGACGACTAGTTTTTTGAGGTTCGATTTAGAGCTTTCTGAGAGGTCATCCTCTCCAAGTTCTTGCCTTTTCATTTCTCCCCTCAACCAATGCCACATCCTCCCCTCTCTCTCCATCGCCTTCACATCTCTCTATTAGTCACTTCTCCCCTATACACGTCGTTTAACCCCCACCTCACCCCAACCTCATCTCCTCCTTAATCCTTGGCCTTGCCCGTCCATGTTAACTCTCTGTCCCTCACCCTTTCCACCACTTTCAACTATCACCCACTCCGGACCGCTTCCCTCATCGTCGTGTTTTTATGCACTATCCTCCATCGCCCCCCCCCCCTCTTCTATTGCTTATCTTTTCACTTCCAGCCCCCCCTCCCCACATCCATCGCTTCTCCTCACACATCCTCTGTTTTTTCCTCATTACTGCACACTCCTATCCTCTACCCTTTTGTCCGCCACCTCTCCCGAAATCGCTTTCACTACCCTTGTACCCGGCCAACCGGCCCCTCTCCCCTTCGATCTCCCTATAACCCTCCTCTAATCGGACTCCACCTTTTAGTTGCTCTCTCCCTCTCCATCCGAACTTCATTGTCTCTCTTTAGTCTTGCTAGAGAGAGGAGACAAAACCTTTCCCACAACCCCTCCATATGTGAGCTAAAATTCCTCCCTCAAGGACGAAATCCCTCTATTTGGAAGTCATAACTCTTTTCGAGAGTCACAACCACTATTATTAACACCCTTTCCTACGGGTTTTGAAAATACTATTACCTACCCCTTCCTTTAGGAGCTGAAACCCCTCTCTCAGGGAAGCGAAACTCCCACCCCAAAGGGGTGTATAGCAAAAAACACTTCCCAAAAGGGGTTGAAACTTCTCCCTACGGGGGCAAAAAACCTCCTAGGAGTCAAAAAAAACCCCTATGGGAGCGAAAACAACTAATACTCGCATCTCTCGTTCGAGATCCGTAACTCTACAAAAATGCACCCCTATTTCTACTCAAGCGCCCCCTACTACTCTATATCTTATGGTTGTGATTTGAAATGTCCAGTACGTGTACGAGTGCATGATCCCGACTTCTAGTACGTTGGGCATTAATAAAACTTGAAATGTTTTGAGAAAGTTGGTTCGCTTTAGAAGGAATAATAATGAAACGTTATATCCACTTTCCATGTACAAAAAATCTTTCTGTTTTTTTTTTTTTTCCTTTCTGTGGCAGAATGACACTTGCGAACCACAAATTTTCCATAATGAACAAACTCTCTTAGAGAAGCTGATCATGTTACACAGTCGCCAGTTCAAGCAACGGAACAACCAACCGTGGATCAAAAGACTAGAGGTTGAGCGCGAGTGAACACAAAGACTCCTCCACCACCAACAGCGCGGCCCAGAAGCATGTTGTTGTCCAAGTAGGAGAGGTAATACAATCCTCCTACTGACCTCCTGCAATCAACAGTTTAATTGTTGGTCATGTCTATAAGCAAATATTAGGGTCTCTTGGGTGGAATTGATGCAGATACCTCTCTGTCCCTGCGCTTGTGACCGGAACTTCAGCTTTGAAAGCCCGGATAAACTGTAAGATCTGCAGAACAAGCATCCACCTAAACTTAGGAATGTATTTGGACCTTTCAAAACATATAAACATATTGAAACTAAAAATGCACTATTGGAATAACTCAACAACAACAACAACAACAACAACAACAACGCAATATTGGAATAACTCAAAGACTAGGAAACAAAACTTGCTCAACCTGATAAGTTTAGTTATCTTTGTCCCTCGGATTCCATCCGAAAGAACAGCAGACTATCACTAATAGAAATTGAAGAACAAGATATATATGTAGTAGCACTGAATATGGAATTCTTTTGTACCTGTAGGCTAAGGAAAGAACGAGGGAGGATTGCTGGAGCTATAATGGCTTGCACCTCTTCACTGATCTTTATATCTTGCAGGGATATCTGCTAGGTGATAATAAACAAGGCTTTTTAGAGAAACAGATGGAAGTTATAAACTTCGTTGGAGTTTAGAAATGGTATGAGCAAGTAATGAGCTGACCTCCTCGAACTGAAGGTAGATGTTTCGTCGAGAAACCAGTGAAAACTTTGCAGAAACAAGCAGAGTAGCGCCCTCTTGTTCCTTCATCACATAAAACCAAATGCTCGATTTGTCAATGAATTATACATTTACAATTTGCTTGGAGACAGGATTCACATGAATGCTGAAGAGCCAGAAGAGTTTTTACGTATCAATTCACCTCAAGTAAGTTACGGATGCTCCAGCGTATAACATTCCGGACAATGCCTTTATCTGCTTGGTTCTTGCATTCAAATTTCTGAAAAATCTGCCCCACCTATATCAAAGGTACCAGCACTATAATTAACCGGAGTGACAATTTTCCTTTTCTAGTATTAATGAGCTGAAACTTATCATTTAGGAAGTCATTGTTGTACCTCAAGGAAAGGAAATCTTTCAGACGTTTCAAAAAGAACAAGAACGTCAGAAGCTGAGGTGTATTGCAACCGCCATGTTCCATCAAGCTTGTCCAAATCAATAGGTTCACCTGCATCATATCCCTCCACGGTGACCTGAATTATTCCAATTTGCCAGAGTTGGATAAATCAACACATATCCATATGTTATTCTTGAAGGAATAGGAAAGGAGACCTCTATGGATAGAAACCAGAGTTCTTCAGACATACAAGAGCCTCTTCAATTGAAGAACGCTGATCAGATGTCGTATTTAGCCCCCTCTTAGTCTCCTGGACTGCTCTCAAGAGATCATGCTTCTTATTCTCCAACTCAAAGCCAAGTGCCTAGATGAACCAAAGTAATAAAAAATACATCATTGAGACATTGACTATGATCAGCGACTACAGAAAGTTGTATCATATAAGGAAAAGAGAAAAGGCACCTCAGTTGGAGCAGTAGATCTAATGGTGTTTGTGAAGCTTTGTACCAGTCTTTTAGACCCCTTTCGGGTGTTATTCGGAACTGAAGTGTAAGGTATTGTCTGAAAGTTAAGTTTCTTAGCAATGGGAGAATATGACGATGGAGCAAATGCCAATTCCATGGTTCAAAGCAGATTGGAAGAGATCAGCACTCTTTTGTGTCCATAAAGACCTACAAGCTCACCAGTGCTCTGGGTCACTGGAATCATAACGTCGCAACTATAAGGCCTTAGTGGACAAAAAGAGACTCACAAAAACAGCACCAAGAGGAGTAACTTTGTAATTTAACATGGTATTCAGATATAGGAAGCTCAACAAAACTGTATTAAGTTTCTTTCCAATGTATCTCAATAGATTGTCCTAAAATGGTTGAGGACGTGCACCAACACCTATTCATTATAAAGTATCTTCTATGCACAAATAACTGCATTATCAACACATGGTAACAAACAGAATCTAAGATGATAAGTCAATACACAATAGTGCCGAACACAAACACATAGATCACGTGTTTTGTGTTCAGTGGCAAGCTACACCATTCATAAAAACTCTCTGTCACACAATGAGAGGATGACTATCCTAACATCTTGAAATTGGTTAGATGAAGGCATATTAAGGCCTTTTGCCGTTAAGGACTTGAAGGGTCCAATTGAGGCTCTAAAAGACTAATTGCAGCAAAAACTAGAAAAATATTACATGGAAACAAAAAAAGAAGCAACTTATTAATCAAATTGCCACCGAGATGAGTTAAGCTTCATCTATAAGCGTCGAGTGGCACATTCAATTTAGCAATCGATCATTATATTTGGTTAGGTTGATTCCCCGATAAAACAAGATCCATACCTGTTGGGTTAGATTTTAACAACACATTTGTTGGTGTCTTTTGGATTATAAACATCTCTCAAGTTCTAGCCATCTAGGCGGGCGAAATCTGAATGCCAATAGCTCCGAGGCCGAGGGAGACTCAATCTGTAATTCAACCCCTCTAACCCCTAAACCCAGATAAGCAAGACCAGCGGAGAATGGACTAGGATAGAGTAGTCTTATTACATAAAAATAAGCAAAACCCAGAACAAATAAATGTGAAGAAAACCCAGATAAGAGGTACCTGAAGGATAAGAATGAAGCTCAGCGATTTGTCCGTCGAATAGAAGATGGAGATTTTCCAGGCAGCCGAACAAGTTCTTAAAATCTTTAGGGGTCGTTTGGTATGGAGGTATGGATATGAGATATGGGTATGAGAGGGTCCATATCCATATCTGATGTTTGGTAAAAAGAGATATGGATATCAATTTGATATTCTGATATATAGATTGAGCTTTTTTTTTGCTTCCTGATATCTGAACAAATTGGGGCATATGGGAGAGTCTTTCTCATCTCTCTCGCTCGCTCCCTGCTTCACTTCTTCCGGGCGTCTGGTTCATTGCTTCTTCTGTGCTTCTTGCTATTCTTTTGTGCTGCTACTTCTGCTTCGCTTCGTTTTCCTTGTCGACTTGCCCCTCTTCTCCTCAATTTCGATCTAGGGTTTCTGTGGGGAGTTGCTTCTTCCGTGCGACTGGTCCACTAGCGTTCTCGTCGACTTGCCCCTTTCTACTCTCGTGCTTCTTTTGTGCTGTGATGTAGGTGTGGGAGATTTTTTGTCATGGATGGGGTAGAATCACTGTTTGGGTGAGATTTTTGTTTAATTTTGATTGTTCGATTTTAGCCCCAAAAGACCTCTAACTGAAACTTGTTTACCCGTATCTCAATCGACGGGCTTTTCGGATTTCCAAATAACTCTAATCTGCGGTGATGGTTGCACACTTGCAGCCATGGTGGATGTTCCATTCTTCAACTAAATTAGGGATCAGGAGAATTTTTTATTTTTATTTTTTTTCCAAATCTCATAATTGATATCTCATATCTGGTTCCAAACACCATATATAAGATATCGGATATAAGATTCATACCCATATCTCATACTCATAGATTGATATCCATATCCGATACCCATATCTGATACCTGATATCCATATACCCTTTCCAAACGGCCCCTTAATGCAGGAAATTGTATGATTGTCCTGGGAAGGTCTGAGGCAGTGAATGGGATTGGAAATGGTGGGAGATAGAAGAGAACTAGAGAAGTAATATACTGTATGGAATTGGGATTTCAGTTGGATTTTGAGGCAACGAATGAGACCGTGGTGGTGGTGGCGGTTTAACCTCTCTGTTGACGTGGATCTCTAGATATTCTTTCACATTTAGAGATAGACTAGTGTCTATGGAAAAATAAAAAAAAATATGTTAAAAATTAATCGTTTATATGGATGTTTATTTTTTAAACGGTTTTATTAGTTGTTTGGATGACTAAAATAAACAAAAATATGTTAAAAAATGGGTCTTACTATTCACACGGTGAAATTTTTGCCATTTACACGGTATGCAATCGCGTATTGCGAGTGGGCGGAATCCGCAAACTCACAATGCGCGATTGCGCATTTAAAAATAAAAAATAAAAAGTCGCGTATGCGTAGTGCGCATACACATATACTATTTTTTCCCAAAAAAAACTATAGAATACTCCGTATGGTAAGCCCACATAGAAAAATTGTATCGGGATTGCAAATTGTATTGGCCGGGATTGCAAGAGTATGTTTTGAGGAAATCTTCGTTTACCACCCGGGTAGGAATACCCCCTATTTTTTAAATAAAAAAAAACAAAAGTAATTGTAGTGGGGGACAAAGATAATTAATGAGGTAGAAGCATGATTAAGTGATAATTGCTTTTTTAGGATGTCTAACTACCTTATTTAATATCACCCCTACTCCTAGAATATATTATAAATGTGATTACATTAACATAGTATATAGTTATTACATTATAATCTACCTTATGTAATAAAATGTGATTACATTATATTATAAATGTTATTAATTTTATAATCCTATAATATATAGTATATATAGTTATTACCCACTGTAACCCTTGGGTTACAATGTATATAACCCTTGGGTATATACCCTAACAATATAATATGTTTATATATATATATATATAATCGTATCCTGTGTTATAATTTTTTTTTAGTAAAGTATGTTTTTAATTAAGATCTAATATATATGATATAAAAAATTAACGTGTATATGATATATGTTTAATGTATATGATATATGTTTGATATCAAAAAATTAACTTGTATATGATATATGTTTGATATCAAAAATTAACTTGTATATGATATATGTTTGATATAAAAAATTAACTTGTATATATATGATATATGTTTGATATCAAAAATTAACTTGTATATATATGATATATGTTTAATGTGTACAAGGGTACATTGTGTTAGACAATGGTTATAAATTGTGATTAGGCTTGTAAAGTAGTTTGTTAGAGAAGTTGTTAGACAGTGGTACGTGTAACTCATTTCGGATAAGTGCAAGAAATCCAACAGAATTTTCGGCTCATCAGCTCTCTCTCTTTCTCTCCCAATTTCACCTTGTTTCAATCTTCATAATGTATATGATATATGTTTGTGTATTGTATTGTGTATATATGTTGTATAACTATCCCCCCTTCATTAGCTAGGCCTGCATAGGTGATCACGGGTGGACTGTGGAGGATTCTCGGCCAGCTGATGCAGCTCTCCCTTCACGCCATCAGTGGTACTGCTACTGCAACAGGGGGCTTCACGGGTGGAATCTCCCTAGCATCACCAACTGTTGGAGCCTCCTATATCTCCCTCATCTTCTTCAATCAACCCCCATCTTCTTCATTCAATCAACCCCCGTCTTCTTCATTCAATCAACCCCCATCTTCTTCAATCAACCACTGATGGCGCTGAAGATAAAGACATACCCCTGGAGCACTTGGACAACTGCAGAAACCAAGGCTTTGCTAGAGATATGCGCAGTAAATAGAAGCAATGATGGAAACACCACCTCCATAGACTAGAATGTCATCCACGAACAACTTCGTGATGAACAAAGAATAATGGCTACTCCAACGATCATACGACACAAGTTCGAGACGATTCCAGAAGATTATGCGGTGTGGCTCTCTCTTTTTGATGACCCAATGGTCAATATATCCCTCCACAACTGTGAGGTTAATGCACCCGAATGGTGGTGTGAGTCCAAGGTTAGTGGTTTCAAAGTATATGTGTGTTTCGTTCTATCAAACAATTTTCACTTGCACACTATTGATTATATGTCATTTCTTGCAAAATGTTTTTGTAGCAAGGCCCGTCATACAAGTTTATTAAGAATGGTGGTATGACTGGAGAGATCGTGGACCCTAGCAATGAATTGTTCGGTGAACGAGATGTGTCTGAAGATCAGTATCAATTGAACGCATCGGAAGTTTCCAATGGAGAGAGCCATGTTGGACGGCTTGATGATACTGCATCCACTTCCACTCCTTTGATCAGTATGCTGATGTTCCAAGTTTGTTACCCTCCAACACTGTTTTTGTTGAATAAATGTTACTCTTCCAACACTGCTTGATTAAATGTTTTTGTTGATTATATGTTTGGTTGATTAAATGTTTGGGATTTCATGTTCAAAGAGCAAGTTTTTCATCATGAACTTCACATACAATTTCACATACAACTTCACATACTCTTCCATCATGAACTGTAATCCAAACCGCATATTGGGCCAGATTTTTAATGGGCCGGCTTTGTGTGTTACCAATTAAATGTTCATTACTTCATTAGTGATCTAAGGTCTTATTTAAAGTGTTTTTTTGCATAGAACTAACTCTATTTTTATGAGTTATGGTAAAATTTTATAACCATACAAATATCAAGGTTTAGAACCATATAAATATCAATGCATGCTTTGTTATGATAAAGTTTTATAATCATAAAAATGTCAAGGCATATGAGGATTCGTCATTCATAAGCATTTTTATAAGATTTTTATAAGCATTTTTGATAAAAAATTTTATAACAAGATTTTTATAAGCATTTTTTTAAGCATATGAGGATTCGTCATTCATAAGCATTTTTATAAGATTTTTATAAGCATTTTTGATAAAATTTTATAACAAGATTTTTATAAGCATTTTTGATAAAATCTTATAACAAGATTTTTATAAGCATTTTTAGAACAAGATTTTTATAAGCATATGAGGATTTATTTTGATTCATAAGCATATGATAAAATTAACGTCTTCAATCACAAATTTCATACAAAAGCAAATGAGGATCCATTGTCATTCATCGGACTTAATACTAGAAGAAAGGTTCGATCATAGCCTCTTCAATCATAAAATGGAGACCATTACATTTTGAACAGCAATATCACTAGCATTACAAACATGAAACAAACCACCACTCTCAACACAAAATTTTCTACTTGCAATCTGATATGATGTTCGCAAGTAACAGCCTGAGCCTGACCTCCATGGAACACGTTCGGGTTTTCCATTGCACGACCAACATTCGATGTCCCTTTTCCACCATCGACCCATTGAAAAAATTCGCAGCCTTGACCAAACTGCATTGGATATTGATAAACTGGCCAGATAAGTTGCTAAACGGGAGTACAAACAAATAAATCCTAATCGGCCCCAAATCTTACCTTCCACAAGGAACAACCGTAAAACTGTCTACCAGCATTTTCTCCGTTCTTGCAAGTTTGAAGTGTGGCAGGGCGGTGATGTTTGCACAACAAACCTCTTCTCCGAGAATTCGCACTCCATACTGAGTCCCCACTGCTAGGCTGCACATACATCTCAAATCTCTCGCCTTTTTCTCACTCAATAATCGAATTTCGAAGAGGTGAAGTGCTTGTGCTGTCCGTGAAAGCTCAATAGGATGATGAGGGAGATAATTGTTGTGAAAAAAAAACAAACTCCCTCCCTCTGATAAACAGGCGCGACGGGAAAAACTTATAAAACTCCCTCCCTTTGAACAAGAGGCGGGAAGATGTAACGGAGAAAAAAACAAGGAGAAAAAAAAGGGACTCCGCGCCTCTGGAAGGATTCGAACCCGGGATACTATGGCAATGTGAAAGGTGAGTAACCAAGGGGGCGTCTAATCCCCGTGGTTACTTAACACACAAATATATATACATTACACAAAAAAAAAGAACTTAATACACATCGAAATATTTTTAGTCTTTTATACACTATATATAATATTTAAACAATGAAATACATTTTATAACTTCTAATCTCGTGATATACAAATAGGAAACAAATGTCTAAACCCTCACTTCATGATTAAGGAGAGGCTTTCTCGAGAGAAAATAACTCGAATGACTTTCTTGAATCGTTTACACAGGCGAAACAATTGAAAACGAGACATAAGATTTATAATTGGAATTAGACATATGTATAACATTCACATTTCAATTTGTTTACACAAGAGAAACAAACTATCTTGATAGACGATAATACTCTAGGGTTTAGGGTTTAGGGTTTAAACTATACCTCGATCGATCAAAGTACTATTTCGATGAATCTTATAGATCACTTGGACACATGTGTGTAAGATTCACATTTTAGTTTAAACAAGCAAAACAAACCATCTCGGTAGACTATAAGGGTTAAGGATTAAGGGTTAAGGGTTTAGGGTTTAGGGTTTAGGGTTTATGGTTTAGGGTTAGGGTTAAACTATCTCGATCGATCAAAGTACTATCTCGATCAATCGAGGAAATCTTTTTATTAACAATGTTACAAAACAATTCAAACCGATCGATATATGCAAGTTATTCTATTGTTTTTATTACCATTTTTTTTAAATACTATTCTTATATGTCGATCTACTAGATTAATATTCTTGAATTGACTTATATGTTAGAATTAAGATATTTGATTGTTCAAATATTATACATCAAGATTGATATATAATTGCAAATATGCATACAAGAGTAATTCACATTTGATATGAAATAATCAAATTATTTTTTTATTCGGGAAAATCAATACTATAAATTATTTTTTTGATGAAATACTTTAAATTATTTTTTTGATGAAATACTTTAAATTATAAGATTGAATAAAACAAAGCAAAAATATATAATTACAGTGATGAATCCGGATAATCTCATAATATATAATATTTGAACTTAAATATTTTATATATTTATAATCAAAAAAATAGTAAACATAGTTATAAGATTAAAATTGATCTCGAAAAAGAAAACAAAAATTAAAAGCACGCGGGCATTTATTGCCCTCGGATTAAATTCAATCCAACGGTCCGCAATTCGTGATCCGTGTGCTCTGAATCCGGCCTATGGGAGAGAGACGTGTGGCTACTTTATTTGCTTAAATTTTTTTTTTGCCGTTGGTAATTGTGGAGCAAAAAAAAAACTGGGATACATCACCCCTAGGAGGATTCGAACTCGGGTTGGCGTAGTGGTGTGAAAGGTGACTAACCAAGGGGGCGTCTGATCCCCGTGGTTACTGAACACACAAATATATATACATTACACAGGAAAAAAAAAGAACTTAATACACATCGAAATATTTTTAGTCTTTTATACACTATATATAATATTTAAACAATGAAATACATTTTATAACTTCTAATCTCGTGATATACAAATAGGAAACAAATGTCTAAACACTCACTTCGTGATTAAGGAGGCTTTCTCGAGAGAAAATAACTCGAATGACTTTCTTGAATCGTTTACACAAGCGAAACAATTGAAAACGAGACATAAGATTTATAATTGGAATTAGACATATGTATAACATTCACATTTCAATTTGTTTACACAAGAGAAACAAACTATCTTGATAGACTATAATACTCTAGGGTTTAGGGTTTAGTGTTTAAACTATACCTCGATCGATCAAAGTACTATTTCGAAGAATCTTATAGATCACTTGGACACATGTGTGTAAGATTCACATTTTAGTTTAAACAAGCAAAACAAACCATCTCGGTAGACTATAAGGGTTAAGGATTAAGGGTTAAGGGTTTAGGGTTTAGGGTTTAGGGTTTAGGGTTAGGGTTAAACTATCTCGATCGATCAAAGTACTATCTCTATCGATCGAGGAAATCTTTTTATTAACAATGTTACAAAACAATTCAAACCGATCGATATATGCAAGTTATTCTAGTGTTTTTATTACCATTTTTTTTAAATACTATTCTTATATGTCGATCTACTAGATTAATATTCTTGAATTGACTTATATATTAGAATTAAGATATTTGATCGTTCAAATATTATACATCAAGATTGATATATAATTGCAAATATGCATACAAGAGTAATTCACATTTGATATGAAACAATCGAATTATTTTTTTATTCGGGAAAATCAATACTTTAAATTATTTTTTTGATGAAATACTTTAAATTATTTTTTTGATGAAATACTTTAAATTATAAGATTGAATAAAACAAAGCAAAAATATATAATTACAGTGATGAATCCGGATAATCTCATAATATATAATATTTGAACTTAAATATTTTATATATTTATAATAAAAAAAAATAGTAAACATAGTTATAAGATTAAAATTGATCTCGAAAAAGAAAAAAAAAATTAAAAGCACGCGGGCATTTATTGCCCTCGGATTAAATTCAATCCAACGGTCCGCAATTCGTGATCCGTGTGCTCTGAATCCGGCCTATGGGAGAGAGCCGTGTGGCTACTTTATTTGCTTTATTTTTTTTTACAGTTGGTAATTGTGGAGCAAAAAAAACTGGGATACATCACCCCTGGGAGGATTCGAACTCGGGTTGGCGTAGTGGTGTGAAAGGTGAGTGACCAAGGGGGCGTCTAATCCCCGTGGTTACTGAACACACAAATATATATACATTACACAGAAAAAAAAAGAACTTAATACACATCGAAATATTTTTAGTCTTTTATACACTATATATAATATTTAAACAATGAAATACATTTTATAACTTCTAATCTCGTGATATACAAACAAAACCATCTCGATAGACTATAAGGGTTAAGGATTAAGGGTTAAGGGTTAAGGGTTTAGGGTTTAGGGTTTAGGGTTTAGGGTTTGGTGCAACAATCTTGGTGAGAATATTATCCTTGTGTTTGGATAAAAGAAAAAAGATTTATCCTTGGGTGCAAATCTCTTTTTACCTTTCTTGTTATTTAGCAATTTTTTTAATAATATTTACCGTATGGCATTGTTAAATTTATTTAATTACGGGATAAATACTATTCATATTTAGATATAGTTTCTCAATTGATCATTTTTTTTCTGAGCTCCCAATTGATCATATTTAGATACAGTAACAATAATATCTTTATATGTTATAATAACACATTAGATATAGTATCAAAATTAACCAAACTTAATTGACCAAACTAAAGCAATTTTTTATTCCACCATATTTCGTGTAATCCACCGAATCATACCCTCGACGAACCCACACTCAATTGTGCACGTGCATTCGTCACAAGAAAGAGCATCATCTTTATCTTCAGCAAGAAGCTAAAATGCTTTCCAGGGGTTTGATCTTCGACATCTCCGAATTGATGTTCCATTGGTGATATTTGTACATGTGTTCCGCTTCCAGTTGAAGGAAGGTCTTCGAGCAATTACGATAATATCATGAAGTAGATCAGCAACTCTCCGGCGACACGAAATTATTTTATGGCCCACCTTATGTTTCACACTATTAAGTAATGCAAAGCATTTGGGTTTGAGCTCTTCAGATCCCCAGCAACACATAGCTATGCCACAAGCATAGCTTGCCACGTCGTGTCCCAACTCCGACGCCTTTAGAAGATCTTGAATGCCTGCATCGTGATCGCATTTTGTGAAGAATTTAACCTGCAATTTGAAATGAAGCAATGAGAACTATGATCAAGCACACACCGAACCAATGATCCACAATCAACATCTTACCATTCCTTGCTGAAAGATTGCCTCCGGGTTTCCCGCGTTGATGCATTGATTTAAAAAGCTCCTGGCATGACTATCATTTCTCGATGCGACTACAAGCGAAATTCCCCAGTCATCCTGGTACTCAATTGCCATCTTCGCAAGCACAAAATTGTGTTTTCCAACCAAATCAAAAATTTTGCAGCTGCATCACAATTAAGTAAATCAATTTTTTTTGCGAATGCATCAAATCACAAAATAAAAAGTGGAGGCAATACCTTAACCGTAAGTTGAAGACATCTTCTATAGATTCACTTGCTAATAGACCGACAATCTCCAATAGGAGATCGAATGGTAGTGTTAGTAGCGTCAACGCCTCTGATTTCCTTGCCCTAACGTTTCTACCTTGATCCATTGCAACTATCTTAATTTCGGTTCTAGTTGGTAAGGGAGGATGATGCAATTCAAAGGAGAATGGGTTGGCTATAACAATGCGATGGAGAACGTAACTGCCACCGGAAGAGGAAGAGGAAGAGACGAGACATGTGCAATGTACTTCAGAGGAATAGACGTGTGCAACTGCAATGTACTTCAAACGCAATGGATGTGGATGTGGATGTGGAAGTGGAAGAGATTTTCAATCGTAATTAACTACCGTGGTTTTAATCTCCTTTACTTCATATAATTAGTCTATTAATTAATCTATTTCTTAAATTATCTATTTCTTCAATTTATTTTCGGTAAGAATCTTGCTATGTGATATTCTTACCAAAAATATTATATGTATAACATATTATCCCTATACAACACTTAATAATGGATTAACCCTACAAAAAATAACGGATGAAAGTATAAAATTTAACCCTTTATTCAAAAAAATAACGGATTAAGTATTCAGGGTTTTGTATCAATTTATTATTTGATAAAATTTTATCGTCGGTAATAGGGGGTGAGGGAAAGGAGCCAAAAATAAAAAGGGTTTCTCACCCACAAGGATTCGAACTCGGGTTAGTATAGAAATGTGACAGGATTGCAACCAAGGGGGCGTCTGATCCCCGTGGTTATTTAGCACACAAATAGATATACATAACATAGAAAAACTATAGACTTATGTAAATAATAAGGTTAGATATATATAATGTGAGGTTGAAATGGCATACAAGATTAATTCACAATTTAGTTTAAAAGTGATACGCTTATAAATATTGTTACCTTGTTAAATATATAAAATGTGCGGTTTAAATGGCATACAAGATTAAACCTTAAAGTTTAGTTTAATCCGTCGAAAATAGATATAAGTACTATGAAACAAACTATCTTGATGGACTATAATACTTTATATGGTTTATGGTTTAGGGTTCAAATATTATATATGAAGATTGATACATAATTGCAAATATGCATTTATGGTAAAAAAAAATACACCCTTACATCGGTGACACAAAAATAGTATAGCAAGTTAGATATTTATGGTATTTTAAAAAAAATTATATTCCTATGCCATAAATCACCATAAATATATATTTATATTGTTTTCTCATGAAAAGACATATCTTCAAAAATATTAAAATTGAAAAAATTATTATTTGATGATAATCATTTCAATTTTATTTAAATATATATTTTCATGCAGAAAATATATTTGATGATAAAATTGGTTATATATAACATAGTCTCCATTTATTTGCCACACTAAAGGCCAAGGATGAGAAAAAAAGAAAAAAACCGGCTCTCTCTCTCTCCCTGAGCAGGTATTTTCGAAAAAAAAAAAAAAAGTATTAAAACGTGTGCAATGAATATTGCCCTATGGGAGGGAGCCGGTTGGCACTTGGCATTCTGTGTCAGTGGGGCCCACCTCTCGTTATTTTTTTTTACCGATGGTAGAAGGGGGAGAATTTGGTGAGAGTGGTAGCTTGGGAGGGATTTGGATTTTTTGCTCCAAATCAAAACGCACCGTTTCAAAAGGAAAAAATAAAGAAAAGGAGGCCGCACTAGGAGGAATCGAACTCGGGCTTATGTAGTGTATCACAAACATTGCAACCACTAGGGCATCTGCTTCCAGTGCTTACTAATCAACTTGGAAAAAAATATATAAGTACTAATTTGATATAAAAGGAAAATGTGAAAATAATTGTATTTTTTAATATAATCTTTAAATTATGAGTACAAATTTGATAAATTATTCTCGAAATAATTTTTATTTGACTATACGTGAAACTACGTAATACTTTAAGGCTTAGAGTTTAGGGTTTAAACTACCTCGATCGATAGAAAAAAGTCGATAACAAAGTACTCTGAAAATAGTTTTTAAAAATCTTGTTATATATAATGTGAGATTGATTCACATTTTAGTTTAATAAGTCGAAATAATTTTTATTACTGAAAAAAAGATATATAAAAGGAAAATGTGAAAATAATTGTATGTTTTACTATAATCTTTAAATTATGAGTACAAATTTGATAAATTATTCTCGAAATAATTTTTATTTTACTATACATTAAACTACGTAATACTTTAGGTCTTAGAGTTTAGGGTTTAAACTACCTCGATCGATAGAAAAAAGTCGATAACAAAGTACTCTGAAAATATTTTTACAAATTTGATAAAAAAGTTAATAATTTTTCATAACTTTGTTTAGGGTTAATGTTTTTTAACGTAAGTAGTATGTTACAAAATTGAGTAACCACGGCAGGTTAAACCCTAAACTATTTATTAATACAAAATTAAGTAACCACGGTATGTTACAAAAAATTGTTTAAAAATTTGTTAATTTAAGTCCATCAACCATTTAACAATTGTTTAAAAAAAAATTAATCGGTCAAACATTAACCCCCACCCCACCTACCCATTTATGGTAAAAACAACCCTGATTAATTTCTAGCCACCCAACCTGCTGGATTCCACCCACATCCCAATCTCGTCCCTATCTTCTCCTTCTTCGGCTCTAGCCTCAGCCCCTCCATTGAAGTTACTCCATCTTAGATCGGCTCTCTCGCCTCCATTCTCTCTTCTAACCTTCCTCCCTCCTTTGATCGTTTTACAGTCTCTCCGGCCTTTAGCCATGTCAAGGTTCGAGTTTTATTTTGGCCAACCAATTGAAGTAATTGGAACGGAGGATATGCTTGGCTCTTTCTATGAAGGGGCGATTTCCGATTTATATGGGGACTTGTACGTGAAGGTGGAATATAGCCACAGAGTAGCACCATCAGGCGGGATTCTGTCGGAGAAGCTGCCTGCATGCAAGGTGAGACCACTTCCTCCGATGATAGCTCCTCGCCAATACCATGCTGGGGAACAAGTCGACGTACGCAGAGACGGCGAGTGGTGGCACGGACGTGTCTGGCGCGTGAATGGTGACGTCTATGTTGTTGCCAGTTCAGTCGATGGTACAGAGGACATGTTCTACCATCATCCACTTTGTGTGCACCACGAGTGGATAGTCAATTGGTGGCAACTTAACCGGTGGCACCTTCCTCAACCACACGGTAAGTTGCAAATCTTAATTTAATGTTATACACTAGTATATATAGTCTAATGTTATTTTGGAATAATGTGAATCGAAGAAGATATATGAACAATAAAAAATGGAGGAAGAAAACTCTTGAAACGTTAATTCATTGGAGTTTTCTGGTTTGTTACAGCAAAAATGAATTCAAGAAGTGAATTGGGAACTAAAACTCCCGCCTATATCTTAATCTTAATGTAATGTTATACTATAGTATAGTTTAATGTAATGTTATAATACTAGTACAGTTTAATCTTAATCTAATGTTGTACTAGTATAGTTTAATGTTACAATAGTATAGTTTAATTTAATGTTATACTAGTTTAATTTTATCAATAAGATTGATTGCGAATTTTAATTTAATGTTATATGTACTAGTATAGTTTAATGTTATTCTAATATAGTTTAATTTAATGTTATTCTAATATAGTTTAATTTAATGTTATACTAGTATAGTTTAAAGATTGACTTGTAGAAAACTATAAGATTGATTGCGATCTATAAGATTGACTTGTAGAAAACTAACTAGAAACCTAATTTGATCAATAAGTTTATATAAGAACGATTCGTTGTTTGTGTCTCATTATATGTAGCATGTGTGGAGGACATTATGGCACACTATACCGTTGGTGACAAGGTGGAGGTGATGGGTACGGAGGATGGGTTAGTTGACACTTACCAACCAGCACATATTTTGTCGTTCATGGGAGAGTCATACGCTAGGGTGGAGTTCGAAACTTTGTTGGAGGACAGTGGGAGAGCACCATTGCAGGAGGTCGTGCACCACTGAAAGCTACGTCCTGATCCGCCTTTCATCCCAGTGGAACCCACAGGCGGTTATGGAGAAGTTGATGCTTGGATTGGCGACTTGTGGTGGCACGGACATGCCATCAAGCGTTTGAGATCAGGAGATGCCTACCAAGTTCAGTATGACTTGTTCGATAAAGGAGGATGGGTCAACACAACCCTTCTACGTCGTCACAAAGACTAGATGCATCCCGGATGGGTTGATGATTCCGTTATGTAATAGTACTATATTTTATCGGGACTTATGATCTTTTTGTTTGTGAATGGTCGGTTGTGTATTTCATGATACTTTCGGTACTTATGATTGTGATATTTTGGTGACTTAATTATATATGGTCTTATGTAGGGCTGTTATCTGAGCCGAACAGCTCGAGCTCGGCTCGGGTTCCGCTCGAAAAAGCTCGAGCTCGGCTCGTTCGAAGACGTAAAACAAGCCGAGCTTGAACAACATTTTAGGCTCGAACCGAGCCCGAGCCGAGCTCGAGCCGATCCCAAGCCGAGCTCAGAAGATCGATATATAAATTTACAAAACTACCCTTAGGGTTATGAAGTTATGAACCCTTGTCCCCTGGCGCTTCACTCAGCCGCTTCTCAGTTCTTTCTCTTCCTTCCCTCAGTCCATCAATCTCTCCTTCCTTCCTCAGCTGTGCCGGAGAACTGTAGCAGCAACACCAATTTCCGCTTCCGGTAATCAGCATTGTACTTGTACCCATTCCTCATCCGACGTCGACGAACTTACTCTGTGCGGCTGCTCGTGGTTCCTCTGCGCGGCGAACTTCTTCGGTGCCGACGCACCTATTACTCCCTCCTCGACTCTTCGTGGTCCCTCACTCCCTCATCGGCTCCTCGTGGTCCCTCCTCGGCGAGCTTTCATGGCTCCTCGACTCCTCCTTGTTCATCCACCATTGTCGCTGCCTGTTACTCCCTTCTTGTTCAATAATTGGTTTTAGAGTAACCTTGTCTCTGTTCACCTTTGTGATTTTAGGTTTTAGGGTAATTGGTCATTGTTTCAGCATGATTTTAGAGCAATAACCTTTTCTTGCTTTGTGATTTAATTTCTTCCTTGTTAATCTTCCATTCTTGCTGTTACTCCCTTCCCGTTCCTGACATGATGTTTGAGTAATTGTCCATTTTTTTGGGAGTAATTGTCCATTGTTTCAACATGAATTTGACAAAGAGATGTCATATTACATAAATCTGCTTGTTTAAACTACTCCTATCCAGTGGATTAGAAATTTCCTTGCACTTAGGCACCGAGCTAAACGAGCTCAAACGAGCCCAACTGACGAGCTCGAACGAGCTTAGGCTCGTTCATCAAGCTTGTTCGAGCATAAACAAGCCGAGCTCGAGTTTCACTCTGGGCTCGCGAGCCGAGCTTGAGCACCAAAAAAAGCTCGAATAGTTTTTGGGCTCGAGCTCGGCTCGACTCGTTTCCCGTTCGAGCCAAGCTTGAACATGTCAAGCTCGGCCCGTTCGGCTCGAATATCACCCCTAGTCTTATGGTTGATTTTGTTAAGTAGGGATGAATATATGTATTTAATTTATATGTCATGTTTCTTGTGTTGTTCAATTACATATTAAGTTTTGTTTATTGGAAAAAACATGGTTTCAAAATGTGGTATATTAATGGAGCACTTAATTTTAAGTATTGTTAATTAATCAAAACACTTAATTATGTTATATTAACTTAAATTTGATGTTATATATATATATATATATATATATATATATATATGATATGATTATAAAATCAATATGTTATATATATATGTACTTAATTTTTTTTTAATTAAAAAATTATGATTAATACCCATTCTTATAATTCTATATACGAATCTAACAAAAACCAAAGGATAAATCTTATATAATAAAATTATACCGGTAAATTTATTATGAGACTTGTCTTGTCTTGTTTATACATTAATATACAAAAATAGCATTGTATACGTACAAAAAAATAATTTATACTTACAAAATTATTAATCAGTTGAAAATTGAGCAAAAATGGGATTTTTCAAACCAATGGAGGGAATCGAACTCGGGTTGGTGCAACATAATGACAGGAGGCTGACCAAGGGGGCGTCTGATCCCCATGTAGACTCTTCCAACTAAAATTTACATGACATAATAATAGAAAGAACCAAAGGCTTATGTTATATCTTGGAAATATGTGAGATGGAAGGTCATCAATGGCACGCTTTCCCCGATCATCAATGGCGCCGGATACATGCCCCCGCTTAGGAAAACTCGCGCCGCGCATAATTACAACGCTCCCCGCTCCCCGCTCCCGGTCCCTTTTTCCTCTGGCCGATCGATTTCCAAAACCCTAGTTTCCCAAAACCCTAATTGCCCTATATAAAGGGATGGGTGAAGAGGTAAATTTTCCCCACACTCTAAATTCTCCCCGGCCTCTCGAACTCTCCCTCTCACTCTTCGATTTCGAAAAATCTCCACAAGCCAACTCAATGGCAAGGACCCCGAAAACACCAAGAACACCCAAAACTCCTACCTCATCTCCTGCCAACTCCCCGCCTCGTAAACAATCAACTCCAATAACGGTCGGTGGAATGGCGTTTTACAACGCGAGCATCGCCGACAAGTACATAAGCTTGGAGTTTGAAGTGCTGACGTTAATTAAGAGGCTGATTAACACGGGCTATGGCCCCGTTCTGAAGGCGACATTGGTGGCTGATGTCCCATTGGTGGACATGCTCTGGATGTTCAATCGTGAAATGCTACGATTCCCATCCGCCGAAGGCAAGGCGCGCGCGAGGATAATACCTCTTCGCAACGGGATTCAGAAGCAACTCACCCTTGAGAAGTCCCCAACGAACAATATGGTCGCCAACGGAGGGGAGGGAGGAAGCACTGTGCCGGAGGTGGTCATCAAGCTAGAAGATAATTAGGCTAACCTCCCATAATCCTATTTCGTTTTCCTTATTTCCACTTTTCAATTTAGGGCGAGACACCCTCCCATATGCTTATGTTGAATTTTCTTTGTTAAGGCCTAAGGGAGATATGTACCCTAGTTAATTTTCTATTTCTATAATGAAACCCTAATTTTGTTATTATGTTACACCTTTCTCTTACTTGGTTAAAACATATATAAAATGTGACATGAATATAATCTATATAAAATCGGAAAATAATGATATATAAACCTATGGTACTAGTCATTTTAAGCACAACCTTGTCAATTAAAATGTGACATGAATATAAATCTATGATCGATACTATTTCTATAATTAAATGAAACACTACTTTGGCTATAGTCAATATAAAATGATAAAAAATAGTGTTAATTATACACTGACAAATTGGTCAAAAAAATTAAAAGGAATGAAATTGAAAAATCTATATAAGATCGGATAATAATGATTTCAAACCCTATTTTTTTACACCGGCAAAGTTGTGGAAAAATCTATGCTACTAAAAATAAATGGTCAATCTATATAAGATCAATGTGTTACACTGACAAATAGTCAATTTATGAATATAAATCTATGCTACTAAAAATAAATTTTAATATGAATATTGAAAGTCGTGGAAAAATTAAAAGGAATGAAATTGAAAAAATAGGCAAACAAAAATGTAGATTTCGCCCATTGCAGGATTCGAACTTCGGTTGATACATTATATTGAGAGGAGTCTAACCATGGGAGAATCTGATTCCCTTGTAAACTTAGAGAAATAAGAGAATTATAACACATAAAAACTTATGTGCCTTATCTTATATTTACATAAAAATAAAAAGAAAAAGAACATATGTGACTTTTCTTATATTTTTTTTAGCAAACTTATCTTATATTCGAACATAGGTTAATGTTACATATATATAATCAATATAGTTACATATAATCAAAAAGAAAAAGAACGGTTTGTACCAAAAAAATAAAGGGAATTCGAATTAAACGCTTAGGAAAAAGAAAATTAAGCACGATTTCCAGGAGGCCCGGTTTCCCCCAAATCCCTCATCATGATTGATCATCAATGGCGCGCGCCTCTGGGGTAACGGTGACGCTTAGGAAAACTCGCGCGCCGCTCCCCCTCTTAATTACTCCGCCGGCCGGATTTGAAATCCCTAAACCTAATCGCCCTTTAAACCCACCAAGACGAGCCTATATAAAGGGATGAGTGACCTGGTATATTCCCTACACTCTAAATTCTCCCATTCTCTCTCGAACTCTCCCGCTCACTCTTCGAATTCGGAAACACTAGCTCCACAGTCCAACCCAATGGCAAGGACCCCGAAAACACCTAGAACCCCCAAAACCCCTACCTCACAATCTCCTGCGAGAACCCTTCCTCCTTATACACAAATATCAGCAAATGGCATGGCGTTATACAACGAGAGCATTGCCGCGAAGTTCACAAACATGGAGTTTGAAGTGCAGGTGTTACTGAGGAGGCTAATCAACACCGGCTATGGCCCAGTTCTGAAGGCTACACTGGCGATTGATGTCCCATTGGTGGACATCCTTTGGATGTTCAATTGTGAAGCGCAAAGAGACCCATCCGAAGCCATGGGGAAGAGTTCCGTTCTGAAGGCGACGCTGGCGCCTGATATCCCATTGCCGAGGACTACTCCTATCCGCTTCGGGGCTCAAAAGGGTCTAGAGAAATCCCCACTGTCCAAGATGGTTATCGACGGAGGGGAGGAAGGAAGCACCCAGAAGGAGGTTGTTAACCTAGATGATTAGGCTCCGTGTTTCCCGATTCCATGGAGGGACAACCTCCCAATGCTTAGGTTTTTTAATTTCCAGTTTCAATCAAGGGAGAGACACCCTCCCATATGCTTAGGTTTTTTTTTTTGATTAGGTAAAATTTTGGGTAGCAGGCTACCCAAGAGCATCCAAGCGGATGAGATCCTGAAGATCTTTGTTAGTTGTTAATTGCTCCCCTGAAACAGAGTGGCAAAGGTGTGCAACCTTATCAGCCACTCGATTTCTAGCACGGGGAGTGTGAGAAAAGGAGACATTTCTCACGTTTCGAATTATGGTTTTAGCGTCGGATAAGATCATTTCCACTTCCCAAGGGCATCGGGTGTTATTTGTGAGGTGGTCGATGATGATTTTGGAATCACCTTCTACAATCATGTCCTGGATATTTAGCTTCCTGGCCTCCAAAACCCCCAACCGAAGGGCAATAGCTTCCGCCATTATGGGGGAGGGACGCCGTAGCTTTAGGAATGAGATTTGGATTGGTTTAGCATTCCAGCCTCTGATGATAATCCCCGCAGAACCGGATCCATCCAGTAGCGCAGAGCCATCAAAGTTAACTTTGAACGTGCCATATGGGGGTCTTTTCCAAGTCACCCGTTTTGTTTCCTTGGCTCGTGGATGGTTCTTCCTATTTGATGAGTATGTAGTTTGAGTATTTGGCAGGCTATTTTTATCGAAACGCTGGGCTTGGATCCCGTTGTCAATTTGTCTTTTAGAGAATGTCTCGATCTTGGCTATAGTGGGTGGTTGTTGGTTTCTGAATGTTGCCATGTTTCTAAAATACCAGATACTCCACCAGTTGGTGGATACCACCTGAATTTTTGGTTTTGGTAGGCTGCGAAGCCAGTGGAGGAGAGAACTTGTATCTCTGGTACAAGCTATTGTTTGTCGAAGCTTCTGTTGTTCTAATTGGCTTAGGGGTTGGAGGGTTAGTTCAGGGAAGCACTCAGTAAGGATATGTACATCATCCTCCATGCAGTCACTGCATCGATCGCACGAGGAGGGCACCGAGACCCCTCGTGAGGCTAGGCGGGCTTTTGTTGGTAATCCCGAACTAGCTATTTTCCATAAAAAGTTCTTTATTTTGGGGGGTATATCTAATCTCCATATCCATTGAAAGTCTTGGGTATCATTTCCTACTGCATTTGTGAGGAGGTTGTAAGCAGAGGATGTATTGAACCATCCATGCTTATCCGGCCACCAGTACAACCTGTCCTACAGGGGGGCCACAGGCAATTGGATCCCGAGGATTTCATCCACCATTGCTCTCGGAAGCACCTGGAGGAGTTTCTATTCCTTCCACTGACCATTTTCAATGTATTCACTAACCGTTTTGTTTCTATTAATCTGTATAAGGCAGTCAGGCCTCCCCACCAGTGGTTTATCTGAAATCCAATTGTCGGTCCAGAACTTGACGAAATTGCCATTCCCAATAGACCAGATGATACCATTTTTGAATTTTTGTAAGAGGTTGGTTAGTTTTGCCCATTGCCATGACATATTGCCCGATTTTTCATAATTCAGGATATGTTTCTCTTTTAAATATTTGTGTGTGATCACTCGTACCCAGGTACTATTCGGTTCCGCTAAGACCTTCCACAAAAGTTTTAACTGCAGGGCCTCGTTCATTTCTTTGGATTTTCTAATCCCCAATCCTCATGCCTTCTTTGATTTACATATTTTGTCCCACCCTATTAATGATCTGTGTTGGGCATCCTTGTTCCAAAGGAATCTTCTGTTGATTGTATCTAACTCACTGTGCATTGTGGCTGGGAGCATGAAGTTCTGCATTATGTATAATGGCTTTACGGAGAGATTTGATCCGATAAGAGTTGTGCGTCCTTGTTGGGATAATGAGTCTGCTCTCCATTTACTCAGCTGGTCTTTTGTTTTGGTAATCACTTCCCTGAATGTGTCCTTGTTTACCCTACCATTGATGATCGGGCATCCCAGATATTTTTCCACAGAGTGGGATTGGTTGATGCCCAGTATTCGCCCCAACTCGATGGTTCGTGGACGGGTGATTCCTAGAGAGGTCTGGAAGGTTGATTTATGATAATTAACTTGCTGCCCCGAGATTTGGCAATAGTCGTCAATGATACTTCTTACTTTGAGGCAAGCGTTATTACTACCTTTAAGGAAGATAAGTATATCGTCTGCAAAGGCAAGAAACAGTATACTAGGTCCAGAAGACCCGAAACTGAAACCAACAGATTTGTCGGTACAACTAGCTTCTAATGCCAGTTTGCATGCCAGAACTTCTGCACCCAGGATAAACAGATACGGTGATAAGGGATCTCCTTGTCTTATGCCTCTTGTTGGGGTAAACAGTTCAGTCGGTCCATTGTTAACTAAGACCGAGAATGAGACCGTTGTGATGCATTCCTTGATCCAGTGTATAAATGTTGGGTGGAAACCGAAGCGCGACATTACAACCTTCGTGAAATCCCAATCGACACGGTCGTAAGCTTTCTCCATGTCCAACTTAAGTGCAAGCCAGCCTGTCTTTCCTTTTCGGGATTTAAAAGAGTGAAAAATTTCATGCGCTATAGGCGCATTATCTTGAATGGCTCTGTCTGACACAAAGGCACCCTGGTGTGGATTAATTAGTTTTTCCAGGACTTTCTTCAACCGTTCCGTCAATATTTTGGAAATCACCTTGTAGATGGTTGAACACAGGCTTATGGGTCTATAATGACTTGTTGTGGTTGGGGTGTCTGTCTTAGGTAGTAATGATATGAAGGTATGATTTATTTGCTTGAGTAGTCTTCCTGATATGAAAAAGTTTTTAACAGCTCTAATGACCGACGGGCCAACCACATCCCAGGATGCTTTGTAGAATTCTGCTGTCATGCCATCCGGCCCAGGAGCCTTATTCTTACCAAGACCAAATACGGCGCTCTTGACCTCACTGTTGGAGGGTATAGCGATTAGTTCATTGTTTTCATTGTTCGTTATGTCGGGAGTTATTATATTAAGGATTTCGTTTAGCTTTCTTCTATTGATTTGTTGTTTTGTAAACCTTTTCTGGAAATCCATTTTAATCTCATTGTTTATGTTAAGTTCCCCGGTTATCTGGGTTCCTTCCGAGGTTGTTATGCTACGGATGAATTTCCTGTTTCTTTTTCCTGACGCGATTCTATGAAAATACCCAGTGTTGGAATCTAATAGCTTAATATGTTTGGATTTGGCCCGTTGATTCTAGTAAGATTTTTGGAAAAGTAGTAATTTTTCCTTTTTCTTTATTAAATTTTTTTCTCTTGTTTGTGTGTTGTGATCTGACCTGGTTGAATGATTTTGTTGTATCTGTAGAATTTGTGCTTCGACCCGTTGTAGCTGCCTGAAAATGTTCCCGAAGGTAGTTTTGTTCCACATCTTTGCTTGACTTTTTAGTAGTTGTGTTTTCCTGGTTAGCTGATACATTGCTGATCCATGGCACCGATGTCTCCAGGCTTGCCTCACAATATTCTTGAAATCTTGTCTTTGCAGCTACATGTTTTCAAATTTAAAAGGCGAGGGTTTGAAGATCTGACTGGTGTTTAGTTCAATGGTGATCGAGCAATGGTCTGAGGATGTGAAGGCACCGTTTTTAGTGCTTAAGTCGGGGTACTTGTGAACAGTGTCATGGTAAACCAGAACCCGATCAATTATTTCCTTTATATTTCCAATGTCATACTGTTTTTTCCTCCAAGTGAACGGGTTTCCCCAACTAGGAATATCAACCAGGGAACATTGGTTCTTTATTTCCCTAAGTCGGACAAACCGACGCGGATGAGTCAGCGCGCCCCCTTCTTTGTCGGCAAAACATCCTATTTCATTGAAATCTCCCATGACAATGCATGGGATTGTTGTCTTATTTATTTCCTCGATCAGTTGGTCCCAAAATCGCGGTTTATGCTGCTCTTGGGGAGGCGCATAGATGAACCATATAATACACGAGAAATTGTCCAGGTTGTTGGTGTATCTTATGGCTATTGCTCTTGGCCAGTGTGTTGTAACTTGAATTGTTTCATTTAGCAAGCAGTTTTCCTTCCAGAGGAGACCCAAACCCCCCGCCTTACCTACCGCAAGAGACCAGATCGCTCTATCAAATCCATCACCCCTCCAATAGGACGGTGAGGGAATGTTTTCTGTTTTTGTCTCCGCCAGAGCCAACAGTTGAATGTGCTCTGATTTGCACCAAGTATTTATTTCTGTTCAAAACGTCGGACGGCCAATTCCTCTACAGTTCCAGAAGCTAATCTTCATTCAGACCTTTTGCTAGTGAGTGTGAGCACGATCCTCGCAACTCACCGACACAATAGCTCAGTTTTGTTTGGAGGTTTTGGAATTTATATATCATCATTTGTTGACTATGTTTGGGTTGTTGTAATTCACTCTTTGTGAGAGGAGGCCAGATCTGTCTGCACCATTGTATGTTTTGTGGTTGTGCATCGCTGTGCTCTCCGATTCTTGTCTTGCCGGTCAACTTGTGAGGTCGGTGATCAGCATACCAGCGCCCGGGGCTAGCACGAGCTAGCGCAAGACTAATACTGTTTTTTTCCGTGTTCTGAAGGTTCAACATTAATCGATCCAGACTCATGTGATGCATACGAGCTTTATCTTTACAAGGGTAGTCACGCCTAGTAATTTTGTGTATATTTTTTACGTTGCATGGGATGTTGCCGGCGCAGCTTTTGTGGTTATAATCATGGTTTTTAGGATCGAGATCCTAATGTAGGATCGATGCAAGGGTCTAGGATCGGATCGTAGGATAGGATCGTAGGATCGTAAGATCCTAGTAAAAATTGAAAATCAAATAAAAAATCAAATATAAATAAAACATACCAAACAAATACCTTAAATTTTAAACAAAACTAGTCATTTCCTCATTTAAATAAACTAAGTAACTAAAATATGCCAATAATAACTCCTTAGCGTTCATAATTTGTCAAGGATAATATGTCTGCTCTTTTTTTCAGCTTCCTTGGCATTGGCTATCATAATTGCTATAAAATATTCCTTAACATTGGGTGGAACCGATGCACAAGACTCAACATTATTATGGGTTCCAGCAAGGTGATGTTTAAGCCTATGAATACCACCAGAAAACACCTTATTGAAGTGCTTGCATTTAACTTTCTTTTGCTTATTATCCACATCGATAGCATGCTCTCATCCTCGTCGGTTGTGCCTGCCACCAAGAGCCACCTCTGGTATGCACTGTTGTCGCCGGATTTTTTTGAGAGTTCAGGCTTCACTCACCGCTTCAGTCTTTAGACTTGAGAGTTGAGGGAACAAACGATGAAACGAGTGACATCCAAATTTTAGGGTTTAATGTCCCAAAAATTAAAACACAATTTAAAAAAAATTAGAAATGGGTCTAATTTAATCAAAATAACAACATGGGCTTTGTAGAATAAAATCTGGATGGGCCTAATTTCACAAACATCTGAAATTACTAGGATCGCTTAGGATCGTTAGGATCGTATAAGACCCTAAGGATCCTAGCTGATCCTACCGATCCCACCCCCGATTCTAGTATAAACGAGTATTTTCCAGCGATCCGGATCAAAACTCGTCCTAGGATCGTAGGATCGTTAGGATCGTCCGATCCGGATCGCGATCCTAATAACCATGGTTATAATTAAAATGGGTTCTTTGGTTCGTGAGTTGGTATGATGTTAGTCGAACAGCATGCAATTGACTGTCGCTGAGCGTACTCCAGATATGCAGCTCCTCGCAAAGTTGTGAAGAGATTTGCGTGTTTGACACGCGGCATGCCGAACTGGCAAGGTGTGATTCATTAGTCTTGCATTGCTTGATATTGACGAGCGTGGGAGTGGGGTTGCATTCGAAGGGTGTTTTTGCTTTGTGGGGGGTATAAGGATCGTGGTGGTTTAGTATCAAGCATAGCAGCTGCACCTTAGGGTGTTTCGCGGAAGGCTGTTTGTTGTGTATTGGTTTATTGATGGATCCGTTATTGGAGCGAGATCGACTAGAAAGGCCCGCAGAAGCAGCCCCCAAGCCCAAGCCCGAGCAACACAAGAAGTAATATAGATATGCATCTATTAACATTTGATAGTAGTGATCCTTACATGCAATCCTTTGCCATAGTCTAGACATTACTCCTAACTTGATGCTTGATTGACTACTAATATCATACATACCAAGGTTCATAATCTGAAAACATAATTCCAAACCACACATGATTTCAAACATACTAGCCGAAATATATACAAACACATAGATTATCATAGATTGTTCATAGTGCTGATTCAGGTGGAATTGGTACCTCATCTTCTCGGTCCTCCTTGATTCAAGGTGATCACTCATCATGTAAAGGCTCGGATTTTCAAATCCTAATTTTTCGGAAAAAAAAAGACAATTAAAAATGAAATTAACTCGAAATTAAAAATCATTTAGCCGATTCCGACCGAAATATAAAAATTTGGGCGAATAATTTCCGTCGTTTTACCTTGAAAATTCCAAATAATTATTGGATGGCGATATCCTCTTCTGTTTTAAAAATCTAATTGATCGAGAAAGCGAGAGTCGGAGAAACTAACATTTGAAAACTAATTGCGGGATACAAAATTCGCGTATTCGGGATTTATTACCGGGTATTGGTTAACCAATTCAACACTCATCCCCACCCACTCCAATCACTCACCATACTTTTCAGATTCACTCCCTACCTTGAATTGGTAAATAAAGAGCGGCCATTCCGGGGTTCGAACCGGGGACCTATGACTATTATCCACAAGTCCTTTCCAGTGAGCCATTCCGGAATGGTTGATTCACTCCCTACCCCGTCACCCTCACCATCCTGATTCACCATCGATCCCACGCCATCTCCTCTTCACCTTCACGGCATCACCATTCCCTCATCATCACCATCACCTCACTTCGCTCTCTCCTATTTTCCCATCTTCATCACGCCTCATCGCCATCACCATTTCCCGTTCTTCATCACCATTACAAACGCCACCGAGCCGCCACCTCTAGCTCCCCGCTGCTTCATCAATCACTGCCAATCACCACCATTAGCCATCGTTCCGTCGTTTCCGGACCACCACCAGCGCCGCCAGCATCCGCCAAGGCGCCACCAGCGGCATCGGAGCCACCAGCGCGGTCGACGAGCCACCGAACAGCCTCCTTGCTCTGTTTCGGGAAGCCTCATTCCGGTAAGCCGTTCTCCTTTGTTTCCGATCGAAATCACCTTCGGTCTTCACCGACACACTCACCCATGTCCGGTACAGGTCCGATGAGCCATCGCGAGCCACCGACGAAGCCTAGAACTCCGATCGAGAGCTCCGAAGCCGCGAAATATCCATCTCGGTGAGCTCCGAATTTATCCTCGTTTAAATTCGTTTCTGAATCTTTTTCGATGCTTAGACTAGTCGAGAGTGTGCGTGAGATGAGTGCGGGATGATCGGGTGAGGTTCAGAGCTCCGACGATCGTCGGAGATCGGTCGGCGTGAGCGAGAGCGTGAGAGGCGAGGCGAACCGAGTACGAGCGCAGCGAGTGCGCGAGGCGAAGCGGGTGCGAGCAAGGTCCGACCTGGGCGAGTCCAGGCGGGAGCGTGAGAGGCGGCCGATGTCGAGCAATCGTCGGCGGCCTTCTCCTCCGGGCGGTGTCGAGCAGCGCAGACGACCAGGCGAGAGCGGGAGTACTGTACGTCTTCAACATTTGGAGGAAGAAGAAGATGGCGGGCCCTCCTGTCCAGTCAGCACTTGTGGCCTGTGGGGGCCATTTACTAACTTACGGAGTATATATATATTTGTTATATTAAATCGGGGTTGGGTTATTTAAACCGTTTGGGGATTAATAATTGCGGGTTCGGTCGGTTCGGTTCGGTTCGGGTTATCTGTTTATTATTTAACTAATTAGCGGTATTTAAATTATTATATTTTGGGAAAATTATAAGGGTTGATTTATTAAATAAAAATGTTCGGGATTTTAGGGGATTTGGAAATAATTTATAAAAGTGTTAAATAAATGGTATGTAAAATATCATCTAATACTATTTGAGATTTAAAATATATTATTAGGACTTAAAGATTTATAAAGAATTTGGAAAAGAATTTCAAGGTTGGAAAGTATTTTCAAGGGTCGGAATACTTAACTATTTAATTGGGATTTGAAACGGTTTTGAAACTAACTTGGGAATAAGACTTATTCGATGACTAACTAGCATGATAATATGATCGTTTGACTAACAGTATGATATGTATAACTAATAGCATGATTTGTGGTGAATTATTATAGATTAAATGTTGGATAATTATGACGATCTAGTAGGATTTTATATCACACAAATTATGTCTTATCATTTTGATGAACCGTTGAGGTATATGTGGAAATGATGTATATGAACATGCGGAATTGGTTGAATAACAATGTGGTCTTGAGGAGCGGATTATGCGATGAAATGACTTTCATAATACGTTACTTGTTCTATTGATTGAGGTGTGCTTGAGTGCTTAATAGTTGGATGTAGACTTATGTATATATATATATATTCCATTATGTACTAGGTGATACTCTGTGATTGTGAACACTGTGTGATGGATTGTTCTGTTGCCGATCTGCTAGCCAGGTAAGTACCTCCGGGGCTTACTCAGTAACCAGTACCTCCTGCCTGATGTGTCATATAGTATGTAGGTGTTGCATATGCATAAGAGCATGTCATGTAGTATCATGCTTAGGAATCGCATTTACGAATGAGCATCCTTACTTTGTATGCGTTTGAATACAGAACGGCCGTTATCTGTGAGTCCTAGAGTCCTTGCTAGGGTCATAGGGCAGCCCAGCTTCATCGGGTGTTGTCCTCCTCGAGTCATTTATATATATCACGAGATACGAGATGGGCATGAGATATGATACGATGATGAGATATGATATGATGATGAGATTTGATATGATTATAGCATCGAACTGGCCAGTCTCCACCTTGTCGGGAAGAGGGGTGGTGGTAGAAGAGGGATATACCACTTGGTATTCTTTGTTAAGGCCTTACTTAATATTCCGCACATATGAGTTAGGAACATGATAGTGTGGTTAATAGTCCAGTACTGCATGAAGGCATCTTTATTCTAGGTATAGGCGTATTATATGTCCTCAGCGCGGTCAGAGGACCCGCGGGCGGACTCTTGGCCTGACTTTGTGGTATAGTTTCAGGTACCCGATACACTGCTTGATTTTGTGCTGTTATGACGGGGTCTATTCATATGGCGGAGAGTGAGTGGTTGAAACCTGACTTCACCAGATTCACGCTTTTGGGATTTCTCCCTAATTATACTCTGTTTTGACCCGGCCCTGTCGTGGCACTGGTTGTATCACTTTCAGAACTTATGCCCTTTGCACGATAAAGGATTTCCCGCGTTGTAGACTTAGGATAGGTATAGGGGTTTACCCCGAGGTCTCCAACGGACCTTCCGGATTTGGGTGCGAAATCCCACTTTAAACTACACATCTTCGATTTCAAACCTTCAACCTGTACTCGGGGCGCAAGATCCCAACGAGGGGTTTCATCCCTCGAAACGTAACTCGGGAATCATAATCCTGGGCCGTTACACATCATTCCGGGGTTTCTTTGCACCTCCTTCCTTCATGTAGGACGAGGCCGTGTCAGAATCTCCCTTGCCATTTCTTCTTTTCCCTGGTTCAGACATCGAGGTGGTGGCCATACCAAGCTGCTCAAGGCGCTGGACAAAGGATCCATACTGAGTTGGAGTGTCGTTAACGACCTTCAGCAGCTCAGGCTTCATTGCCGGGGTGTAGAGGTTGGCAATCTGAAACTCAACACCTGTGGGTATCCCATTCAGGACATCTTCAATGGTCTCATGGCACAGGTAGTCCATCGTCTCAGCAAGATCGGCTTCACACAAGATGTCTTCGTAATCATAGAAGTCCTCATTACCAGATTCGAGGAGAAAGGGCAAAGGGGGAACCTCGGCCTGCCTCCCAAGTGTGTTATCATGATGAAGGGTCTCCTTAGCATCTTCAACAATCGGAGCTGGTTCATCGTCAACAGGTTTCGGATCCATATTCCCATCCCCACCCACATGAGAGGAGATGCTCGATTTCTTGCCGGACAGCTTAGACGAGGAAGATTCAGACTTGTAGGTTACGTTGATTCCAATATTCTTCAGCAGCTCGGCCTTTGGGTTGCCCTCTTTCGATGTTGATCCCGCAACTTTGTTCTTTGAGGCTACCTTGATCCAATCTCCATCATCCTCGTCGGTCTTTGGAAACTCCTGCCTTTTCTCCTTCATCCTGGATTTGGGGAGAGTGACAGTGATCGGGTTGTGAGTCAGTTGACGGTGTGGGCACTCCGAGAAGAAGTGCTCGGGAGAGCCACAGCTTCCGCACCCTTCCGGGAACTCCTCGAACCATACCGGGTACTCCTTGAGGTTGTCGTTCTCATCCAACACCATCACCTTCTTGTCCGGGATCATAGTGATGTCGACATTGATGAATATACGCGGGTAGTGAACTCTCACGCCATTGGTGGTGAAAGCATCAAGTTTTAGAATGGTTCCAAGTCCGTTTTCCTCGATGATAGTGGAAAGGACGTCCCGACTTATATATTCTGATGGGAGTCTAGGGATCCGAATCCACATGTCCAAGGTGGAGATGGATTCGGAGGCAGGATCAAAGCGTTGTTTCCAAGGTTTGAGTAGTAGAAGTTGCCCCAAGATATGGAAAGGTCTCCCATTCCACACCCTGTCCCTATCCTCAGGTAATATAAATTTCGTTTCAAACCAGTTGTGGGATAGAGGGGTTACCTTGACTCCACCCTCAACGAATTTCCAGTCGAATTTTATATTCTTTCTGATTTCCTTCAATTCAACTGGTTCTCCAATGATGGTGGCGTACAGGGTCTTTTTTTGTAGTTTGAGGATGTTCTCTTTCACTCCCGATAGCCGCGACCGAAGTCTGTCCACATCGAGGGTTGGTTTCTTTTTACCAGTGGAGGGTTCATTGTGTGGGTTAGTACCCTTTTCCTTTGGGTCTGGTATCCCATCGGAATTCTCAGAAAGCTCGGTGATAACAACTCCTTTGATGGTGTTGCTCTTCCTTGCTATCTCGGCATCCTCCATTTTTCCTTTTCCTTTGTCTGGTATGCGAGTCGTCATTCTCAGAAACAAAGAGGAAGAGTAATTAGTAGGTTCAATTAGATATTTCAGATGAGCACAGTAGAGAAATTGAGAATGGAATTCGTTAGCCTCGTCTGACCGGTATTTATAGCCAGAAGAACGCCATCCTTGAAGAGTCCCCAGGAAGCAACACACACTCAGGACCCAGGCCTTCATCCTCTTGCGACAATACTTGCCTCGCAAGGAGGAACCCTCTCGCTCCATGTCGTCAATCACATTGAATGCCCCAATTTGAAGTGTCTCGCTCTCGTGTGAGGGCGGCAGTAGCCACGCATATTCCCACCACCACCAGAATCTGAAATACGTACCTTAGACGCGACTAGATTCGAAGCCATCATTAGGCAAATTGAATGCTCCATTGTTGAACAGTGAGGGAGCTGCTCTTGAATTAGCCGAATTTGGGTTAATTTGGTAGTTGGAAGTACAATTTCTGGTGGTAAGGGCATTAATTCTCTGAGATTTGGGTTGAATTTGTACCCAATTGGTATAATTACTCAGTTGTAGAGCGAATTTGGGTTGGATTTCTTCGAATTGGGGGCTAGGGTTGAAGATGAAAAGTAGAGGGGTGCGGGGGGTGCAGGCTCTCTTCTCTCTCATATTTTCTCAAGTAGTGCTTTTGGTTTTGGGTGTAGCACTCCCTTGGGAGCAGCCATAGTTTTTTTTTTTTTTTTTTTGTTGCAAGGGAGAGACAACCTCCCATATGCTTATGTTTTTTTGTTCTACCAACCCTAATGAAATCGAACCTTTCTAGCTTATACAGCTTGTTATTATTATTTTATAACTTTCTCTGCATTAGTTTTTTTGTTTGAGCAACTTTCTCTTCACTAGTTAAACCTATGTTTGTGCAATCATAATTATATTTTACTTAGGTTTTTAGGGTATAAAATATAAAAGTAAATGACATTTTATGTATTTGGTAATGAGGCCCTATAATGTTAACGTTTTATGCAATGAATAGTGCGGATAAAATAAAATGAATGAAAGAATTTTTTTATATGCAATAAATATTTATTTAAAATGAGACTAATCTTGGTATATATTTGTTTATGTAATCAATATATATCTTATAGACTTAAATATTTATAATTATATACAATGACTAAATAACGAACAAGGTTGATGAACGGGGGAAAATAAAATGAAAGAACAAAGAACGAAAGGAAGAAATTAAAATAGGGCAAAAATATATAATTCATGCCATTGCCATATAATTTTTAGGTGGATAATCAACCACGGGGATCAGAGGCCCCCACGGTTTCTCTCCTATCATTACACTACAACAACCCGAGTTCAAATCCTGGGGTAAGGAATGCCTCCAATTTTTTTAGCTCTTTTATTATTTTTTTCTTTCTCTCTTTAATTTTTTTGATTAACGAGATATTAGTTTTGGGTGGGTTGGTTACCACGGGGATCAGAGGCCCCCACGGTTACTCTCCTATCAATACACTGCAAGAACCCGAGTTCGAATCCTGGTAGGTAAGTTCGAGATTTTTTTTGCACAATATTTTATGTATTTGGTAATGAGGCCCTATAATGAATAGTGCGGATAAAATAAAATGAATGAAAGAATTTTTTTATATGCAACGAATATTTATTTAAAATGAGACTCATCTTGGTATATATTTGTTTATGTAATCAATATATATCTTATAGACTTAAATATTTATAATTATATACAATGACTAAATCACGAACAAGGTTGATGAATGGGGAAAAAATAAAATGAAAGAACAAAGAAAGAAAGGAAGAAATTAAAATAGGGCAAAAAAATTTAATTCATGCCATATAATGTTTAGGTGGATTGGTTACCACGGGGATCAGACGCCCCCACGGTTTCTCTCCTGTCAATACACTACAACAACCCGAGTTCGAATCCTGGGCTAATGAAAGCTCTAAATTTTTATAGTCCTATTTTTCTTTCTCTCTTCAAATTTTCTGATTAATGAGATATTTATTTTAGGTGGGTAGGTTACCACGGGGATCAGACGCCCCCACGGTTACTCTTCTATCAATATACTGCAAGAACCCGAGTTCGAATCCTGGGCTAAGGAAAGCCTGCCTTTTTTTTAGCCCGTTCGAGTCATGGGGTAAGAAATTTCCAGAATTTTTTTGCACAATATTTTCTTTCAAAAAGCTGAACTTTTACATTGTAACAAAGTGATCTAAAAATATAACAACAAACATAACAATCCGCATAACTAAACCACAATATTTTCTTTCAAAAAACATAACTTTTACATTGTAACAAAGTGATCAAAAAATGTATAACAAGACATAACATTATATGTTGGATGTGGAACAACACAAGCTTAAAATCCGGGATGTCTCATGAATGGCGTGAAGACGGAGTCTGTTGGCGCCTGCTGCATATTGGTGAATGTTGACATTGTTATTTTCAAGTGATGTTTTGACGAAAATAAAAGTGTGCATCGATATGTACCTCAGTAATATGTAGTGGTGGATTAATCCGTCTATATTGATCAAAGGCATAAGGTGGTAGCATCTAATTATCAATAGAGAGAGGGATTGTCAATATAGAGAACATGTATGTGGAAACGAATGAAGATAAAAAAATTGGAACAAAATAACATACCTGTGGATAGACTAGATTCAGATGGGGACTGAGGTCCATATGATGGTTCACCAAACTTGTTTGCATACTCTGCGATGGATGATCTCCTCCAGTAACCGAATTGGTGTTCCGTCTCTTCCCTTGTCAACCACGAGCACTATCCCTTCCAAACCCTAACCTCCTCGTGAATGTTCTACCTTTTCTCCTTTGGTCTTTTGGGTCCACCACATTGCAAGCACTTTCCGCTGGATCGTGGCTAGTGGAATCGTTGTTTTCATTGCGATGAGGCTTTCGCCTCCCATAGACCTTGCCGATGTTGTCCATAGTGTGAAATTGTACTCCATGCTTCTCCCGTGCCAGATTCTTGATCTTAATCTTGAGTGTATTTAGTGTTGACATCACCTTCGCATACAACTCTGGGTCACTCATTGCGACCCCTGAACTTTCATCTAAGGCAGCATGCATATTCGCAATCCGTTGACTTCCCTTTGGTCTCTTCTCGAGCAATTTGTAGAAAGGAACCGAGACCTTCAGGTGCTGCCTAGGCAAGTCTTTCCTCCACCTATCTAAAATATACTTCTCGGGGACGACATCCAACTCTTCTTCGGTGAAGACGCGCATTATATGAGTACACAAAATCCCTCTGAATTCGAAGTTCTTGCACTCGCATTTCATGTCCTTTGACGCGTTGTCCACAACGACTCTCAATGTTTCGTAGTGGGGTCGGTGGTGTCGTGGTTGTTTAACGACAATGTCGTAGTGTGAAGTGACGCCGTCATCTAGAATCTTTGTGGCGTTGTTGTACACCAGCTTCCCCACTTCCGCTTGAAACTCCGTAAACTTCACAGTTGTGTACAGACGTTGAAAGACTTCTTCAAATCCGTGTTCGGTCAAACAGCGACGTGGGGAGTTAAGGGATTCGAAGTTTGCCTTTATCTCAGCATTCACCCTGTCCGATAACGCTATTCCGTACTACTCCACAAAGAGTGTAAGGGTAGTGTTGATATTGACATACCTTTTGAAGAAGTGGTTCATTCTTTCACTTCTTTGGGTACTGGACATCCCGGCCCAAAAATGATCCTTGAAGTAGATAGGAACCCATCGTTGGCGAACCTCGTACATCTTCGACAACCATTTGTTCCTATGTAGACTGTAGCAGTCTAACATCTCCTTCCAAGCAGTCTCGAACTCCTCTACAGTGTAGGAATCGTGAAGTGAGTTCTGGAGCACCCTATTGATGTCCTTCCAGTCCTCCTTTTTACCCAAATGCTTGTGCGCATTTTGCATCACATGCCAAATGCACCACCGGTGTGGAGTGTTAGGCAACACTTGTGCAACTGCGTTCCCTAGCATAGCAATTCGATCAAGAGTTAATCAAGAGTAACAAGTGTGATATCATTCGCAAGCACTAGCTAGTTTATACATAATCAATGTAATAATAATAATGTATGATGGTAGTTATAATAACGCACCTATGGACCGACACTGGTCGGTTATGATTGCTTTTGGAGCCTTTTCGGACATGCATGTGAGGCAAGTGCGGAATAGCCATACGAAGTTCCCAATCTCCTCTTGAGCGAGTAGGGCACACCCGAACAACACGGATTGACCGTGATTGTTGATTCCTACGAATGGAGCAAAAGGCATCTTGTATAGGGGTGTGCATCGGTCTAAAACCTAACCGAACCGGGCCGAACCGAAACCGAAAATCTCAAAATTTTCAAACCGAAAGCCGAACCGAAAGTATTAGGTTCGGTTCGGTTATTTGCCGGCTCGGTTTGTGTTCGGTTCGGTTTTAACATAATTGAACCGAATTTCCAAAAAAAAAAATTTAATATACAAATATATATAAAATATAGTATATATACACATATATACACATATTCCAATATAAAGTATACAAATATAGTTACAAATATATATATATACGGTTACAAATACAGTGTGTATATATATACACACATACATTGTAGTTGTATGCTTTCTAAGACTATAGTATACAAAATTAAAATATATATACAATTGCAAATACAATTATGTGTATATACACTTTATATATGTATATACAGTAAGACTAGTAAGTATGTGTGTATATATATATAAAGTATACAAATATATATACAATGTATTTATGTAGTGTATAAAAAAAATTCGGTTTAACACAAACCGAACCTAAACCGAACACAAACCGAACCGAAACCGAAAAATGAAAATTCTCGAACCGAAAGCCGAACCGAAAAATTTCGGTTAGGTTCGGTTTGTGTTCAGTTTGTGTTGGTTCGGCCCAAAAATTCGGTTTGGGCCGAATCATGCACACCCCTAATCTTGTATCTGTTTGATATGTATGTCGTATCGAAGCATACGGCGTCTCCGAACTCCTCGTAAGCTGCCCTACTCCTTCCGTCGGCCCAAAACACGTTCCCCAATCTGTTTTCGTGGTCCAGGTCATAGGAGAAAAAGAAGTTGGAGTTGCTTGAGCTCATTTCTTCAAAGTGCTTACGCATTGCAACAAAGTCACCGTTTTCCATGTGACGTCGTCTAGCCTTGCTGATTAAGTTGCGACAATCTCTGTTGTTGAAAGAAACAGCGGCATGGCTGCCATGTTCAATCACAAAAGTCCCGAAGTTCTTGGCTATAGGAACTCCAGCTCTATCCGAGTTCATAATCCGGTTCTTGTTTCTTTCGCTGATGACCCTATAGTTCGGAAGGAGTCTCGAATTGGTAGGCACACACTCATGGTTGTGGTCTAAATTGACCCCATCAATCACCCATCTACCGTCTACATGAGCTGATGCATTTACCTTGAACTGACATCCGGTAACACAAGTTAACGATCCTGTTGCTGGCTTCTTTCCCTTCGACGCAAATTTTCCAAACTTTGAGCAAGCCAACCTCAGCTTCTTGTACTTCTCTGGTCCATTGGGATCAGGATGTTTTTCAGAAATCCTGATCATGTACTGGAATCCTACCGCCTTTGCGTATGTATGCATATACTCAAAAACCTCTCTATAATGTGCAAATGCCATCCCGGTATGCGGAGGAAGGATCTCAGTAAAACCTTCAGCCTCGTTGTCTTGATCCTCTTCGTTGTTGTCTTTGTTGTCTTGATCCTCTTCATCCTCGTTGCTTTCGTTGTCTTGATCCTCTTCCTCCATGCTGATGGAATCTCTATCATCGAAATTGTCATCGTATACGCCAACAGAACCTGTTACAACACAATCACTCAATTGTTCAATTTGGTTGTCTTCACACATTCAAACAACAACAATCAAAGGAATAGAAGCTTAGTGTATGAGTGAAAAATTACCTTCTTCTTCGGTAGCATACCCGATGTTTAGGTCAAATGAATGATCCATTGCAATTGGATTTGATCACTGAAGAATGAATTGAATATGATGATTAGAGGAGATTGTTGCTTATATAAAATCAATACAAACTGAATTGACACACGTAAACCCTAATCGATTTCGAAAGTAAGCAAATAAACGAAATTGACATAAAATCGGATGCTACACTCTAAATTCTTGGATCACAAACTGATCGAATGTATACAATTTAATCTTGTCAATTCACAATCGGGAAAATAAACTGAAAGTATACAATGTAATCGACTCTTTTCAAGTAAACCACACATAAACCCTAATCGATTTCGAATTAAGCAAATAAACGAAATTATACAATTTACAATCTCAATTTCGAATGAAACAAATAAACTGAAATTACCTTCTTCCTAAAAAATGAACTCTGAACCACCCAGATCTCACAAGATGACCTTCGATCTCGCAAAGCTAACCTTTTTCTTTGATCACGCAAATGAAACTACTGGAGAACTCGACAATTGCAGGGTTGAACGTTGGAATGGAGGGTGTAATGTTGGAGACTTGCCTTAAGTTCGAATCTGATTTGGAATGGAGGGTTGAATGTTGGAGACTACCGTTGGACTTCATTGCAGGTTTCAAGGTGTTTGGGGGGAAGCGGGTCGGTCGAATTGAATGGGAGAGAGAGGAACCGGGTTCCATAATTAGGAGAGAGGTTAGTAGCTAACCTAGTAACTAACCTAATGAAAAAGCTGCTAATTGCTTTTCTCTTTTTTGCAGGTACCCCGCGTGCTTTTACGCTTATGCCCCCGGGTAAATTTACCCGGGTGGTAAACGTATCAGCATCCCGTGGTGAGCAATTCAAATTTATTTATTGTACCTTGTCAGCCTATATATATACATGCAGCCTATATATATACATGCAGTAAGGGCTAGAGCGTAGGGCTCTCCGAAAAGAAATACGAGTACTCCGTAATTCGTAACTTACAGTTCAAATATATTTAATTACTGTAATTTTTTTTTGGCAAACTTAGCTAGCCTAGCTGTGCAGTATGCGTTTGCATCGATTTTGACTGGACACTGTTGGTGGGGTCTACTTTCGCGTATCCGGCCTCCGCGGTTGCGAACCAGACTTTTTTTATCGCGCACTCTAATTACGCGATTGCGAAGACTCACTGTGCAAACGGGGTTACAAAATGGAGGTTATTTGAGTGTTTATTCTCCCTTTTATCTTATTTGGTTTGAAAGTACCACAATACATCTCATAATAACCAAATAAACTCTACTTTTTACAAATAAAATGTTTTTCTCCCTATACGGAAATTACCTTGTTGTTTAAATTTTTAACTACTTTTACCAACATTTTATAAATTTTACCATGTTTATAATTTTAGTGAGTTTATTAACCCCGTTCCATACGAACCGTCAATAGAGAAGCAAATATGTCGAGTCCTATAATTGGTGTTAAACTAGCTTTTAGGGTGACTCTCATCTTCTTTCTTACCGTATTTTGTTGAGGCAAAACTATAAATGAGAGGTTAGTCGATCATGACTGAGCTCGATCGGAAACCTAATAAAAGATGAAAACTATGAAATGAATTCCAAAATCCTAGAATTGAATAGGTATTTATAGGCCTCAAATATGATTGAAAAACCCTAGATGTCGTGCTTAATCTCCAAGCAAATGATCTTCAAAGGATAGAAAGAAATATTCAACGTCAGATAAGCATTGAAAATCCATAGTTATCCTGCATCGGCGGGCGCTGCTCCAGTACCAGCAGACGCAACTCTCAATGGGTGTTGGGACTTTGCACGCGGGCGCCAGGATCAGCAGACGCCAAACTCTCTTCTGTGGACGCCGCCTCTCCCTCGTGTTTTCTTCATTTCTTCACTTGGTTTCTCCTTAGCTTCTTCTTGAGTTTTCTTCTCTTCATCTTCAAGCAACTCTAAGTATATCATCAGCTTTAAACCACCAGCATCGCCCTCTTGCACCATATCTCTCGAGTCCGAATTCAGAAATCTGCATCATTGATATAGAAAAGTGTAGATTCTAAACTTCAAATATAGAATGATAAAAAAGTGACTTAGCTATGAAAACATATACTGTAAAATGCAACCTAAAACTACCTAGAACGCCTATGCAAAATATGTCTTAGAGAGGTCTTGGGATTACAAAAGCATTAAGTTGTGGTGAAGCTAGTAATTGTACGATGATAGGAATTGGTTGCTTGAGGTTATATGATAATGAGATCCATAATGTTGAGAGTTTTTTATTGCTTTATCCGTGTGACAGTTGAAGAGCGTAATCTGATTATTGTTTAAGGACAAGCAAGTTTAAGTATGCCATGTTTTGAGTTCCACGTTTTTAGCATGTTTCTTAGCTTTGTTTCGAATGAATTTGTGTTGCATTTAGGTTAGAATTGAGTCACTTTTGTAGGATTTTAGTATGGTTTGCGATATAGAGGTCTACACAAGCTTGTTTCATGTTTTGTAGGATTTTGGAGCTAATCGGATAAGATTTGATGCATTAAGAAGCTTGAAGGATGATCGAGGAAATGCCCGAGAAGCTAAGGAATGAAAAGAGGCAAGTCGAGGCAAGACAAAAGAGAAACAAAGCACTACAAGTCAAAACAAATAAGAAAAGAAGCATACCGAGTTGGCAAGAAGCAAGATGAAGAAGAAGAATGTCAACAGAGAGTCTGCCTACCTAGTTACCAACTTGGGCTAGGTCAGTACCGACCCTCCTTAGTGAACAAATCTAAGATGCTAAAGAGAAAACACTAACTATCGAGGTGCTACCGACCTCTGCTGAGTCTGTAGGGTTACATTGGAAGTTGAAATTCGCAGTTTTTGGCCCCATTTTCATTATTTTTCTTATTATTATTTATTATTATTATTGTTATTATTTAACCCTAGTAGTATATATAGAGTTATTAGGTCAGACATTAAGAGGACTTTTGGAGACGTTTTACAGTAGTTTGGAGCGAGAGAAGAGATGTGCAATTTGGTGCGATTTGAGACGTCGTGGAGAAGTTTTTGAGATTCAATCAAGGTGTTTTCTTCCTTTTATATCTTTGTTTATGTTTTTTATGATGAATTATGATTATTTTCTCTCTTTTCTAGGGCCAGGGTGATCACAACAATAGTTATGTACATGTGTTGATTCATGATGAGTGGTTGATTGCTTCGCCTCTATCTATCTCTCTAGTTATCTTGTGTGCTTAATCCCTTAATGAAAGTTGAGGAAATTCTAATTTGGAATTTGAATTGAAAGAGAAAGATTGTAGATTGGTTGCATGCTTTAGGGTTTTGAAACGAAAGTTGAATTATCCTAATCAAGAATGATTGAGATTGAGATTGTTGATTGAATACGCGAAAGTGAATTTGATTAACCTGTTAGGTTTTGCGAAAGTTAAACCTTTCCTATCGATAAAGGTTGAATTTTGATACAATTCATTGATGATTGACATGCATGATTATTGTTGTAGTGAAACTCTAATCTTAGAATCTCTTTAATATTGATAAAAAAAAAAGCCTTCTTTTTAATCAACAAACCCCCGTAACTCTACTTTTCATCTCTTCTCGCTAGAACTTGGCTTAGGATTAACGAAAATTGGAACTGACAATCTCCATGGGGACGAACTTGACTCTATTGTATTATAGCGGGACCTGATTATAAATTTATTTGCTTGCTCAAAAAACCATCTCAACAAATTTTCCATGAATATTAATATAACAAATAAGTCAAGAGCATATCTCCTTGGCTAATTCCCCTCGATGGCTTGAAACCTCAAACCTTATCTCCATGCTGAAGGACCTCTACATTGCCCGACATTTAGCATTACATGATAATGCTGATCAACCTAGAGGGCATGTGGGCATGGTTTGACATGGACTATAGGAAGCTTCAACTGACCCAATCATGTGTCTTCTCAAGGTCCGCTTTTATCATTATCCATCATCATCTTTTTCCTTCAAACATCTGCTAAAGTACCTTTTGAAAGTTCTCTACAATGTCCATAATTTGCCTTCTCGATATCATCTTTGTCACGATCTTGAAGATCACATTAAACAACAAAATTAGCCTACAATGCACTGGCTTTGTAGGAGTTGTAATCTTGGGGATTAAGACTACAAGAGCATCCATAATGTCATCCAGAAAACGGCCATCGTTAAGCAATCTTAGGATCTTCTCTGTTACATGGTGATTAATAACATCCCTATTCTCTCTTATAGAAGATGGTTGAGAACCCGTCCAACCCCCACACCTTGTATGGTCCCATAAATTTCAGTGCATGTCATACCTTCGAGCTTTGAAATGTAGTAGTTCGATTCTCCACATGGCTCGGCCTCAAATCATGAAAATCATGCATTCCTTCCACATAAGACTAGGTCGATCGGTTGCATGCCTTCATTGGTATACATGTTTCTAAAGAAGTTAACCACTAATTGCTTGATACTTGTGTCATCATCCACCCAAGGGCGGAGTTGGGGTGCTCGAGCACCACCTAGTCGGATTTTTTTGGCATATATTTAGTATTTTAAGGTAATATAAGATCTTTAAATGATACTTAAAACAAAAGTGTTATTTAGTTCAAGTGGTAAAGGAAGGAAGGAAGGAGAATTAACAATTTCAGTGTTTTTTCAATATATTTTTAAAAATCTTCTTAATAGGTATACTATTAGAAATAAATGTAAGGCTGAGATCAACCGATATAGGTTATTAGAATTGTGTGGTTCGGATCCTTTCTCCAACCTATATATAAACTGATTTGCAGCTCGTGTAACAACCAAGTCATTCATTCATGGACTAAGAACAAAAATTGTTTGTTCTCCCCTCTCTGCATCTTCAATCTTTCTTCTTTCTGCACTCTAGATCATGATCAGTTCATGATCATTTTTACATCATGGTATTAGAGCAGAGCTACGCGATTCGGAACTCATTGTTTGGGCTCTGTTACCGAGCTACATCTTTGAGAAAACGAATTCGATCTCTAGGTTTTCACGAAGAAGATCAAGTGCAAAGGCAACGTCATCAAATCAAGATGTCTGGATCTAGATCTGGATCTACAAAGCGCCGAAGGGAGCTGATCACAACTTTAGATCTGATGAACCCTCTCTTCATTCACCCATTTGACGATTCTGGTATGATTCCTTCCACAATTCAATTAGTTGGTGAAAACTATAGAAGGTGGGAGAAATCCATGACGAAAGCGCTGTTGTTGAAAAACAAGATATAGACTATAGAGGGATCTGTTGATCGAACAGCCAAAAACTTTGCATAGTGGGATAGGTGCAATGATATGGTGTGTTCGTGGATATTGAACACAGTGTCAAAAGAGGTTTATAGTACGATCGATTAGTATCCCACTTCCATTGAAATATGGTAAGACTTGGAAGAGAGTTATGGTTAGAAAAATGGCCCTCTCATCTTCCAAGTCAAGAAAGAAATTCAAGAGTGTTACCAAAACTCTATGTCTCTTACAGATTACTTTACCAAACTGAAACATGGCAAGACCTGGAAGAGAGTTATAGTTAGAAAAATGGCCCTCTCATCATCCAAGTCAAGAAAGAAATTCAAGAGTGTCGCCAAAACTATATGTCTCTTATAGATCACTTCACCAAAATGAAAGGTCTGTGGCAAAGGCTTTTGGTGATCTCATATCCAATTAAGTGCACTTGTGGTAAATGTGAGTGCAATCTGCAAAAGAAAGCTGATCAAGAAAACAAAGTTTCTAATGAAATTATATGAGAAACATGACGGTGTCGGAAGACAAATCTTGATGACCACATCAATGCCTTCACCAAGTCTTGCACACTCTATTCTCTTACATGATGAGGCGAGCTCTAAGATGTCTGTTGATAAGAAGAGCTCAAAGAAGGAGGTTCCGGCTACGCCACTAGCAGCAAATGTGAAGCATGGAGATGGTGACCCAATCAAGAAAGAGAAGTGCACTCACTGTGGTGGAAATCACATAGCAGAGAGTTATTGGGAGTTATTGGATACCCGATCTAGCACTAGAAGATTAAGACAAAGCCACATGCACATAACTTAAAAAATGGTGATGACAAGAAACCAAAAAAATCTTACTCAAAGGCCAATGCTACAGAAGCACGACAAAGTGAAGCTCGGAATTTCCTATATGGAAACCAAAGTCCAAGAGGCTGACATCTCACTTCTGGATAACAACATATGGTATCAGGTTTCATCTCTTTCTTGGACAAATCAACTCTCACTATACATGAATCATATCACACCTTGCAGGTATATTTGCTCCAATGCTTCTATAAAATCACATTTGTGGATTATGGACAGTGGTTCTACAGATCACATGGTTTGTGACATTTCTTTTTTAACAAATCCCATTCACATACGCAATGTCAATGCCATACATTTTCCTCATGGCAGTACAAAAGCCATTACTCGTTTTAGTTTTGTTCATTTACCTGATACCATTATACAAAATGTCCTATGTGTCCCTAGCTTTAAGTACAATCTTTTATCTCTTACTAAGCTAGTGAAAGATTTTTCACTCCTATCTCATTGATAACCACCGCTACGTTCTGGATCCCATAAGGATGAAGACAATTGCAGTCGGTAAGCTTCGTGGGGACTTGTACTACATGGATCCTAATACAATTTAGCAAACTTTTCTTTGTTACCTTTTCTTTCCTAAATCTGATTATGTAATTCCTAATAATGGTGCATTATGGCACCTAAGATCTCTAGTTGGTTATGTAAAAGGCAGACGGGTCCTCACATGAAACCATTTTCCAAACCAAACCCACCTACTCACACATGAAAGTATTTGGCAGTTTGTACTTTGTCTCCACATTGCTTCTGAAAAGAATCTCAAGAAATTTCATCAAAGGTTTGAACCCTGTATTTTCTCAGGGTATCCCTATGCTCAAAAGGGAATCATGGTTCTCAATCTCATAACCCAAAAGACTATGGTTTGTAGAAATGTCATTTTCCATGAACATATATTTCTATATTCTCTTTTCACAAAAGCTAGAAAAAGAATCTACTCCAACATTGTATCTCTCAGACGTTGTTGATTCCAATTTTCCTCTTGACTATGTTATAACTGACCCTCATTCATCTTATTTGTACATCTCTTCCTCTGAAGAATCTTATGATCAGGATGAACTTGTCATACAATCATCTTTGGATGACTATTCTCCATCTGCCATCTCTAATTCATTTGATGATCTTCCTATCATTGAACCTTTAGTGCATCTCAATCATTCTATTTGTGATCACAAACCTCTAACTTGGCTTCAGGACTATGTACATCAAGCATCCATGAAGCTTACCAAGACTGTTGTGTCTTCATCTCAGGTTTTCTCTCTCTACCCTCTTGCAGCCTCTTGTAACTATGCCTCTTGTTCACCTCTTTATCATACCTTTGCCAACAATGTAGCACCTTTTCAAGTATGACTGAAGTTTTAAAAGAATATGCATGGTGTGAGCCTGTGAGGCTATGGTAGTGGAGTTGGATGCACTTGAAAGAAATCATACTTGGCAAATTATTCCTTTTCCTAATGATAAGTCCCTTGTGACTTGCAAATGGTTGTTCAAACTAAAGTTCAAATCAGATGGTACTTTGGAAAGACACAAAGCATGTCTTGTAGCACGAGGATTCACCCAGTTACATGGGATTGGCTATGGAGAAACATTTGCTCTAGTTGCTCGGATGATCACCATGCGTACTTTGCTTGGTATAGTTGTTTCAAAACAGTGGCATATCTCTCAAATGGATGTCACAAACACTTTTCTACATGGCGATCTTTAAGATTGAAGGATGTGTATATGACACTTCCTCCCGCCTATTACGCTCTGAAACAGTTGCAAGCTCAATCATCCAATCATTGTGTTCAAGGGGAGACACAATGTGAACACAATGGCATAGTCTGCAAACTCACAAAATCATTGTATGGGCTTAAGCACGCTCCAAGACAGTGGTTTGTCAAGTTCTCTCAAGTTGTTCAGGCAGGAGGATACAAGCAGTCTAAAGCAGATTACTCCCTATTCACCAAAGAATCAAACATAGAGGGAAGTCATTTACAACTCTACTTGTTTACATAGACGATATGATCATTTGCAGGAAATGATCAAAAGGAAATTCAGAGATTGAAGGAGCATCTTCACAAGAACTTTCTAATCAAAGACCTGGGAGAGCTGAGATATTTTATGGGCATTGAGGTAGATCGAGATGAGTTAGGAATATATCTAGATCAAAGAAAATACACCATGGAGTTGCTAGAAGAAGCAGGCATGGCTGACTCAAAGCCATTGACAACACCACTGGACGCTCACTTGAAACTATCAAATAAAGGGGAGCCATTGAAAGTAACACATAACGCAACGCCAACGCCAAAACACAATTAGAGTTCATCTCTCCTCTCCTTAGGGAATTTCCGGCCTCCAAGAGTGTGGTGCTCCGGCCAAGCCCCGGTGGGGGTCCTTCTCCCTTGTTCTTCACTCCGTCAACCATGGATTTCCTTCCTCTTCCTCCCTAGATGTTGAGGTATGGTATATCTCAGGCGGTGGTAGGTTCTTCTCCCTCTCGTCTTCTCTCCCTTCTTTTCTCCCTCTCTTGTGTTCTTGGTTTTTCTTTGTTTTCTTGCTCTATCTCTTGGTTTTAGTTTGTTTTCGTTCGGGTTCTTAGCGTCTTTGTGGCTATGCTTTCTTGCTTTCTCTCATCTTTCTCGTGTCTTGGTTTGAAGCTCCCATCTCCGGTGACTTTCCTTGTTCTTTGCTTTTGTTTTGCGTTGTTTCTTTTTGTTTTTCCTTTGGTTTTGCTGCTCGTTTGCTTTGTGTGATGCTCTAAAGGTGTGATGAGCAAGAGGCTTAAGGATCACGGAGGTATGGGGGGTGGTGACAAGAAAGGTGGTGACAAGAAAAAGGTGAAAAAGCCAAAAGCTCCTCCCTCAAATGGTGGTGTTGAAGATCCTATTGCTAAGGGATCAAGGATGGCGAGAAATGGTGGGAAAGTGAGCATGGATCCAAAGAAGAAGGCTCCTTCTTCCTCGTCTCAAGGTAAGAAATCCGGGGCTTTGAATCTCAATTCTAACGCTTTTGATGAATGTGATCAAGCTATCCATGGGAAAAACAAGAACAATGAGCTTGAAGGGGATTTCTTCCAAGAATTTGCTCAAGTTCCTGAGATGGTTTCTCCTCCTCCGGCCAACGCACCACCACAATCTGGCCATCCTTCGGCTTGGCCTAACCTTAGAGCCGTTGATGTGGAAGACGAGCCATTAATGAGTGGATCGGAGGTCTTGAATGCTGACCTTGGGATGGTGCAAGGTGCTTCCCCCCTTGAGCCATCTTGTGTGAATGCAATTAATGAAGTAAGTTTTAATTCAAATTCAAACTTGGATCAACTTAATGATGGAATAAATTCTGAGGTAAGTTCCCTAGACAATCCTTCTTTGAATTCAAATTTGATTTCGGATATCCGAGACAACGGCGCCAATGCTTCTGGATATGGCGCCAAACTGGTTTCCGGGTTCGCTGGCGAGCATGGGGTCCATGTCGCTAGCACCGCTGCTCAGGATGGGTACCCCAAGAGCATTGTCTTCACGGATGGTCCCTTGGTGATCGAGTGCTTACTTGATGACCCCGGGAAGCATCCGAGCTCCCAGACGCCTATCGCTGGCAGCGAGGCTACGGAGCAGCTTGAATCGCTGGATAGTCGGGTCCCATTGCTAGCAATGGGATGGGAACCCCAATGCCTTTCGCTTCCAGCGAGACGTGCTCTCGGGTGCCTGACTCTAGTGTGCATCCCAGCGTCAGCGTGCACTACCCCTCGCTAAGTGCCCAAGTGACTTTCGCTGGTAGCGGGGTTGATGGCGCTCTGCGAGCGATAAAAACCTCGCAAGTGATGACCAGTGTCCGAGCCCTGCGAGCACATGCCTACCGCGCCCAGCGATAAAAACCTCGCAATCGCAAGTGATGACCAGTTGCAAGCGGATGCAGCCCCAGCGCCTGACCACCATGCGTCCAAGGACCCGGTTGCTTCAAAAGGTAAGGACCAACACCCGAAACAAGGTAATACCTCTCACCCTTCTAATGTTTGGTTCGATAAGCCGAAAAAGATATTTATGAACACCAGTGTTGGAGGTAAGATTGATTATTTGGAGGAAAACAAGTCTAAAACGGTTATTGAGATTGATGTTTATGAAGCTATTCCGAGCCATGAGGTGTGGGGATGGACCCTCCTGGGTCAATATGTTGGACGCCATCCAGGAAATTTCAAGATCAATGAGATGCGCAGAGGATGGGGCATGAAGTCCAAGTTCTATGAGGAAAATAGATGGTTTGTTTTCTCCTTCGACTCGGAGGAGATTGCAAATGGGGTGCTCAAAGGTGGACCTTACTTCATACATGGCCGGCCTTTTATCCTCAAGCATGTCCCGGAGATGTTTGCTTTCACAAAGAAGGAAGCGGCCACGGTTCCTCTTTGGGTTCGCATGATGAGAATCCCGGTCAACTATTGGACACACAACGTCATAAGTAAAGTTGCTTCAACCCTTGGTAAGCCTCTTTTTGTTGATAAGGTGACCGAAGAAAGAAAGAAGAAGGCATATGCTCGTGCCCTCATTGAGATTAAATTTGCTGAGCCAATCAACAAGGGAGTAACTCTTGCTTTTAGCAACAATACTAAGCTTAATGTTTCTTTTTTTATTGAGCATGAGCCTAAGTATTGTGGTAAGTGTTATACTTTCGGTCATCATCCTTGTGAATGCCCTTTGAACGCCAAAGCTACTAACCATTTGCCCAAGAATGTGCTCCCTAGTGTGAATTTTCATGACAAAGGGAAGCAAAAGGAGCAAGCTAATGAGCCTAATGGCCGACCCACTTCTTGTGACACGTCTGGATTGACCATGGAGGAGAAGATGATCGAGGATAGTGGCAAGGTTACTCAAGGTGCTAACAACGACAACACAAAGGGAGCCAATGGTAAAGGAATGAGCACCCCCTCCCAAAATGACGCCAACACCAAGGTAAATACCACTCCTAGCGCCTCCTCTCCTTTGATAGATTCTCATGGTGATAATGATGTTGCAAGGGATAAGGAGATTGAGGACAAACAACCAAATGACGTCAAAGCTAGGAATGGTAGGAGAAGAAGGAGATCTAAGAGTAAGAAGCCAAAGGATCCACCACTTGCGCATGATGAAGGAGAGATGGGAAAGCACTTGGAAACAAAGGTAAGTACCCCTCCTAATAGCTATGCTACGAGATCTAAATCTCTCCCTCCCTTGAATAGGTTGAGCAAGGAAAGACCCTTGTATGTTACTCCCTTGGAATTGGATCTGTCATCTTTGGATGGGTTTGAAGACCCAAATGTTGACGATGGCGTATCTGTTCATATTTTGTGCAGGGAAGTTGACGAGAAGGTGGAGGACCAACCGGCTTTCACCATGGTTGTGTCCAAAGGTGAGAGGAGGAGAATGACTAAGGAGGCAATGGGAAAGAGGGTGGTGGTCTGTGGGTTGAGGGCCGAAAAAAAATGGCCTTCAAAGAATGGAAGCAACAACTCTAGCTTGGCTAACCGTGGACATACGGGGACTCACAACACCAACAAAGGGTCTTTATGAGGATCATAGCTTGGAATGTGAAGGGGTTGAACCTACCCCTGAAACAAAAAGGTGGGAGGAACTTAGTTCGGAGCCATGATTCTAAGGTATGTGGTTTCCTTGAAACTAAAGCTCATGATGGTCGCTTTAATGTTCAAAAGTTCACGTCTTCCCACTTTTCTCATTGGGAGAATGCCTCCAAATTTCCACCTAGACCCTAGAGGACGAATGCTCCTTGTGTGGGATCCCAACTTTGTCCACTTGAGTGTGATTGAGGTTGGGGTTCAACACATGGGATGCATTTTGAAGGATAAATCTACGGGTGTTGAAATTGGGGTATGCTTCGTCTATGGACTCCATTCGGTTGTACATAGAAGAGGAATATTGTAAGCTTTGGCTAACCTCTTGTGCAGATTTTCGCTCCCTTGGATGGCATTGGGAGATTTCAATAATGTCATGAACTTTGAGGAAAGGATAAATGGCGCCCCGGTTACAAACTAAGAGTGTAAGGACATGGTTGAAGCTTGCCAAAACCTTGGTTTGATCGACTCTCCATTCACTAGTAATAGCTTGTTTACTTGGTCGAATGGTAACATCTCTAGTAAGATTGATAGGGTGCTTATCAATGCCGAATGGGTCAATAGAAACCTCTTTTGCCACACTTATTACCCGGCTTCGTGGGAGCTCTCCGACCACAAGCCGACGGTTGTTTTTTTGTGCAGGAATGAGAGGAAGAAAGGGGGAATGTTGAAATTCCTCAACCTTTGGAGCCAAGATGAAAACTTCCTTGAGATTGTAAGGGCTAATATGAATGTGCCTAGAGGAGGGTCATTCCAATTTCGTCTTTGCAAACTTCTCAAGGGGCTCAAAAGACCCCTTAAGGCGCTGAATTGCAAAGAGTACACCCATATCACCGAGAGAACCAAGAGAGCCAATGAGGGCTTGGCTTCAGCTATGGAGGTTGCGGTGGCTAACCCTAGTTGTGACGAAGCAAAGGAGGCCTTGACTAGTGCTAGGCTCTTGGCTAATCGGCTCAACAAAGCGGAACACGCCTATTTGAGACAACACGCCAAAGCTAAGTACATTCTCCTTAGTGATCAATGCAACAAGTATTTTCATTCCTTAATGAAGTTTAATAGCCATCGGAAACACATCGTCTCTATGAATAAGAGTGATGGTTCTATTACAACTTCAAGCTTAGATGTCGCAAATGTGTTCGTCAGGTACTACAAAACCCTTCTTGGTTGTGCAGGATTTGATGTGAAGATCGACAACTCTTGGTTCGCTAGAGGATCTTCAATCCGAGAGGAGGATAAGAGCATGCTCATGGCGCCGGTCTCAAATGAGGAGATCAAAGCGGCTTTGTGGAGCATTGGGGAGGACAAGGCTCCGGGGCCAGATGGCTACCCCTCTTGCTTCTTCAAGGCCTCATGGAATGTCACGGGACCAGAGCTTTGCTCGGCGGTCAAGGACTTCTTCTGGAATGGGAAATTATTGAGACAACTATCATTAGCTTGATTCCTAAGAAGGATGATTCGATTAGGGTTGAACATTTTAGGCCGATTTCTTGTTGCAATGTAGCATACAAGGTTATTTCTAAGATCCTCACTTTGAGGCTTGGGAGGTGCCTTGGCTACATTGTGGATCTCGCCCAAAATGCCTTCACCCCTAATCGACTTATGTCCGATAATATCTTTTTGGTGCAAGACCTTCTTTGCAATTATAATGTTAAGCGTGAAACTAGGAGATGTTTTCTTAACATTGACCTAGCTAAGGCTTATTATTCTTTATCTTGGAAGTTCTTACGCTTTGTGTTGTGTGAATTGGGTTTCCCTCCGGAGTTTATAGCGTGGGTGATGGATTGTGCCGAGACGACTTCCTTTTCCATCAAGGTTAACAATGAGATACATGGCATGTTTGAAGGTAAAGGGGGACTTAGGCAAGGTGACCCTATCTCTCCCTTACTTTTTGTCTTAGCTATGGAATTCTTCTCTAGGATTGTCAAAGTTGAGACTAGTAAGGTTGGTTTTCACTGTCATAAACATTGTGAGAATGTTAGGATTGCCCACCTAATGTTTGCGGATGATATAGTGCTCTTTAGCCGTGGTGACTAGAGTTCGGTTAGGTGCTTGATGACTTGCCTTCACCGGTTCGAGAAGGCCTCAAGGCTCTCGATCAACAAGGAGAAGTCTTTGGCTTTCCTTGCCTCCGTCCCTCCCAATGAAGTGCAAGCTATTTTAGGAGCTACGGGGTTCAAGAAAGGAGAGTTCCCCTTCCGGTACCTTGGAGTTCCCATCAGCCCTCATAGCCTTCGGGTGACGCACTATGGACCACTCTTGGATAAGATCGGTAAGAAACTAACTAGCTGGGTTGGTAAGCACCTGTCTTATGCGGGACGAAGGGAGCTTATAGCTTCGATGATCCAAGGGACGGAGGGGTTTTGGCTCTCGGTACTTCCAGTTCCGGAATCTGTTATGCAAGCTCATATAAGCTTGTGCCGCTCCTTCCTTTAGAAAACGTCGAGAGTGAAGTGGAGCAAGGTTTGCAAGCCAAAACATGAAGGTGGACTAGGGCTGATTGACATTCGGCATTGGAATGATGCCTTCATGATCAAGCACTTATGGAGGATCCATGAGAAGAAAGAAAGCCTTTGAGTTTGGTGGGTGCACCACCGGTACGTTGGAGAGGCGAATGTGGAAACATGAGAGTTTCATCGGGGAGATTCACCGCTCATCAAAGCGATTGTTGAGGGAAAGAACAAAATGTTGGTTTTGAACCCTAACCTTAATAATTTTATTTTTGAATGGTGTGATGGAGAGAGATTCAAGGTCAAGAGAGCTTATGAGGAATTTCGTGACAAGGAGGCCAAAGACCATTTGTATAAGGAGTTTTGGGCGAAAGGAAACACCCTCAAGCATAGCTTCATCCTTTGGCTCGCTACCTTGGATAAGCTCCCTACCTTGGATAGGCTTTTCTTTCTTGATATTAACCATGGGTTTAGGTTTTGTGGAGAAGACATCTTGGAGACCCATGACCACCTCTTCTTTGAATGCCCCTATATTAAGGGTATTTGGAGGAGAATGAGAGAGCGGTTCTTGATTTCGGAAGGAGTAGATAGCTTGGCTCGTGGTCTAAGGTGGCTTTGAAGATACAAAAGGAAGAAATGATGTGATGCAAAGGCCAAAACCTTTACCTTTTCCGCTGCCATCTATTTCATTTGGCACGCGAGGAATGCAAAGGTTTATGATGACAATCATATCCCTGAGGTCGTTGTGGCTAGACTCATAGCAACCCGTGTTTTTCGTCTCATTCACACTACTTTTACCCTTGATGATGTTGAGAAGATCTAACCCTTGGTTCTTCTTTAAGCTCTCTTGGTCTTTGTTTAGTTGGAAAATTGAGATCTTTGGATGGCGTCCTAGGGCCTACGTGCCTCTAGTGCCTGCGTGCACTCGTGGACCATCTCTATTGGGTTGGTTTTTGGCTTGTGTCCTTTGGGGTACCTGTGTGGCCCGGTAGCAAGGGGAGTGTTAGAAGAACTCATGAAGTAAGAACATAATTCTAACAATCTTTTTATACATGAACATAATAAAAAGATCTTGCTAGTTCTCTTAATTGACCTTTTCATTTAATGAATGCTTTTTATTAAATATTTTAGTTTACCTTAGTTTAATTTTGAATACTTTAAATATTGTATCTACTTCTGGGAATTTGTATATTCCAAATAATATTTAAGGGACAATATCTATAGTATCCAAAGTATTAAATATTATATAGAATACACGAAATCCCAAAAGCAAATGCAATAACCAACATAAAACTAGGTAAACCAAAATATTCAACAAAAGCATCCGTCAAATGAAGCGGCCGGCCAATTAGTAAAAGAATTAGCAACATATTGTCCCTTACATAGGTTTTCATAGATCGGTTTTCAGAGGTTTTCAGTAATATTTTTAAGAGGAGGGCACAAGAAACCAATTTATAGTTAGGGTCTCGAGATATTACTTACAGTTGAAGGAAAACATTTGCAAATAATTGGAGGAGGTGCTTTAATTGTTATTCTTTGGTTCTAAAAGGCAAGATCGAACTTCCTGCCAAGTATACAAAAATACCCATTTCTGTCATCTCTCAACAATGATCAGGCATCAATAATGGGATCTCTAACTTGCAACTAGATTTGAGTGTTTCTATATATGATAACCCAAGTATCAAGCAATTAATGGTTAAATCTTTTTAGCAACCTCTATGCCAATGAAGACCTACAACTAAGCCAACCCTATGGGAAAGCAATGCATGTTTTTCATGAGTAGAGTTAGGCCATGTTGAAAACATTACCGCTCCATTTCAAAGCTCGAAGGTGTGGTAAGCATTGAAATTGATAGGATCATACATGGCACCAAGATTGTGCGAGTTCCCAACCATCTTCTATAAGAGAAACTAGGGTATTGTCGGTCTCTAAGTGACAAAGACGATCCTAATTAAGATTGCTTAATGATGGTCATTTTCCAGTCAATATCAGAGATGCTATTAGGATCTTAATCCCAAGACTACAATACCAACAAAGACGATGCACTAAAGGCCAATTTTTCTCTTGAATGTTATCTTCAAGATTGCAACATAGATTATACCGAAAAGACAAATTATTAACAACTTGGATATCTTTCCAAAGATACTTCACTCTGTGTTGGAAAGAAGAAAGCGACGGTGGATGATGATAAAATTTGACCTTAAGAAGGGATATGATTGGGTCAAATGGAACTTCTTATAGTCCATGTCAAAACCATGCCAACGTATAATTGAAGTTGATTGACATTATCATGAAATGTCAAATGTTAGGCAATATGGAGGTCCTTTGGCATGGAGATAGGGTTGGAGATTTCTGTTGTTGCAGGAGTAAATCGAGTATTGAAATAAATATAGAATAAAGTTTAGACTGACTTCCCTGTCTCAGCAAATAAATACAAGACTTCCTCCCGTTGTATTAAGAGAAAATCAGGATCGAATCCACGAGGAAGCACGTCAGCAGTTCTTAGGTAGCTGCAGATTCTCACAGAAGCAGCAGAAAGACAGAAACAGAAATAAACCCGGCAAGGGTACTAAACACCAAAGTAAAGACAGAAACTAAAGACAGAAAGTAAAGTAAAACAGAAAATAAAGAACAAAGCGAAGCAAGAAATAAAACAAAGCAGCAGGACGTACTCGATCTCGACAAAGAAAGTAAAGACAGAAACTTTAAAAATTGCAGAATTCAAACCGAAACTCAGATTTTCGACTGAAATAAACTTCAATATATTAAAAGACTTCCAAGGCCAGGGTATCAACACCACAACGATAACCATGCAAAGTAACACATAAAGGCATAAAAGATCATGCTTTCCATCAAATAACTTTCGTCATTAACAATTAGGCATATAGAGGCTCTCGCATAAACCCTAATTGTTACTAACCCTTTTTCACATAATTAATCCAAGTTGCATTAAGATCACTTTCGCTTCAATAACACAAACAAGGATCACCTTCAACTCTCGCAAAAGAATCATGCTCATAGGGATAGAAGATGAATTGCACAAAAAGATCTGACCTTTATCGCATCGCCTCATATGGCCACCGTTGGGCTCACCCCAGCCCCAGAAGTGGGTGGACTACTCACGCCTCATCGCAATTGCAGACATTGATTGAAAAGAACTAACTTGCATTAACTAAATTCAAAAGCCTTTACAATCCTGGCAATCAACTTTCGCAGAAAGCCAAAACCCTAAAAACCTTAGAACTCCTAAACTACTCTGTGGAACTACTTATTGTCTCTTCGAATGATATCGGAATGAATAAAACTGAGCCCCTAGGGCCTTATTTATAGCCTTCTAACCCTTGCTTATCAAGGATAGAATCTCCTATCTATATCTAAAATTATATCTAAAGCTTTAAAAGATAAATAAAATGTTTTAAGGAAATAAATCAAAAAGGAAAAGATAAAACTAAATATGGTAGGTCTTCATGATGTTGATAGATCTTGTCTCCTTGGATAGATATTGACGTATTCGGATAGATATTCGATGGATTTGGATAGAATCTTCCGTCTTCGCGCCCAAGGAATCCCAATCCGAGTAGAGTTGATCAATCCGCGTCGAGCAGCTTCTGGAAGTCTGGTCGACCTCGACAAGGGTCTTGTCGATCTCGACAAGGGACCTTGGTCGACTTGGCTTGATTCGTCGTCTCGGCTAGCTGGTGCTCGACGGACTCGGACATGGCTCCTGGCGCTCGTCGATGTCGAGTAGACCTAGTCGACTTCGAGTAGACATGCTCGCCGACTAGGGTTTCTCGAGCGGCTCTCCTCGAGGGGCTCCGGATCTTGACCCTAGGCTCGTCGATCTCGACCAAGGCTTGTCGAGATCGAGTAGGGTTCGTCGAAGATGGCTCTGGTGGTCTCGTCGAGGACTCCTCCTCGGACATGCTCTGGGTCGCTTGTCGATCTCGACAAAGCTTAGTCGAGATCGAATAAGATGGTGCTCGGCTTCTCGTCCTCGGCTTCTCGGGCAGCTTCTCCTCGTCGACTCCGAGTGCTGGCGCTGGGCTTCGTCGATCTCGACCAGGGCTTGTCGAGATCGAGTAGACTTCCGGAGCCGGGTTGTCTGGCTTGCTCGATCAGGCTCTGTCGACAAGGTTGCTCGGACATGGCTTGTCGAGGTCGGGTAGGCCTACTCGAGGTCGAGTAGCCTTGGCTCGTAGGCTTGTTCTGCTGCTTTGACCATGGACTTCTGTAGTGGTTTTCCGAGCTTTTCCGACCTTCTGTAGAATTGCTGTAAAACGCCTCGATTTCTGCGATTTAAACAGAAACTGATGTAGATTCCATAATTTTGCAAATAAACATTAACTACATAGATTCTGTATTATCTTAGCCCAAATGAATGCAATGTATACAGAAATCGATATAAAAGTTACTGTAAAACATGGCAGATTCAGCTCACAACAAACACCCCATACTTAAGCTTGCTTGTCCTCAAGCAATACTTTTATTTGTCATTCAGGGGAAGAATTCAAACTCTCAACATCTTAGATTCATTCTCATATAACCCTGCAATCAATTACCATCCTCGAAAAGGTACTAGTGTCACAGATTCATGCATGTGCAAATATGTAAAAGCAACATCTACTCACAAAAGGAGGGTTATGCAAAAACAATCATAAGTGACAAAGCATTAATAATCAAGAGGACTTTAATTTAAGCTCATGAAGGAGTAGATAGGTAAAAGGCTAAAAGGTGGGCAATTTTTGGCAATGTGGTGCTTTTGATCCGGGGAAATGGAGTACTTTCCAATTTGAATTTCCACATTCCTTCTCCATTTGATTCATCACCTTTCATAATGCTTTTATTCATAATAATGCTTTTACCTCTCTAACCTCAGCACTGCCTTCTCGCGAGTCGCAAACATGGGTGTTATGAGTGGCCCCGGATACTTAGTGCTTTGGACTCCTCACAATGTGTCCCATCTCTCCAAACTATTATCTCAGAGAGCAGGGTCAATCTACCTTTATCTCCTGAGGTGATTGGATTTTCTTTCACTCGTTAAATTTTCCATATATTTCAAATACTTTCCCTTCCAAACTCCAATAATGATAATAACAACACAAACAACCATATAATAATCTCCATCATTCTCAACATAATCCCCGGATAAGGTAAAGAATGGCAATATTTAGATCATGTGGAGCAATATTTGAAATAAGGCATATTATGGCTTTTGTGATGCATAGGCATAGGTATGGCTAGGAATAAACAATGAGCATTATATGGAAATATAAAGTCCTCCATCATCTTATCATGCAATATGTCAAAAGCAACTTCAAATTTTACCTCCTTTCATGGTTTTCAATAAATAATGCACTTCATTGTGACTTCCCTTTACTAGGCAATTTCATGCTATATCTCTAATGAATCCAATTTTGCATCTTCGAGTTCAATATAAGCTTCCATGACATTAACCAAAATTTTCAATGGGGGTTATTTTTCTCAAAATTTTGGAAAACATGCATATAAGCACATAAATCAATAATGCATTCCAAAATAGCCATGTAGCAATTTCAAGAAATAATGCACAAATAAAAATAAAGCAATTATGCACAAAGTAAGCCCTTCCCTCACCCCATACTTAAACATTACAGTGTCCTCACTGTATAAAAACAATGTAAAGGGTAAAGAAAGAAACTCACAAGACATGAGTGCAGAGCCGCAAAATTTCGAATGGAGCACCTCCTAGTCCGAGTATTAATGTAGCTTGGTTCTATCCATTGACCTGAAAAGTTAGAAGACATATACCCATAACAGAAACAGCAAAAACCAAAGTGTTCAAGACCAAAAACAAAACAAAGTCTCAAATGTCCTAAAAAGTCTATGTACATGCTCTAGATTTTATAGTCGCTAGGCCGACTTTCCATGAATGCTCAAGGTGGCATTTGCAGAGCCCATGTAGCTTGGGCCTCAAATAAGACTCCATTCTTGTCCATCAGCTGTAATCCTCCAGAATGGATCTTGTTCACCACGAAAGGTCCCATCCGCTTCTTGTTGAATTTGTTAGGAAACCAATGATCTTTTGATTTAGAGACATAGAGCTTGTCTCCAACTTCATATTCCTTAGGCTCATCATTGGATATCCTGCACAATCGCACATACCAAGGCAGACCTCTCCCATGTATAGATAAATCTTTAATGGAAATAGGAGAAGAAAGATCCATACCTTGACTCACCTTTGCAGAAACGGAATCGGGGACAACGGTGTTTGGTCGATCTCGACTAGGGTTAGTCGATCTCGACAAGTCTGCTGGTCCTGGTGGTGGTCTGCTCGAAGATTCAGAAGTCGACGAAGACAGGGTCTGGTCGATCTCGACGAGCCTGGTCGACCTCGACAAGGGCTCTGGTCCTGGTGTCTGCAGCGTCGAGGAAGGTGGGGTTGGGCTCTCCGAGTGGTGGTCGATCTCGACGAGGCTTGTCGAGATCGACGAGGGTTCTCCTTCTGGTTGCTGCGGCGTCGAGGAAGTAGGGACTGGTGGCTCCGAGTTGTGGTCGACCTCGACAAGGCTTATCGAGATCGACGAGGCTGGTCCTGGCTCTGGTGGTGCGCTCGAGGAAAGCCGAGTCGACTTAGGGTTCTGGTGGTCGATCTTGACGAGCCTACTCGAGATCGAGTAGGGCGGCTCCTCTGGTTTGCTGCTCGACGAAGCCGGCTCTGGTGGAGTCTCCTTGGTCTGGTCGAGATCGACTAGGGTTCTACTCGAGGTCGAGGAGCCCTGGTCGATCTTGACCCCATACTTAGCTCCTGTCAAGGCATCCGAGAAATAATTAATCCACAACGACTTACCTTACTCTGTGTCGATTGGATTTTCTGTGTTTTCCTTGAGGATTGCCATTATCTCCTCCACCTGGGCCTCCATGTCCCTTTTTTCTATTTCATCAGGGGTCATATTTCTGACCTTAGGTTCCCCGCAGGTGATGTAGCCAGCTGTGATAGATTTGACTTCTTCCATTGGACCAGTATGCCTTTCAGTTTTGTTAAAGGAATACTCAATGACCTCATCGCTGATGTTGAAGGTGAGCACTCCTTTCCTTACGCTTATGTTGGCATCCACCGTCGCCAAGAATGGCCTTCCTAAAATAATTGGACAAACAGGATCTTCTTGCATATCAACTATTAAGAAATTAGCAGGGACGAAGAATTTACCTACTTGTACTGGGACATTTTCCACCATGCCTGTTGGAATGACCACCGTGTTGTTGGCCATGTATAGTCTAGCATCCACAGGCTCCAAGGCACCTATCTTAATCTTGGACCAAATCGTTAAAGGCATAATACTAACACTAGCTCCAAGATCACATAGGCATTAATTTTGTATGGACCAAATCCAATAGTTATAGCAAACTTACCTGGATCCGGCCTCTTCTCCAATATGTCCAGATGGCTGCACTCCTCTGTGATTTCTGCCATCGATCGCTTTTTGCTCAGGATCTCCTTCAGGAACTTGACATAGGATGGCATTTCATTGAGAGCTTCTGTAAAGGGGATGGTGACGTTGAGCTTCTGAAGCATCTTGATGAAGCGCTGAAACTTTTTCTCTGCCGGGTCCTTTAGAGATTTTGTGGGGAAAGGCAGCTTCTTTTTCTGATTCGGAGCCAGAACAGACGTCGGAGATGCTGCAGGCTGCTCTATGTCGACCAGAGGCTCCTCGACATCGACCAGGCCTTTGTCGACATCGACCAGATTGGGCCCAGTCGAGTGGTTGTGTGGTGCAGACGAAGATTTTGGCAGGCTCTCCTCGAGGTCGACGAGTCCTTTGTCGAGGTCGACTAGTCCTTTATCGAGATCGACCACGGCTTTGTCGAGATCGACTTGCTGTTCCTCGTCGTTCTGCTGGTTCCCGACCTCTGGCTCTTGCAGTTGATGACCGCTTCTGAGTTTTACAGCAGCGACGTGTCCAGTCTTTCCCTTAGGATTTGGTTCTGAAGATCCTGGAAGTGTCCCTGACTGTCTGGGGATTCCGGCTGCCAGCTGACCAATCTGTGTATCAACTGATTTCCTCCAGATATCAATTTCCCCAAGCCTAGAGTTGACACCTTGCATCTGAGTATAGACGGAGTTGAAAGATTGCCTAGTTTCTGAATGGTTCCTCCGTATTTCCTCCAGGACCGTCTGTATATCATCCTTCTTTTGATCCCTTTCTGGATGTCCTGGAGCTCTGTAGGGCGGGGGGTTCCTAGGGACACCTTGGTTCCATTGTGGTTGCTGAAACCTTTGGTCCCCTATGTAGCGATTTGGACCCCCTGTGTAAGCTACATCCTCATGGTGCTCTGCCAGCCTGACTTGCTCTGTGTGTGGGCACTCAGTAGTGGTGTGCCTTTGCGATCCGCATTCTATTCAAGGCTGGTTGACAGAGAGATACTTTACTTGCTTGATGAGCTTCTTATTCTGATCTCTATTGTATTGCTCTCTAACATCATGATCAATTTCCTTTGCTGGCTCATAGAGAGGCATAGATGGTGCTGGCCTGGCGTATGGGTTCTCTTCATAGGTTGCAGTAGACCCATACTTGTTGTCGTAGTTGGTGAGCTTCTCTAGTACACCCCATGCGTCACTTGGTGGCATCGTCAGATACTCGTAGCGAGTATAATTGTTGATTCTGTCCTTAGTGACTTGATCAAGAGAGTTGAAGAAGATCTCCTGAATGATGTAGGGTGGTTGTCCATGAGTAGGGCAAGATCGTAGCAGTTCCTTGTAGCGTTCCCATGCCCTTGCCAGTGGTTCCCCTTTCTGCTGTTTGAAGGCGGTGATTTTCTGGCGGAGATGTGCTGTTTTGGCAGGTGGGAAGAATTTGTTCAGAAACTCTTGCTCTACTTGAGCCCAGGTTGTAAGTGATTTTGCTTTCAGCCCTTCCAGCCATTTCAGTGCAGGCCCAGCGAGAGACCAGCGAAAAGATTTCATCTTGACATATTCCAGAGTTGTACCTTCTGCAAGAGTACGGCACATATCATGAAAATTAGTAATATGTTCAAGAGGACACTCATTGAATCTACCATAAAAGGCATTATTTTTAAGCTCTATAAGAAACTGAGTGCGAATTTCAAAAGAGTTTTCAGGGATAAGAATCGCCGATTCAGGCACGATGAGAGTCGGATGCATATAATCTTCAGCAGTGGTTGGATATTAGGCAAGCTCAGTTTCCGCTTGCCTCGCGCGTTCAGCTGCTTGTTCCCTTGCTGCTCTCTCAGCGACGATAGCAGCATCCTTAGCGGCTAATTCCCTGGTAAGCCTAGCGATCAGCTGTTCCTGTGTCTCCGCAGCTGCCATGGCTCTTTGTAGTTTAGCTCTGATGTGAAAAAGGCGTTCCGGTTCGTCTAAGGCGTCAAACTCAGGTGTTTGACCAGAACGACGCATACACCTGCAAACTAACTCAAAGAAACAGTGAGAACTGACTACCTAAGGCGCGATTGATTGATTCGCTGGCAACGACGCCAATTTTTTGTTGCAGGAGTAAATCGAGTATTGAAATAAATATAGAATAAAGTTCAGACTGACTTCCCTGTCTCAGCAAATAAATACAAGACTTCCTCCCGTTGTAGTAAGAGAAAATCAGGATCGAATCCACGAGGAAGCACGTCAGCAGTTCTTAGGTAGCTGTAGATTCTCACAGAAGCAGCAGAAAGACAGAAACAGAAATAAACCCGGCAAGGGTACTAAAAACCAAAGTAAAGACAGAAACTAAAGACAGAAAGTAAAGTAAAACAGAAAATAAAGAACAAAGCGAAGCAAGAAATAAAACAAAGCAGCAGGACGTACTCGATCTCGACAAAGAAAGTAAAGACAGAAACTTTAAAAATTGCAGAATTCAAACCGAAACTCAGATTTTCGACTGAAATAAACTTCAATATATTAAAAGACTTCCAAGGCCAGGGTATCAACACCACAACGATAACCATGCAAAGTAACACATAAAGGCATAAAAGATCATGCTTTCCATCAAATAACTTTCGTCATTAACAATTAGGCATATAGAGGCTCTCGCATAAACCCTAATTGTTACTAACCCTTTTTCACATAATTAATCCAAGTTGCATTAAGATCACTTTCGCTTCAATAACACAAACAAGGATCACCTTCAACTCTCGCAAAAGAATCATGCTCATAGGGATAGAAGATGAATTGCACAAAAAGATCTGACCTTTATCGCATCGCCTCATATGGCCACCGTTGGGCTCACCCCAGCCCCAGAAGTGGGTGGACTACTCACGCCTCATCGCAATTGCAGACATTGATTGAAAAGAACTAACTTGCATTAACTAAATTCAAAAGCCTTTACAATCCTGGCAATCAACTTTCACAGAAAGCCAAAACCCTAAAAACCTTAGAACTCCTAAACTACTCTGTGGAACTACTTGTTGTCTCTTCGAATGATATCGGAATGAATAAAACTGGGCCCCTAGGGCCTTATTTATAGCCTTCTAACCCTTGCTAATCAAGGATAGAATCTCCTATCTATATCTAAAATTATATCTAAAGCTTTAAAAGATAAATAAAATGTTTTAAGGAAATAAATCAAAAAGGAAAAGATAAAACTAAAGATGGTAGGTCTTCATGATGTTGATAGATCTTGTCTCCTTGGATAGAACTTGATGTATTCGGATAGATCTTCGATGGATTTGGATAGAATCTTCCGTCTTCGCGCCCAAGGAATCCCAATCCGAGTAGAGTTGATCAATCCGCGTCGAGCAGCTTCTGGAAGTCTGGTCGACCTCGACAAGGGTCTTGCCGATCTCGACAAGGGACCTTGGTCGACTTGGCTTGATTCGTCGTCTCGGCTAGCTGGTGCTCGACGGACTCGGACATGGCTCCTGGCGCTCGTCGATGTCGAGTAGACCTAGTCGACTTCGAGTAGACATGGTCGCCGACTAGGGTTTCTCGAGCGGCTCTCCTCGAGGGGCTCCGGATCTTGACCCTAGGCTCGTCGATCTCGACCAAGGCTTGTCGAGATCGAGTAGGGTTCGTCGAAGATGGCTCTGGTGGTCTCGTCGAGGACTCCTCCTCGGACATGCTCTGGGTCGCTTGTCGATCTCGACAAAGCTTAGTCGAGATCGAGTAAGATGGTGCTCGGCTTCTCGTCCTCGGCTTCTCGGGCAGCTTCTCCTCGTCGACTCCGGGTGATGGCGCTGGGCTTCGTCGATCTCGACCAGGGCTTGTCGAGATCGAGTAGACTTCCGGAGCCGGGTTGTCTGGCTTGCTCGATCAGGCTCTGTCGACAAGGTTGCTCGGACATGGCTTGTCGAGGTCGGGTAGGCCTACTCGAGGTCGAGTAGCCTTGGCTCGTAGGCTTGTTCCGCTGCTTTGACCTTGGACTTCTGTAGTGGTTTTCCGAGCTTTTCCGACCTTCTGTAGAATTGCTGTAAAACGCCTCGATTTCTGCGATTTAAACAGAAACTGGTGTAGATTCCATAATTTTGCAAATAAACATAAACTACATAGATTCTGTATTATCTTAGCCCAAATGAATGCAATGTATACAGAAATCGATATAAAAGTTACTGTAAAACATGGCAGATTCAGCTCACAACAATTTCAAGTCGTAAGGGGAATTAGACAAGGAGATCCAATCTTGTCTTGCTTCTTTGTTATATACATGGAATGTTTCTCACATATTATTCAATTAGTCGTGGCTAGTGGCACCTGGAAGCTGATTATAATGGGATCTTGCTTATTTGTGATAAAGCGGTGCATTAATTAATTTTCAAACTTAATGCATTGTAAAGTGCTTTGAGCAATAAAACATGTGTACACACGTTTTTTTTATGAAGGTAAAAATCATATAAAATATGGATGCGACCATACTAGTACTATTGAATCGAACCCTACTGAAACTCCAAAACTAAAACATGTGTACACACGTTTTTGTAATGAAACGTTTACTTCGAATGCTTGTATTGCACAAATTATAGCTAGTTGTCGATCCCGGTTTGCCAAGAAGTGGAAGTGCAAAGCTTTCATGGGAATTCGGGATCGACGAAGTGAATAGAGGAAATAGGAGGATAGAAGAATAGAAGATCGGTAGATGACATGTGAGAATGTGGGGTTTTTTTTAGAACTTGGTGGGTAGATGGGTATATGGATACGGCCATTCCGGAATGGCTCACCGGAAAGGACTTGTGGGTAGTACCCATAGGTCCCCGGTTCAAACCCCGGAATGGCAGCTCTTTATTTACCTATCCAAGGTGGGTATATGAGGACTTTTGGTATAGGTTATTTCCCTCACTTTTGTGTTAAGTTTCTGTACGATGAGCATGTGCTTATGCTCTCACTTTTGTAATCTTGGGTTAAATCCCCCATCTATATATTTACCATTTCAAGAAAGAGATAAGTACTAGAATAGGCGACCTTTTAGGAAGTGCCCGTGTTGCACTTTTAATTAATTTGAAATATAATTTTTTTAAATAATGTCATATTTTTCTAAAAATGGTCTTATGAAATTATGAAATCATTATAAAACTTTTAATTTTTTTTAAATTACGAAATTACTCAAAAATTAATAAAAGTTTAATATTTATACTCCATACATTAATTAAAACTTGATGTTTTACTATTTATGCACGCTTTTTAAGGTGTTAAAAACTATATAAAATATTATATTTTTTTAATATTTTTTAAAAATACTTTCATATTTATTACTATTGAGTACTCCCTCCGTATCAAAATACTTGTTGTTTTAGTTTGGGCACGTTTTTTAAGAACGATAAAAACTATATAAAATATTAATGATTTTATTAATTTACAAAAATAATTTCATACTTAATATATTTATCTATAAGATTATTTTAAAAAATTATGAAAAAAATTAATATTTTATAGATTTTTTCGATTCTTAAAAAGTGTGTCAAAAAAGTAAAAAGACAAGTATTTTGATACGGCAAGGAGGTAGTATGAATTTATAAAAACAAATATTAAAAAAAAATTAATATTTTATATAGTTTTTATCATTCTAAAAAAGCATGAATGAATAGTAAACAACAAGTTTTAATTAACAGAGAGATTATAGTTTTTCTAATCTAAAAACCGTGTAAAAATAGATACAATCATAGGATCTTAGGCTGTGTTTGACAGTGGTTTTTGGGGTATTTTAGGAGATTATGTGAAAACACAATCTGAAGTTAGGGCGTTCGGTGGGAGCTTCCATCAGATTAGGAGATGTCGATTGTGGGGATTCTGGTAGATCAATTCGAAATCTCCCAGGGCCAAGGTTCTAGAGATTGTGTGGGGATTTCAGATTTTCAACCCCAATATTGCCCCTGCCCTAACCACAATCATCATTCGATTGGAGAGAGGTTCAAAGGAAGGAGAAGCCATGAAGGAGACTCACCATCACCGACACCAAGGTAAGATGCTCACATCTCCTCTCGTCTCTTCTCGTCGACATGGGGGTGGGGTTTTGAGGCCGGCGGTGGAGAAGAACTCCCCGGAGTCGATGACGGGTTTCGCAGTCCGACATTTTCTCAGATTTGCGAACCCTGACAATGGGAAACAAGGGCCCCCCTTCCGGCCAACAGTAGGGGCCTCCGCTATTATTGGGGCTTCAAGCTGGGGGTCCCCCTTTTACGGGCACCGACTCACATTGAAGCTTCAAGCCCCCATCTCCCTTCATGTTTGGAGATTTCGGGCGTACATTCGGTCTCCATCCACACAGTCTGCACATATACCTCTTTAAGCCCCCATTGAATCCCCCATTTCCATTCTATATTTGTCAATTTGTGGTCGATTTGAAGAAATGCTTAAGGTATTTTGAAAATGAAAACATTTACACCAATATCTCCCCCATTCGTGTGTAGATTAGCTTTTTTTTGTAGTCATTGTTGTCGATTTTGAAGATTTGGGTGTCCATTTAACAATTTCTATAGGTGTTAATGATTCCATTTGCTTCTTATGGATTTCTCTGAAAAAATCCACCCTTTGGTAATGATATGGTGTCTAATGCACCTGTAGTTGATGTTATGGTAAAACTTGCTGAGGTTTGTCATGTATTTGTGACAACAAAGCTTTGATTTCCCCCAACTGTTGTCTACTTGTCAAACAATGTAGTGGCTTTACCCAATTCCTTGCACATCTGGTCATTTGTAATAGGTTTTAAATTTTTCCAGTTGCATTTCTAGTCCTGAAGCTCGTTTTTTTGTGCATCTGCAGGTACGACCATGTCTTCATCAGGTAGCTGACCTAGCGGATGCCCGAAGAAGTACCTCTGGATTGGGGGGAGGAGAGGATTCGACCCTGGTAGGAGCAAGTTTGACACTAACCTCTAAGATTTCCAAACATGTCACCACTTGTTGATGTTAATGGCACTGTGTCACCATGTTTGATGTGCATTGACAATTGTTTCTATTGAGTGGTTTAATTCACACAGGTTCATATCCATATGCAAGCCTTGTCACAATTTTCATACACAAACTGTCATAAGTCATTTTATAACACATGTTTAATTAACACGGGTTTAGTGATAAGTTATTTGGGTGTATTATGTATAAGCCCTTCTTTCCACATGGCCTTACCACAAGTTATATTATCATATCCCGCTCGTTGGTTAACAATTTGTTATGAAGAATGACAATGAACATGTCATTTCTATCATATTGTTTGTTGATCAATCATGTTGGATGTCATTCCCCTTTCATATTTCCATGAAGTTGATCAATCAACATGTTATTTGATGAATGACAATAAATATTTAAAAACACCTATTTCCATGAAGTTTAACAACTTGTTATGATGAATGACAACAAACATGTTATTTGATGAAAGACAATAAACATGACAATACACTTTGTTTGTTGATCAATCATGTTGGTTGTCATTGCCCTTCCTTTTCATATGTCCATGAAGTTGATTGTCCTAGTTGGCATTGTGTGGGTTCACTATGTCAATACCACCTGCACATTTCTTTTCAAGTATCAAGTACATGGATTTCTCTTCAAGTTTGGTTACTTTAGAAGTTGGTTAATTGGTTGACTTGGGTAATTGATTGTCCCAGTATAATTACTTTTCATCAAGGTCATTGTGCAAGTTAGTTGATTGATATATGTTCCAGTGTGGTTACTTATCAAGTACCTATTACATTGATTTGATCCACTGTTGCACTTACCACAAAGTCACAATCTTTTTTCATTCATTCCAAGAGATGGAAGACCGCGCCGAGGCCAGCGCTGCGCTTAGGGTCTCTGACCAAGAGAACCAGCCACCCCTTCAGGAGATCACTCAGGTGATTCCTTTTCCTCTCGAGGATTCCAAGATCCAGCAGCTGGAGGATATCGCCATGGAGCTCACTACCCGATTGTTCGCAGCCGAGGCGACGGCACAAAGAAATGGGAAGGAGCCGGAACGGGTCAACGCTCTCAACGACGAGCTAGCTGAACGCGTCTCTAGCCTCTCTGCCCATGTGTGCAACCTTTAGGATGACTTGGTGGCTGCTAGGGCTCGGGAGGACGCGACCAAGTGGATGTTTCTTGAAATGACAGTCGTCGCAGTAGCTGCAATGGTGAAGAACTAGGAGGCCTCGACCGTATGTGAATCTTTTGTGTAAATCTATAGTTGTGTAGAACTAGGGAATGTAACCATGTAATGTAACCAAGTTGGAAACTCCATGGCCTTGTATCTGCCGTACTGATCCCCCTACCCAGTTGTTTTTTGTCTATTCATAGGGGGTGTAGTTGGGTTTGGTGCATTGAACACCTCGTCGCTCTAGCGACTTTGGCATGTCCCGTAGTGCTTGTAACAACTTGTGGGTTCTTGTTGCCGTCGTTGAACAATTATGCATGAATATTAACCCGCAGCTGTGCTTATCGTACATACCTTCCCACCTTCAGTTGTGGTTATCTTGTGTTAGACCCAAGATGTTCATAGCATATGCCTTTTCACCATTTAACGCAAGTCATTCATGCAGAAACTAATAACTCCTACAATTCATGTTACAAGCATGCTTCCACACCACAAACAAAGGCATGTTCCCGACTTCAACGGGAATCCATCCCCACATTCTTGTAGGTAGTATGTCACAATACAAACACACTTCGAATAAAAAAAAACACATACACACCAACATCGTTACATGAATATCAACCACCGAATGATGTTGGATTACCAGAAGCACCACACTCCAAAAGGGGGCCAAAATGCACCACAGTACAAAAGGGTGGCAACATAAGCATGATCCCATGAATTGTTGTATGTCCAAAACCCCACTACCGACGGTGTCGCATGTCGTCCCAAATTTGTCGTGTTAGACGTCCCTGCCGCTCTTGTGGAAATGGTACTTCAGCCGCGCCAACCTCATCATGTTGCTCCTCGTGCAAGCAAGGAACATCCTCGCCCATTTAGGGGTGATTAGTGCTTCTATTGCGAAGCACGGCAACGCGCTCTCATCTTCTATCAATCCTTCAGCCGCAAGATCCCCGAGAACCTTCATCACCTCTGCCTCTTGGTCAACATCAATTCGAGACGCCTCGTCTTCGGCACGTACGTAGTTCAGTATCTGGGCACTAGTTTCCTCAACGAAATCCATTTGCCTATCCAACATAGCCGACCCAAATGACCTTCTCGCACTACGTTTCTTAGCAGAATAAGTCATCAGAGGAGCTTGTCTTCATCTCCATCCAAATCGAACCTCTGGTCCCTCGTTTTTCTAGGGTTCGTCATCCCTGTTCTTTGTGCTAGGGCTTGTGCAACCGCCTTCTTCTGGCTTGTGCAACCCCTTTGGGCATCACCATCTCTTCTCTGCTCCTCCCTCTGTTCTCGGCCACCACCACTCCCATCTGGACCCTGATTGCCTCTTCAACCTATGTCATATGCTCCTCCCGTTCTCCCACTTTCTCCATCGCCCACCACCCGTTTCACTCCCTCTCGCCCCACCGTCCGCCGCCAATGGCTTTTCTGGACTTTCAATTGATTGGCCTCACCCCATCCGGTGTCGGGTTCCTGGTTCATCCGCCTCCGTCTCTGGTTATCCACCACCATGAATCTCTCTCCCTTGCGCTGCAAGGCTTAGTGCAGACTTTCAATTGCAAGGCTGAATCTCCGGTCTTTGCCTTGCTCCGTAAGAGTTGGACCCATATATATATATATATATATATATGTATATATATATATATACACGGAGTGGTTCCCTTGTGCACACCCCTTATGATGTACTTTGTGCACAAATCTTGGCTTTTGATTGAAAGAAATGGAAGGCCAAGATTAAATGAGTGTTTCTTTTTTTTTAAATAGAAAAACTGGTGGGACCCACCTAAAAAGGTCTGACGCGCTATTTTTTTTTTCCGGATCTGATTTCGCTGTTTTGAAAAATCTGTCAATTCCACCGAATAATGTTTCATAATCTACCGAATAATGTTATATTTCATTTTTCCATCCATTTCAGATCAAATTTTACCAATTCAACTGAATAATTTGTCATACACTACCGAATAATGTTTAATTTTTTGTCAATCAATTTTCGTTTTGACTCTGAGTTAATTTTTATGCATTCAGTTTTGAAATATTATTCGGTAAAATAGTTATATTTTTTGGGAAATTATTCAATAGAATGTATGAGTATTCGGTGGTATAGGAATGATTATTTGGTCGTATATGAGATGCTTTATGCTATTTGTCAATCCGAAAACTCCATACGCAGACGAATAATGATCCAAGTTTCACCGAATAATTAAAAACTCCTTAACACTAACAATCAAAATTTCAACATATTCATCCGAATAATTAACTAATATCGCACCGAATGCATTCGAACCACAATGCCTTCGAACGGACCACCCCCACCACCCACCCCCAACCACCCACCACCCTCACCACCCACACAACCACCCAGCCCAGACCACCCCGCCACCCACACCCCGTCGCAAAAAAAAATAAAAAGAAAAAGACCCCCTGCATTCGAACGGAGGAGGTTGAATGAGCCCGGCCACCGGAACCGCCCGGATCTGAGCGAGAGGGGAGGAGGAGGCCCGGATCTGAGTGAGAGGGGAGGAGTTGACCCTGGCCCCGTTGAATTCGGTCGGTCTCGCCGCCGCCAGCATCGATTCAAGCGCCTAGGTGGTTGATCTTGGTAAATGACACTCTTCGCCGTCCCAGACGCCGCCCCCATACCTGCCACGCCAAAATTGAATCATAAAAATCAAATCAAAATCATCACAATATAAAACCCTAGATCCCAGGCGGAGATAAGAATAGATCAGGAGAGAATTACAGGTGAAGAATCTCGGATTGGGAGGGGACACTTCGACAACGCCCGGTGAACGCAACATCCGCCACTGACGGCATCGCCTGGCAGTAGCTTCGGCGCTCAAACAGTTGCCCAAGGTTTGTCTTTGGTGGTGGACAGCAGTGTTCGACGACAGAGATCAGGAGAGGTGGAGGCGTGCTTGGAAGGACGGTGGAGACGCTTCTCGACAGGAATTCCGGCGGACGAATGAGGAAGACCAGATCACACGGCTTCCACCCGTCGTCGATTCCCCCAACTCTCGTCCACCACTGCCGCCGCCAAGCCCGCACCCCCGTCTCCTCCTTCCCTGTCTGCGCCACCACCGCCACCGCCACAGGCGCCGAATCGTCGATTTGCCTCCACCACACCCCACCGCCTTCGAATCGACGAATTCGATCAGAAACACCACCACACCCCCTCCCCCGCCTTCGACTCCGATTAGAAACATCACCGCCTTCGACTCCGACTAGAAACATCACCGCCTCGCCTCAAGCTTTGGCTGATTTGTCCTCGTCGGCGTGGTCGAGCAGGAACGCCATCGATGGCGACTGAAATGGAGGTGGTTATAATGAATAGTGGAGAGATTGAGAGAGCTAGGTTTTTAATAGGGTTTGCACACGCGTTTCACAGCCTTCACATGTGAGATTGGGCCTTCTTTTTCAGTTTTTTTTTAAATACCCATCTACGTGGCATAAATCTAGCCATTCATTTCCTATAGATCAAGGGTCCGGATTTATGCACAATGCACACCCTAAGGGGTGTGCACTTTATACCCATTATATATATATATAGGATGGATCAAATGTTTACAAGTCTTAACATGTTTTGTGTTAACAAATAATGACCGTTGAATGAATGAAGATGGAAGGCTATGATTAATCAATGATTTTCTAGATTTATTTTTAATTAAAAAGGGGGACCCACGTAGATTTACACCCCACTTTCACAAGACCAGAGCGTGTGATGCACAACCCACTTTCAAAAGCCAGTAACTGACGTTTGGATTGGGATGCGGTTTTCATTTTTTTTTTCAATTTACACAGATTTCATTTTTTAAAATATATTTGGAAGATCGTGATCAAATATTCTAGTATGCAAAATTTTTGAAAGTCTGTGAAGTTTTCATCCAAGCGGACGGACGGTAAAGAAGAGGAAGAAGCAAATATTCGATGTTGGAAAGCAAGTATTCGTTTGTAACAATGCAATTGTTGGTGTTGAGGGTGGTTGTCGGATGCAAAAACACATGGTCTTAGAATTCATTATCATCAACCTTGGCAATTTTTGGTGCGGAGAACTTAATAACCAAAATTGAACTATTCGATGTTGGAAAGAAAGTATTCATCAAAGTTTAGGATTCATTATCATCAATCTTGGCAATATTCATCACAAATTCCCAAATATTCATCAATGTTTGACATAATTTAAGACATATTCAGTATTTGTCAACATTCAAGCAACATTCATCAAACTCTCACAATTATTCTTCACAGAGTCATCAAAGTTTTTTATCTTCCTAATTTTCCAAGTTGTCATAAACCTTCGGCAAAATTTATCAAACATTAATCATTTTCACTCAATTATTCATTAAAACCATGAATACATACAACAATTATTCATCACAGATAAGAAATATTCATCACAGTAACACAATTATTCATCACATACAAGAAATATTCATCACAGTAATACAATTATTCATCATTTTCACTCAATTATTCAACACAATTTCCCAATTATTCATCAATTTTCGCCAAAATTTAAGAAATATTCATCACAATAACACAATTATTCATCACATGCAATAATCCTCTCAACAATGACTCAAATTTCCAAAATATTCATATCAATACAACAAATATTCATCAAAATCCCCTTTCAAATCCCCTCTAATGTAAATTTGCAAATTGTTGAATGGAGAAGGAGGTTTGGTTGAGTTCGGGGCGAAGAAAACGATGGAGAATTTGTTTGGTTGAGTGTTGAGGATGAAGATCCTGAATGATGGGTTAACTCATCGGCGGGAGAGAAAGGTCGTGGTGGCTGGAGGTCCTCGGCGGGATGGCTCAAAGTCGTTGCGCACTCGGGAGGGGTAGTCGATCGGAGCTACTGGGTTGGGATGAGGGATTCAAGAGAACCACTCCTTCCAATCGGTGTCTTCGCATCCGCCTCCGACAGCCGGAAGGGACAGAGAGGTCCGATGCTCGCTCTCGCTCCTCCGATCGCCCCCACTTCTCTACAGCCGGAAGGGACAGAGAGGTATGATGCTCGCTCTCGCTCCTCCGATCACCCCCAATTATCTTTCTCTCTCCTCTTTGGTTGAAGAAGCGTGACGATGTGAGGGGTAAGGTTTGAAAATCACGCGCATATGTTAAGGGGTGATCGTGTGTTTTTTCCATTTTAATTTAAAATTAATCTAAATTGCTGAATAATCTCATCCATTCATTTGCACTAAATCAATGGCCTATATATATATATATATATATATATATATATATATATATATATATATATATATATATATATATATATATATATATATATATATATATATATATGCTTCCATACTTTGAGTAAACCCACTCGAAAGGGCTTGATAAAAAATCATGAAAGGGTCTTGTTAAACTCCCGAAAGGGTCTTTTGGTGCGTCTTGCAAGGGTGGTTCTCAACGGTGTTTTCGGTTGATCTTGACGGTTTTAGTCTGAGTTGGGGCTCTAGCGACCGGTGTCGAGTCTGGTTGGGGTCGTGACAGTGTGCTTCGAGGCAATTCCGTATTCCGGAAATTTCCTTGGAGGATCGTCTTCATCGCCCACAGGGACTCCTGATGTACCCGCTAGCCAACGGTGTCATTGCTTGGTGACGCTTGGCTTCGGGTTTAGTCTACGGTATCCTCCACTCTATGGGATTAAGCTCGTTTGTTCATCCGAATATTTTTGCTTGCCACTTTTGTATAGCACCGGCTTTATTTTACGTTGTATGTGTTGACGATTCGCCGTCCGCCGGCTTTATCGGCCTCTCGAGATGTCAGGTCTGTCTGACCTTCGAATTCTTACCTAATCAGAAAAAAAAAAGTAAGACATATTTTGTTGAATATTACTTTTTTTTTTTCTTATTTTTCATCCTATCATCGTTTTTTCTTACTTCTTTTTTTTCTTATTTCTTTTTTTTATAGGAACAAGTGGTGTAGTCATCATATTTAAAGTGACAAATGAGTCGAATGACATTTATCCGCCCGTGAAATTACACTTCCCCATTTTAATCGACGAAAGAGATTAGACTTTAATCTTCTTTTTTTTGTGGTTCATACTGTATTATTTTCAAGAAATAACAAGTACATCAATGAGATGACTACACATATCCTGAAATTGTATGCACCCAACTTCAATTTTTCCAAACAGGAATGATCCCTTGAGCTGCCAATCTCTTCTCCACCCAAAACACCACATGCCTTGCAGTGATCTTCTTCTCGTCTATGAGGAATGGCTCGACAGTACTCGCCTCCGATCCATAGGAAGACAATGAGAATCCTTTTGGACCTATGCAAGAACAATTTTCAAGCAAAGGAGAATTAATCACCAGTCAATCACTCAATCATCTTATCATCCTATCATCCGTGGGACGACGAAAAAGTCTAGTAGGGACTTTACCAGTAAGAACTCCATCCGGAAAAAAGGCCCAAAATGAGTACGGAATGCCTTTTTGTACAAAAGAACCTTCCAACTGCATCATTTTTCACAAGGATGGTGTAAGCGAAGAACTAGCTTTGCACTTCTCATTCGGGTTTGAGCTAGGATATAAATTCAATCTTCATCTAATAAATGCTAAATCTGAATTTCGGAACTTTAACAAAGACTTATATCAAGTCTAAGGGTGCAAGAGTCATAAGAGAATGCAAGAGAGACATGAATGTCTAACCCTGTTGTCCTCGAAAGATAGCTCAAGCTCAGAGATGTCTTCTTGCGCTTCTAGAATCGATTTAAGAGCTGGGATAACATCTTCTGCCATCATTTCTGGCAGTGGCTTGGCTGGGGCTTTTTCAGCAGCTTTTGGCTTGGCAGGAGCTGCTTTCTTTACAGGTTTGTCTTCCTTTGTGTCAGCAGATACTACACAACAAGCAATTACATTGCCACACCAACACTTCACACAATTCTAGTTGGCCTTTTTTGACAAGGAGGGGAGAGGATCACCTAGCAAACTAAGGCATTACCTGTACTAGGAGCGGATGATTCTTGTACAGTCGAACATGCAATGATCTTGTTTTTACTGGTTGATTTCAGAACTAAGAGCTGCCCAAGCTGCAGTGTGCACACACAAAAACATCAGTCTTAATTAAAATAAGTTCAAACTTGTGTGCATCATTTTAAGCCGCAAGAAGAAGGTTAGCCAGAAGGGACCTTCTAGGCAAAGAATCAGATTTTATATCCATGTTGTGGCACAGCCATGAGAATATAATAGAAAGAGGATGAAAAGCATCAATTAGCAAAGGTGGATCAATACCCACGGAGTAGCATCAGTCTGAGTAGTCATCGAAAATCCATTTAACACCCAGCTGCTTGAAAAGTCCGTAGAAGGTACTTTCAAGAACGTCACTCTTGCAAACATCAGGAACAGCCAGCAAGTTAGTGATCTCAACCCAAACAAAAGGTCATAAACATAGCTCGCCCAAGCCTTAAATTCAATAAGCTGACGAGAAATAACCTTGAAACACCAAGAGGTGCTAATGCCATCTTGGTCAATCTTGATGCTTGCTCTTACTTCCTGTGCATATCATCCACAAACCACTTTCTGTCACTGAAAAATTGTTCCTTACTCCTTTGCCTGCTCACCTGTGTTTTCAAAGAGAGAGGAACCGAAAGACTGTTTTCTTCCGTGTTAGCTGAATCATGAATGAATGGAGGAGCACAACCAAGCCCAATATCCACAAAATTTCTGGAAAAATATATGCCACTGAAATATATATACAAAACAAACAAATTTCCTTACTTCCCATCTTTTAAATAGAAGATAAAAATTGGGTTTTTCCACCCTTTGCGATTTCTAGTGCCCACTTGGAAGCAGATAGACCCCACAAACAAAGCCAAACAACCACATGTTTCCTCTTACATTAAAAGACAAATGCTTCAAAACAGTTAACTATATATGCACAAAAGGGCTCAGATCGCTTTGGGAATGGATCCCTGGACATTCAAATTCCTCCTTGTGAGGAAATAGGAAAAAAAATATTATTAAATGTTCGAGGTTACATGTTAAGCATAGTAGTGAAACCAAAGAAGCTACAAAACAGCCAACATGAAGGCTGTATCTCTTAATACAAAATATCCTCAGAGCCTTTTCTCATAGCATCATCCTCCAAAGAACAAACACCTTCAAGGTTATAATAACTACAGTTCCCTTGCAACAAAGAAAAATAAGGTAACGCGCATTAGTAATAGTTACAACAAATGGTTCACTTGAGTCCACTGAATTGGTAACCCTGGAGCGGAACAAATTTATAACAAAAACGTCCTTTCCACATAACAGATGACCAGAACAATACGCCCCGCCCAGAGAGTGCTACCTGTTAATAAATACGGAGTACTATGCTATATTGTTTGTAGTCATATAAGTGGCTACATAGGAATGAGAGCACTGAGATCCAAAATCATTACTAAGGTTCCTCGTACAAATCCCAATAAAAAAAAATTCACAAGGTAACCTGATAATCAGGCAATACCATGGTCACCTTTAAATAATATTCGCTTTCTGTCAACCCTACTTCGCTTATTAGACGTCCGTGGAGCAGCATCAGAGGTAATATTTTCCTCCTTAAATTTCTGAACCATTGTGTAGACCTGGGGAGTATAGACAAGCATTGTACTTATTGATACCAAAAACTTCTTGCTGAAGAAAATCCCTAAGTATAAATAATTGAAAAGAAAACAGCACGATGCAGTTTACCTTCCTAACACCTGAAGTCAATCCCAAGTTCGACATTCCATCCCTTTCAACACATTTCCATACCAAAGTGCCATTATTTGTCATATCTGAAAGCTGATTCTTACCATCTTCATGACAAGAAGGCCAAGAAAAGTGCTTAGCAGATGGTATTAATTTGACTTATGAATCAATGCATGAAATGCATATATACATTAATATGAGTAAGGGAGACAAAGAACTTGCAAATCATCCATACCTTTTAAATGTATAATCATTAATTCCACATGCATCTTGAGACGAATGTGTGAGAAGACATGAACATATTCTCCAACCTCCTCCCGCAAAATGACCTTGTAGTTTTTCTTTGGTTCAAGACTGAATGACCTCTTCAAGAAATGATCTGTTGCTTTTCTCCTTGTTACCACATCAGCATCATCTTCCAACAGGACTGATGGGAACTCCCAAAGTCCAGCAAGCAAGCCTTCCTCTGGCCTCTTCACAAGAAGGTAGTACGCATCAGAGGAAGATCCTACTGACCCATCTAGTGATTCTGATATCTCCAAAACACAAACAGCAGAAAACTCATGTCTCTGCTTAGCTTTTATAACTTTTTGAGGATAATCAGTGACTAGAGAGGAGGTACAACGTTGAGAGAGCGAAAATGCTTGACAGTGATCTGAAATAGGGCAGGAAGAACAATTTGGGTTCATTGGAGTGCATAAGGTGGCACCAAGTTCCATCAGTGCTTGATTGAAGTCTCCAGGCCTACAAGGATCTACTAGTTGCTCTGCCAGCTGCCTGAAAAATCATTAGAAACAATTGAATCAAAGAGAGGTATATTAGGGGATAATAAAATGATCAGTTGAAATGACACAAGAGAATTTCTAAGTCTCAATGCTTTAGTTTATATCATCAATTCACCAGTAGACAGGAAAATACTCAATTCACTGACGAAGTAGAGAATTTATTAGCACATATGAATATCTGATCTAAAGCTCACTGCCTCCAATATTGCATGAAACTAGAACGATTTTCCTCTTTCCCCTGACAAATCTTGCTTTGAGAAAACATTAATTATCCCTATGTACTTGCATGCTTGTTTCATGTATGTTTCAGCATTCTTATTATTATCAAATCCTAGAAAAAAAAAAAAGGTAGAGGCCTAATGAACCAACAATTCCATCAGAACTGACCCAGAATATTGACCAACTCAGGCAAAAAGAAACCATAATGTCTTACCAAAACCCTTTCACAACCACTTTGTCTTTGGGATTTGCAGATATAGCTTTAGTCCTTGCAAGCACTCGAACCACATTGCCATCAACAACAGGCACCACCTAAAATAAATTCCAGAAAAATCATGAAAGGAAAACAAGCCGTCGGGAAAGGAAAAAGAAAAGCATATCCATCCTACCTCATTGAATGCGATGGAGGAAATGGCCCCTGCTGTATAATCTCCAATTCCAGGAATCTTCTTCAAGCTAGAGACTGTTCTAGGAAACCTGCCTCCTTCCTCATTAATCTTTTTGGCCCCCTAAAACCATTGTCAAATTTTCAAAACTTCAAATAAAAAAAAGAAAGAAAAATAAGCAAGAAAATATCAGGTGCTGTTTAACTCAATTTATTGATAATGATAGTAATTGACCTATCAAACAATGATCAAACTCGAAAATCCTATCCAAATCTTGGGTTTAGGTTTTGATTGAACTCTGGTCAAGTTAGATTCGGTTTGCTCGATACAACTAACTGATCATCAATGTAAACTGAAATAAAATCCTTCCTTAAACACGATGAAAGACAGAAAGAGTAATGAATCATAAACATTCAAATGAAGTTTACCTCTAAAAGAAACCGTGCCCGTCTATAATATCCCAAGCCAGCCCACATTTCATTTACTTCCTGCAAACCAAACAGATTTTTAAGACTAGATACTTACACCTATTACCCAAAGTTCGGCAATTTCAGTGGTGATCAACTTCATTGATACAAAGAGCCTGCACAACTTGTAAGCCGTATCTCAAAAATCCAAATTCTTGATACCGTGTAAAGTTGATTCGCTCCACCAATTGAGAAATGGGAACTGATTCCGAAGGTCCCCCAACTCAAAAATCAAAGAATTAATAAACCGCATGGGGAACTGGAGAAGTAGAAAACCTCGAGAGAAGCAAGAGAGAGGTGGTGAAGAGAAGGCCATTTCTCCATCCATCGGTTGTAGTAGTCAATCACAGTGGCCACCCTCGTCTGCTGCAACATCACCTCAGAAACCCAAATGCCGTACGCCCTTCTCCCTCCATCTTCGTCGTCTCCTCCAAGTTTTCTCCACGGGAGGTCTCTCCGGTTCCGGTCGTACCAATCCAGCAAGCTTGCCCTAATTTCTGGGATTTCGGTTTCCCCTTTAAACCGAAACAAGTCCTCCATGTCCTCTGCTGCTTCATCATTGCTATTCAATGGAGGCTTAGCAATAGAGATGCCAGCGGAAGCTCCCACCGGCGGCGCCCTGGACTTGGTGGAGTTTGGCTTCCGCTTAGAGGCAGAGGCGGTGGCTTTGGGGCGGGAAACGGTCATAGTAGGATGAAAGGGCGAGGCGGAGAGGGGCAGTGGAGAGCGGGCTACTGCGTTTGAAACACCCTGCAGGCCTGCTCTATTATTCATCCGCTAAACGAATGATTTTCTGGCAGTTGAATGAGGCTTAGGGCGTGTTTGCCTAGGGGGTGTTATGTGAAGAGTAGCTCGGATTCGATTTGTGCTCGGCTCGATAAAAACTCGCTACGTCCATTTTCTAAACGAGTCAAATATGAGCACATTAAATCGCAGCTTGTTCAAATTAAGCTAGAATTTTATGAACAAACAATACTCAGCTCATTCGACTCGAAATAACAGTTTTATGTTTGTTAATGAACAACTCTATGTTTGTTAATGGGGTACTTTTGGGGATGGGATGGGGTACTTTTGGGGATGGGATGTGAATTATTTTAAGAGATGGACGGGATGAAGATTACCTTAATTTAAAGCATGAATCCTCCCTTCGGCTCCGGTCCTCCTCCATCCCTTAGAGCATGAACACTCGTGGGACTTGAGGTCATTAACACTCGGGCCCTTAACTTACTTTTTCTCTGTCATATATTCTAGTTTTTAATTATTTGCACCTCTATTCGTCAGCCCTAACCCGGGCCCTTAGACCATCCACATCCCCGAGAGTCTATAATCCTATTTATACACCACCATTATACACTTATTTGTGTATACACTCTGTCTATATGTATTTTTGGCACATCCCATACTCCGTCCATAATATAATCCATCTAATTTATTTTTGTTACAAATAATTATCATCTTAATTTTTCTAATATGATTTATTTATAAAATCACAATTTTATTATAGATGATTATATTTTTTATTACGCACATTTTGATATTTTAAAAAAATAAATCGGATATAATAGTAATAATTCACATCAAAATAATTCATATCAATCAAATCTTATATCTTCACTGTCATGCCAAGAAAACTATTGATATTTCACATCAAAATGGAATCTTATCTTATTTATACGGCAACAAGTGCAGTGACAATTCATATCAATCAAATCTTATATCTTGACCACTTTTGTAAATTTTAGATATAATTTTCACATTAAATTTCACCTTACTATGTATAAATGCAATTCCTTACTTTATCTCCAATTCACAAATCTGAAATACACTTAAAACACATCAAAATTCATCCCTCTACCCTTTTCTTTCATCTTCACAACCAAAATTAACCATGAGTTCATCTCGAAGCCGGGAAGATGAGATCGATGCTCATTTTAAACATATGAGAACTATCATGGTGGGTGCAATGGGCATGATGATGGAGCAAGATTCATCTATGGATGATGATTCAAGTTCTTCACAAGGTGGTCGCATTCGTCCACGAAGAAAATACATAAACCGCGAGAAAGAAGAAGGACATATTAGGTCGATGAAGGATTATTTTGATCCCAACCCAACCTATGATGCTCGGATATTTCGAAGGCGATATCGTATGCAACCTGCATTATTCAATCGCAACATGAATGATGTGGTGTCTCGAGATCATTACTTTCAACGCACGAGAGATGCACTCAACCAGTTGTTTCTTTCCCCTCAACAAAAACTCACAAGTGCCTTACGGTTGTTGGCGAATGGTTGTTCGGCAGACTCACTTGATGAGTATTGTCGAATGGGGGATTGCACATCACTACAGTGCTTGAGGAGATTTTGCACATCTATAATCAACACATATGGTGCTGTGTACCTACGATCACCAAACCCCCAGTGATCTTCACCGCTTGCTCACTAAGGCTTCTCGTAGAGGCTTTCCATGAATGATTGGATCCATCGATTGTATGCACTGGGAGTGGAAAAATTGTCCAACCGCTTGGGCTGGCCAATACACTGGTTACAAACGGAAGCCAACAATTGTGCTTGAAGCTGTTGCATCCTATGATACTTGGATTTGGCATGCTTTTTTGGCACTACCGGATCCAACAACAACCTCAATACACTAGGGAGCTCCCCCTTGTTCGATGAAGTTGTTACAGGAAAAGCGCCTACTATTCGATTCCAGGTAAATGGCAAAGTCTATAATCAATCATATTATTTCGCTGATGGAATTTACCCTTCATGGGCGACATTAGTCAAGACGATTAGCCATCCAAACACCCCACAGAAAAAATTGTTTGCAACTATGCAAGAGGCATACCGTAAAGACGTCGAAAGGGCTTTCGGGATACTACAAGCAAGATAGGCTATTGTTCGTGGCCCTTCTTGAATGTGGGATACACAAACTCTCGGTGAAGTAATGCTCACATGCATTATTCTCCATAATATGATCGTAGAAGATGAATATGTTGACGATGAAGATCATGAAGTAGTTCTTTCGGCTGAGTATGAAATAGATTCAAGTGTTTCTTTTGATGTTTATCGTGATAGGCCTACTATTACGGAGTATATGCAAAGTCATAATAGGATCCGAGATGTCCCAACGCATCATTCCATTAGAAACGATCTAATTAGTCATCTATGGTCTCTTTATGGAAATAGCATGTAGTTTCCTTTATTGATTAGTATCTCTAAGCTAGTGTACTTTGGAACTTATGTAGTTTGTGATCCTTCTATTTAGCTTAGCACCACCTTACGATACATTAATAGTTATCATCACTCGCAAGGTTAGGATAATAGCAATTGGGGTCGCTTGACGAGGGCGTCGATACATCTACATTGTCTTCTTCCAGTAAACGATTTTGTTGGTGTCGTAACCAAATTTTCTTCCTTGGAGAAAACCTTGAGAGGTCCATCGTGATTAAGTCGACATTTCTTTGCATGATTTCCGACTCAACCTTCTTCTTCTCCACCTCAACCTTATCCTTTTCCACTTGCTAGCTTGGATCCTCATCCTCTCAAGTTCATTTTCCTCACGTGTCTCTACATTGTAATCATCAGAAGTGCTCACCATTTTAGCCATAAAACTTTCGAAAGCCTCCAGATCAATCCTAGTAGAGTTGACCCTTTTCTTACTTAGCTTTTGTTTATTACGATCCTCAGGCCTATTGATACGATTGCTTCCGGCTTGTGAGTTAGCACTACCGGTTCCGATGGGGGAGCCACTTTCAGTTAAGTCTTCAATGCGACACGTAGGTGTAGAAATAGGCGGTGTGAATTGATTGTTCCACTTTGCGCAACCTTCTAGTATAGACCAAGCATGATCAAACTTGAACGGCTTCTCCTTCTTATCGTTGGTGAATATCGCACGTGCCAAATTAGACTACACATTTGTTTACAAAAATAAGTTTGCAATCACTATATATATATATAAGTATGACTCTATAATTTATACTTTGGGGGGGGGGGGGATATGAATATGCATACATAACATAATAGTAGGAGCGAAATAAATACTAACCACATCGAGTTGGTTAACACCGCTTGGTGGATTGGCGTTTGCCTTCCTTAAGTTTGCCCTACAAAGAGAGCATTGATGATTAATAACCTTGAAACGAGATTCAATTGAATCTCTACTACGAGACACCCCAATTGTCGAGTGCTGAGTAAATAAGGTTAAAACTCTATTCCAAAAAGAGTCGGAGGCTTGATAATTCCCAATGGCACCATCTTCGGAAATAGAAACCCATGCTTCACATAAAGTTGTATCCTCGGAGATACTCCAATTCATACCTCTCTTTGATGAACTCATGATAATATTTGATTTAATGAAAAAGATGAAGAAAATAGAGAAATTTGAGAGCTGGTTGGTAGTATTAAAATGAAGCATATAGCTACTGCTTCCATGCTTCGTATAAATATTGTTTTTGTTGGTGCCCATCCAAAATGTTACCGTTGAACATTTGTTTGAAAATTTATTACCGTTGCAAATTAACTTGCTTGGAATCTTGGATGACCCATCCTTTTTGGTCAAAATAATTAAAAAGCAAGCTTTTTTTGTAAAAGTAAAAATGGAAAAGAAAAAAACCGATGGAGACAACTGTTGCAGAGGTGGGGTCCATTCATTTTGCACTCTCCCAGCACTCCATGGGTATTTGAACGGGTTTAATTTTTTTTAGCTTTTTTGACAGTTAAAATGCATGGAATGTGAGCAAATATTTTGATGGGAGTTCATATTTTAGCATTTTAGCTTGGGGATGTGGTTGGTCTTAAGTTACCTTTTTCAAGCACTCCAAATGCTCGTTCGACATCTTTGCGAGTCAACTCTTGAACTTGGGCAAACAACAAATCCTTTGCATCGAAGGGATGCAAACGTTGCCCATTCAAGGTAAATACCATCCGTCAGGTAGTAATCAATGTTGTACTCATGTCCATTTACAACAAACGTTGCCTTTGGAGCTTTGCCATGTAATCCATCATTAAATACAGGAGAACGATCTAAAACGTTGATATTATTACATGTACCTGGTATTCCAAAAAAAAGCATGTCATATCCAAAGATCGTACGAGGCAACTGCTTCGAGGACAACTGTTGGTTTCCTCTTATGACCACTAGCATATTGACCTTGCCATGCGACATGGCGATTTTTCCATTCCCAATGCATGCAATCAATACTCCCGATCATTCCCGACCACCCACTTTGCTCGTCCACGTACAAGAGTCGTTCCATATCCGATGCGGTGGGCTTCCGTAAGTACTCGACACTAAATAACGATATGACCCCATCAACGAAGTTGGACATACATTCTCTTGTTGTTGATGCACCAATGCGAACGTAGTCGTCCACTGCATCGCCCACCTCTCCATACGTCAGTATTCCCATCCCCGCGGTGCATTTCTGTAGGGGCGAAAGACCTAGCCTCCCAGTCGCATCTCGATGTTGTCGAAAGTATTCAAATGTATTACATAGTGAATTTGTAATACGAAGAAATACATATCGCCTCATTCGAAAACGACGTCGGAAGAGAGCGAATTGTAGGTCGGGATCTCGGCAAAGTAGTCAATGAAAAAACATTCATGACCACCATCACGATCTCTTTCTATGTACGATCGTCGCGCTCAAGGTCTTGAGCTAGACCATCTCATCGGTCTTGATTGCCGGATGATGTAATCATCCGTAATCTCAGAGATCTTATCTTCTGCTTCGGTGTCTACGACTTCGGGAGGTGGGAACATGAGCTCATCAAGCGATGAACTCGAAGATGAAGAAGAGTTCGAAGATGACATTTTGTTTGTTGTTTTAAGTGGTGTTTTTTGTAGTGAGATATTTTGAGAAAATAATGTGATGATTTTTGGTGGGAGTATATAGATTATACTCCGTATATACTATTGGGTTGATGGAAATTGTTTGGAAGATGGAGTATGGTTGGGAAGAGAAATTGATGAAAAGGTGTTGAGAAGGGGGAAAGGTGTTGGTAAGAGGGATTGATGGAAATGTGTTGGGATTGGGGAAAGGTGATGGAAAGAGAGAGTATGATTGGGAAGAGAAATTGATGGAAATGTGTCGGGAAGAGGGAAAGATGTTTGAAGAGGGAGTATAGTTGGGAGGACAAAACTTCGTTTACCACCCAATTAAACTTACCCTTCCATTTTTTAAAATAAAAAAAAATAAAATGTAATTATGTGGGACCGCAGACAATTAATGAGGGAGATTAATGAGTGGGTAATAATTACCCACTATATATTCCCCTAATATCCCAATATTTAAGGGTAATTGCAACTAACACCCGTAATTTGTCATATTTTACATAATATCATAATTATTTTTTTGCTCGGAAAAATATCCTAATTTTAAGGAGTCGTTGTGGTTCAATTTATGTGGTCAATTTCTCTCGTTCTCTCTCTGTCTTATTTTTCCTAATTAGTAGTTACTTATAGGATTTTTCCTTAAAACACACACTAATAGAATTCTTATAACAATATACGTAGTAGTATAATCGAGAGTAGAAATGGGGAAATGACAAGAGAAGAGTATCGTCCTTCATACTAAAACGCTTATTGAGATTTTGAGGCATTTTACCGAATATTATTTATAAGAGTTTCCCAAATAATTTTTTCCCATATAAAATATTTTTTTAGAAATTTAACGTTGTAAATGATAATATATGGGTACCACGCTTAGTTTCGAAGAGCATGCTTAAAATCTTTAAAAATATGGGTCTCTCTAAAAAATATTGGAAGATTTGAGGGTGTTATTGAAAAATTATTTTATTTTTACAACCTTGGTAAGACAAATAATCAATCATAAGAGCATCAGCAATGGTCGGGTTCCCCAAAACTTCTCTCCCCTTTTCTTATTCGTCCACCTCATTTTCCACTAACTTTATTCTCAATCCTCCCCAATTCACTTCCTATCATCCACAATGGTCGGGTTCCCCAATAAATCTATCTCATCACTTTTTCCACACCCTACTATATTTTCTATATAATTTTAATTATTAAAATAATTGGATTGATTTAGCATTTAAAAAATAATTAATTTAATTTTATAATTATATTTCATAATTAATTTTAATTATCAATTGAATACTTTCTATCACAAATTTTAATTATCAATTGAAAAGAAGACTACAAGTTAAAAAAAACTGGAAGTTAAAAAAATTATTTATTTAATTTATTTTTTGTGTAAATTTATTTAATTTAATTTAATTTTAAAAAACTGGAAGTTAAAAAAAATGATTCAATTTAAAAAACTGGAAGTTAAAAAAAGAATGATTTATTTAATTCAATTGAACACTTTCTATCACAAATTTATTTAATTTAATTTTTATGTAAATGTGAAAAGAAAAGTGGAAGTTAAAAGAAAAGAAGAAATGATTTAATTTATTGACACGTGGCGAAATCTGATTGGTTTCGGATTTGGGAAGATTCCCAATATATTGAGCCACCCCAAATATCGGGAGGTTCGTTTACCACCCGGGTAAACTTACCCTCCCTTTTTTAAAAATAAAAAAAAATCAAAAAGTAATTATGTGGGATCGCAGACAATTAATGAGGGAGATTAATGAGTGGATAATAATCACCCTCAAATCTTCCAATATTTTTAGAGAGACCCATATTTTTAAAGATTTTAAGCATGCTCTTCGAAACTAAGCGTGGTACCCATATATTATCATTTACGACGTTAAATTTCTAAAAAAATATTTTATATGGGAAAAAATTATTTGGGAAACTCTTATAAATAATATTCGGTAAAATGCCTCAAAATCTCAATAAGCGTTTTAGTATGAAGGACGATACTCTTCTCTTGTCATTTCCCCATTTCTACTCTCGATTATAACTACTACGTATATTGTTATAAGAATTCTATTAGTGTGTGTTTTAAGGAAAAATCATATAAGTAACTACTAATTAGGAAAAATCATATATTGTTATAAGAATTCTATTTGTCTCCATCGGTTTTTTTCTTTTACATTTTTACTTTTACCAAAAAAAGCTTGCTTTTTAATTATTTTGACCAAAAAGGATGGGTCATCCAAGATTCCAAGCAAGTTAATTTGCAACGGTAATAAATTTTCAAACAAATGTTCAACGGTAACATTTTGGATGGGCACCAACAAAAACAATATTTATACGAAGCATGGAAGCAGTAGCTATATGCTTCATTTTAATACTACCAACCAGCTCTCAAATTTCTCTATTTTCTTCATCTTTTTCATTAAATCAAATATTATCATGAGTTCATCAAAGAGAGGTATGAATTGGAGTATCTCCGAGGATACAACTTTATGTGAAGCATGGGTTTCTATTTCCGAAGATGGTGCCATTGGGAATTATCAAGCCTCCGACTCTTTTTGGAATAGAGTTTTAACCTTATTTACTCAGCACTCGACAATTGGGGTGTCTCGTAGTAGAGATTCAATTGAATCTCGTTTCAAGGTTATTAATCATCAATGCTCTCTTTGTAGGGCAAACTTAAGGAAGGCAAACGCCAATCCACCAAGCGGTGTTAACCAACTCGATGTGGTTAGTATTTATTTCGCTCCTACTATTATGTTATGTATGCATATTCATATCCCGCCCCCCCCCCCCCCCCCCCCCCCCCCCGCCCAAAGTATAAATTATAGAGTCATACTTATATATATATATAGTGATTGCAAACTTATTTTTGTAAACAAATGTGTAGTCTAATTTGGCACGTGCGATATTCACCAACGATAAGAAGGAGAAGCCGTTCAAGTTTGATCATGCTTGGTCTATACTAGAAGGTTGCGCAAAGTGGAACAATCAATTCACACCGCCTATTTCTACACCTACGTGTCGCATTGAAGACTTAACTGAAAGTGGCTCCCCCATCGGAACCGGTAGTGCTAACTCACAAGCCGGAAGCAATCGTATCAATAGGCCTGAGGATCGTAATAAACAAAAGCTAAGTAAGAAAAGGGTCAACTCTACTAGGATTGATCTGGAGGCTTTCGAAAGTTTTATGGCTAAAATGGTGAGCACTTCTGATGATTACAATGTAGAGACACGTGAGGAAAATGAACTTGAGAGGATGAGGATCCAAGCTAGCAAGTGGAAAAGGATAAGGTTGAGGTGGAGAAGAAGAAGGTTGAGTCGGAAATCATGCAAAGAAATGTCGACTTAATCACGATGGACCTCTCAAGGTTTTCTCCAAGGAAGAAAATTTGGTTACGACACCAACAAAATCGTTTACTGGAAGAAGACAATGTAGATGTATCGACGCCCTCGTCAAGCGACCCCAATTGCTATTATCCTAACCTTGCGAGTGATGATAACTATTAATGTATCGTAAGGTGGTGCTAAGCTAAATAGAAGGATCACAAACTACATAAGTTCCAAAGTACACTAGCTTAGAGATACTAATCAATAAAGGAAACTACATGCTATTTCCATAAAGAGACCATAGATGACTAATTAGATCGTTTCTAATGGAATGATGCGTTGGGACATCTGGGATCCTATTATGACTTTGCATATACTCCGTAATAGTAGGCCTATCACGATAAACATCAAAAGAAACACTTGAATCTATTTCATACTCAGCCGAAAGAACTACTTCATGATCTTCATCGTCAACATATTCATCTTCTACGATCATATTATGGAGAATAATGCATGTGAGCATTACTTCACCGAGAGTTTGTGTATCCCACATTCAAGAAGGGCCACGAACAATAGCCCATCTTGCTTGTAGTATCCCGAAAGCCCTTTCGACGTCTTTACAGTATGCCTCTTGCATAGTTGCAAATAATTTTTTCTGTGGGGTGTTTGGATGGCTAATCGTCTTGACTAATGTCGCCCATGAAGGGTAAATTCCATCAGCGAAATAATATGATTGATTATAGACTTTGCCATTTACCTGGAATCGAATAGTAGGCGCTTTTCCTGTAACAACTTCATCGAACAAGGGGGAGCTCCCTAGAGTATTGAGGTCGTTGTTGGATCCGGTAGTGCCAAAAAAGCATGCCAAATCCAAGTATCATAGGATGCAACAGCTTCAAGCACAATTGTTGGCTTCCGTTTGTAACCAGTGTATTGGCCAGCCCAAGCGGTTGGACAATTTTTCCACTCCCAGTGCATACAATCGATGGATCCAATCATTCATGGAAAGCCTCTACGAGAAGCCTTAGTGAGCAAGCGGTGAAGATCACTGGGGGTTTGGTGATCGTAGGTACACAGCACCATATGTGTTGATTATGGATGTGCAAAATCTCCTCAAGCACTGTAGTGATGTGCAATCCCCCATTCGACAATACTCATCAAGTGAGTCTGCCGAACAACCATTCGCCAACAACCGTAAGGCACTTGTGAGTTTTTGTTGAGGGGAAAGAAACAACTGGTTGAGTGCATCTCTCGTGCGTTGAAAGTAATGATCTCGAGACACCACATCATTCATGTTGCGATTGAATAATGCAGGTTGCATACGATATCGCCTTCGAAATATCCGAGCATCATAGGTTGGGTTGGGATCAAAATAATCCTTCATCGACCTAATATGTCCTTCTTCTTTCTCGCGGTTTATGTATTTTCTTCGTGGACGAATGCGACCACCTTGTGAAGAACTTGAATCATCATCCATAGATGAATCTTGCTCCATCATCATGCCCATTGCACCCACCATGATAGTTCTCATATGTTTAAAATGAGCATCGATCTCATCTTCCCGGCTTCGAGATGAACTCATGGTTAATTTTGGTTGTGAAGATGAAAGAAAAGGGTAGAGGGATGAATTTTGATGTGTTTTAAGTGTATTTCAGATTTGTGAATTGGAGATAAAGTAAGGAATTGCATTTATACATAGTAAGGTGAAATTTAATGTGAAAATTATATCTAAAATTTACAAAAGTGGTCAAGATATAAGATTTGATTGATATGAATTGTCACTGCACTTGTTGCCGTATAAATAAGATAAGATTCCATTTTGATGTGAAATATCAATAGTTTTCTTGGCATGACAGTGAAGATATAAGATTTGATTGATATGAATTATTTTGATGTGAATTATTACTATTATATCCGATTTATTTTTTTAAAATATCAAAATGTGCGTAATAAAAAATATAATCATCTATAATAAAATTGTGATTTTATAAATAAATCATATTAGAAAAATTAAGATGATAATTATTTGTAACAAAAATAAATTAGATGGATTATATTATGGACGGAGTATGGGATGTGCCAAAAATACATATAGACAGAGTGTATACACAAATAAGTGTATAATGGTGGTGTATAAATA